>CM062805.1:572269880-572836066 GCA_031772625.1 Pinus tabuliformis | reverse complement strand
CATAATCGTCCTCCACCATCCTCGTCGCCATGCAACCAAGATCCCTGCAGCAGCACAACAAAGTGATCAGTTCTCGTGAGAAAGCATCTGTCAAGAAAAACTAGGCATCGAGAACCATACCACATCCACGTTGATACATCAGAAGCACTGGATCGTGATCGAGAAGCCAAAACCGCCAGCTGCAGCAACACCCGAGGAGAAAGAACGGTGATAAGACCCCTCGCGGGGATCCTGTAACAGTTCAACCTGCTCAAGTGAAGACTGTTCACAGCACCGCCATCTGAGATCAAACACGGGCGCATGAACGCAGAACCAGTCACTCCATCGCCAGCATCCTGTAACCACGAGCCTACAGGAATGTGTAGCACATGCGGCAGGTAGATCCATCGCTCAAAAAACTGGAAATCATGTGCAGCCGCGCGCAGGTAAGTGTTCTAATCCTTCTCTCCATCAAACTGCATGATTATTACTTCGATTTGTTTTGCATGCATAAAGGTGAATGGTTGAGGCGGCCTAAAGGCCAGTGATTGGCCACGTCAGTTAGTAAAGGGATAGTCAGAGGGCGAGGTGGCTGCCACGACGAAAGAAACACGCAGCAAGCACGTGAAGATCATCCCGTCAACCGAGAAGTGAAGTTTAACCGAAAAGGGCGGCGGCAGATCTGTGGGAATGAATGCGCAACAAACGAATGTGCAGGCGGATGATGGGTGACGTCACCCAATGGTCCGGCGAGGACAGCTCACCCCCGCGCCACGAGCTGCGCCGATTCAAAATCTAATCGGCTCGATTAAGCATGTATCTCCATCAACCTCACTTCAAAACTCGAGTAGATCCTCTGCTTACCTCTGCATGTTGATACGCCGAGCTCTCGGCTACATGAACGCTGGTAAAGCACCTCTCGACCGCCAGCCAACTAAAGCTCTTCCCGAAGCCTGCGCACTGCTCCTACAGGAACAGTTTCTACAGGAGCGCCGTCCTACAGGAAGCAGTTTCTACAGGAACGCGGCTCTACAGGAAGGTGAAGTCTTCACGTAAAAAAAGGTGGCAGAAAAGAGGTAACCCTGCAACTCCTTCCGCAATTGGTTTTTTTTAAAGGTGGCAAGGCCATTAGTCACAGTGTGGTCATAAAGAATTGGATTGCCGTGCCTATACTATCGCTCCTACAGGATAGCTGCATAATTAGACTGTGGTTTTGTGAATTCATTGCATACTCTGTCTATAAGACCGAATTTCCTGTGTATCCACCACCTCTGGTATAAACCACTGTGTTCATCATGCCTGGCGGGTTTATCAGGCGAGAGCCCACTAATTCAAATGCATTAAGGAGAAACCCGGCAGTGGTTGAGCTCTTCACTAGAGCACAATGGATGCCTCTCTGTGATAAACTACAGGGCTACGATGATGAAGTAGCCGAGGAATTTTTGCGGGCTCTGCAGCCTAAAACACAGACATTGGCCACGGTAACCTTCAGAGGTGTCAGCCTCAAACTCACCCCAGAGCATATCAGTCGGATTACAGAGCTGCCCATGGGTCTGCCGTGGGACAAAGAAGAGTGGAAGATGAACCAGCAAGCAAAGAAGGATTTCTTCCCACCTGAGGAAGAATTCTCAGAGGATAAAAATGGGGTAAGAAGGACGAGCCTAACACCACCGTGGAATGAAGTCAGTTTGCAAATAATGAAGTATATACGTGTGAAGGCCGGTTCAGTATAGTATATGCATATCATTTCCGGCTCCTCACTGAGTTAAGGCACGGAATTGACGATCCTGTAGACCAAAAACTAAGCATCCCTTATATCTTCTACAGTCCCTCATGGAGTGTGCTACCAAATTAAGACAGGGCATCCCTGATCAGATAGCCCATCATGGGTTAATAAAATTTCTTGTGGAAGATGCCTTGCACTCATATAAAGTTCCCCTCTCCTGGGAGTCATTTAGGAATCTGACACGAGATGGAGACATTAAAATGCTGATCGAAGAGAGTGGCTCCTCCAGCACTGAAGACAAGGAAGAGGTGGCTGAGGAAGAAGAGGCTAAAGAAAAAGCTAACTCCCCCATCCTGTCAGCAAGAGAAATAAGGTCAAAAAGAAGAAGAGACAGAATCGGGGAAAGCCACGTCAGCCCAATTACCTCTCCGGCACTCGCAAGCAAACATAAGGATCAAACCCCCGTAGAAAAAAGAGAAAAAGGGAAGACACCTACCGCTACAGGAAAGGAAAAGCAGGCTTCTAAAGGAAGCCCGACACCAGCGTCTACAGGAAGCACAAGGGTGCAAGAACAGGCTTCTACAGGAAGCCATGCACAACCAAAATCTGAGAAGCAGAAGGTGGACGTTTTAGCCAGAGAGGCAGCGGCCGTATTAGCTGGCCTCAGTACGCCACCAAAGCCAAAGAGAAAAAGGAAGAGGGACCCTCCTCTCTACTTCAAAGCATGGAGGAGTGTTCGGATAAAAACAGGGAAACCACAGCAGCAGTCCAGCAGCCCAATTGTCATTGAGGACACCCCTGTTTCTCCCAAAGACAAATCCCCCTCAAAGGTCACAGTTACCTATGAAAAGGGCAGCCCGAAGAAGAGCACATGGCAAGACCGAGTGGACCTGTTGGACGAGAAAACCAGGCTACAGGAAGCTGCGAACGTCCTACAGGATACCTTAGCTCGACTACAGGAAACCGAACAGAAAGAAGAAGGAGGACCTTCATCACCCAGGGCGGATGAGGCAGAACCCCCTCAAGAAACAGAAAGAGAGCATATACCTGAACCCAGTCCTTCACCCAATCTGAATTCATATTACACTTTCTTGGAGGCAGGCAAGATCATCCCACAAAAATTCACCGTACCTCTATTCTTCGAATTGGAGAAAGAAAGAGTCCGCTCCCATACCTGGATGCAAATTGCCAAATCAAAGGGGGGTGGGGAACATAGGCCCTCTACAAGATCAGCTCAGGGAGGTCAGAAGTGAGTCCACTATGGCTAAACATGTGGCTAGCTGCCAGCAGGCACTTCTACAGAAGAAAACCAAAAGCTACGGTTGCAGCTGCAAGAACTCCAGGCAAAGGCAGGACTATCCTCCAAGGGCATCACATCTGAACAAGAAGGCAAGAAGGAGCTGACCTCCAATATTGAAGGACCAAAACAGTTCTACAGGAAGAAGAACAGCAGCTAAGAATTGAGGTGCAAGCCTTAAAGGAGCAGCTGCAACAAAAAGGGACGCAATTGGCTTGCATGGCTAGTTGGGCCATGGAAGCCTTGCAGTTCAAACATCCTGCAAAGTCCTATGGGCTGTACTTAAAGGATCAGTGGCTACAATTCCAGATCAACACCTAGCACAAAGAGTATTGAGCAAATTCATGACCCACAGCAGTTTACTGAAGTATGCAACACTAGCTCAGCAGAGGATAAAGCTAAGCTAGCAGAATTTTATATCCACAATCTAATTCTGCCCAATGAGGTCTCTTGGGATCCCAATATCGCCTTGGGTGATATGCAACTAATGGCTTTTGCATCATGGCTGAATCATGAGGATCGGAGAGCCACTGAAGAGAAATCGGTCATGAACCGGGAAGTGAGTGAACCACTGTATATTCGGGCAGAACTAGAAGATCTGGTTGCCCTCACCTCAGCCCGCCAACAGTTATCCAATGATCCTGCAGCTTCCTTGAGATTTATAGACCAACAAGCCCAAGCAATAGCCCATTTTGAAGACATGGACAGACTCTTGGGAGAAACTGCTGGCCATGCTTGTGCACGTAGATGGCATGCTTTGGCACATAGCTTGAAAATCAGGGAATACCATACCCCGACCAGAATGAGGGAAGCATTTGCAAGGGTGGACCTGTACAAGAAATCAGTGCAAGGACTTCAGGCCAGCTGGATTGGCCTCAAACTCAGCCCTCCATTGTTGCTAGGATTGGCTGAAGGAGGTACAGGAAAGGAAGAAAGGGCACAATGGGAAAAAGTGGAAAATACAGCAGGGTTTCATATCAACCATGAAGACATCACCACAGAAGCTTGGATGTAAGGGGAGCAGTAAAGGCCATGAAGGATGAGGATCTTGACTAAGTTGCTCAAGCATGAGCAAATGGTTCAGCTGGGGGGTGATGATGAGCCCCAATTTTGGTACAATTTGGGCTCATTTTTGGCCTATTTTTCTTGCTCAAACCATTCATTTTTATTGTTTATGCATACACTTCTTAGTTTATTCATGTTGTTTGTAGGAGAAAGGATAGGCACTTTATCTACGTAGCTAATGCATTGTGATTCCAGGTTTTGGCATTAAAAGGGAGCAAAAGACAACGAAAAGGTGGCAAGGAGACAACGAGTTGGCATTGCTGACGTAAGGAGAGTTGTCCACGGTCTTGGGGGACATTCCTCGTGATCCTCACCAAGAACTCCGAGCCCACTCCATCCTCCCTCCGAGCTTAATACACGGCCAGCTGTTTCTACAGGAACAGCAGTTCAAAACTGCTCTACAGGAAACAACATTTATGATCATCCTACAGGATCAGCAGTTAAACTATAGATTGAACAACCGAGCTCCTAGAATCATGGATACTTGTTGGAGCATCGTTTTGTATAAGTATAGAGGCCTTAGACCTGGTTAGGTTATTGAAACTCTCGTATTACTATTGTAATTTTGGAGCACAGCTCAAGTTTCATTCTCTTTTGTAAGCCAATTTGGCATGTTATCAGATTATGAATAGAGAAGGCCACTTTTGAGTTAGTTCTGAGTTTTCTCAAGGAGCTATAGCTCTCAGGTTAGGGCCCAACCTGAGAGCCATAGACCTCCTCAGTGTTGTAAGGCATTTACCATTAGTTCCAGCACTTGAGTTTGTTTAGTTTCCTATGCAATTCGGATTTCCAGCTTGTTAGTTTAATTGTTTTCATTAGCATAGATAGGACTGGTATGATGCTTTGCTTTCAGTATTCAAGTTTGATAGGTTGGTATAATAAATCTCTTGGAGCTCCAACAAAAACAGGTTGTAAAGGCTCACTGCCATCTCATTGTTTGGGATTGGGGTGTAGACCATGATCAGCCACCAAAAAGAACAACAATCATTTCATCTCCACGCAAGCTGCCACCTGAACGTTTGTATTGAAGATCCATTCATACATTCTCGACATTGATCCATACTGCACTCTCACGCATTAGTTTCATTTCTTGTTTTCCATTTCGGATTTGTAGGTTTCATGGCATAATAGGTTAATGAATTTCTTGTTTTGATGCACAGGTCATTTGTTTCATTTACACTGCTCTTTCTCAAGCCACTTCCTTCGTCGTTTTCTCCATCCACCTGCAAGTTCTATTCACCTTCTATCTCACTCACTTGCCCTCCAACTCTCTCATTTCACGTACAGCTCCATCTCCTTCACTCTCGTGGATTCCACCCTTCCAAAACATCAACCCATTGCATGCACCCTTCCTTCGTCTGACTTGCCATTTCCTAAGACATCATTAGGTTCATCTCCATCTCCCTTAGCCTGCCACACCACTCCAACACTCCATCAACTCCTAAAAACCTCCACGGCCAACCATCCTGTAGACGTGCACAACCATCCTGTAGAAAACAGAGTATCCTGTAGGATCCCCTGCAGCCTTCCTGTAGGAGGCCATTCACTTCGTTGCCGAGCTTCTGAACGTGAGGGACCTCTGTGGATGGGTGCTAAGGATCCTTAGGAACCTCTCCTAGCCTCCCCAACCTGTCCCACACTTTCCTTCTTCTCCATCCCACCTGCACAATCAAACCCTAATTAGGCCAAGTTCCACACTCATTCCACACACCTAAAGGAAAAACACAAAAACACATTTCTCATGATGCAAGTAGCTTAGACCCATGCATTTACACTTGTTAGAGGTAATGACAGCATTCATAGGAGTTGCATCCACATTCTTTGCATTATAGAAGATAGACTAGTTAAATTAGAGTTTCATGGATTTACATGCTTTTGATTCAGTTTGTCAAGCAGCGTAGCCTTCCTTTGAGTTAGCTTTCATCCATCATTGATAAAGCTTCTTCTGTGAGCCTATAGAAGTTGGCTTAAGCCCTAGCGGACTTGTGCCAGCTGACCAAGTGACAACTGCGACAAGGGCTAGTACTTGTGCATACAGCACCGTCGCTTCCAAGTTTGTACGAACTACCGGGTTGATAAAATTAAGAGACAGGAAGCCCCAGGAGTTGTAGCATTATTGCTACAATACTGGAGCTCACCAGTGATCATGGTGAAGAATGAATGGAAAACCATCTCATTTATCACAAAGTATTGGGCTAAATTAGAGACTAGAAAATAATAAAATATTATTGACCAAATCAAGTTCTAACCATTAGGAATACTTTATTATATTTTTTGTAGAAGGAAAATATATTGAAAGTGGTCAAATATCTTTATTTAAAAAATGGTTAAAGTAACTAAGAAATAAAATGATTTATTAATCACTTTGCAAGGATTAAGAAAAGTTTGAATTTGAAATAATTATTAAATAATGATTTAACAATTATTCAAAGAATAAGAATAAGGAATACTAAATAAATAGTGATCTATTTAAATATTCCAAGGTGATTTATTCTAATGTGTTCAGAAGTAATGATCAAATAATGATTTAATAATGATTTCTAGATAAAATTAAATAAATAATGATTTATTCAATTATTCTCATGGGTTTTTTTTTTTTTTAAACATAAATAATTTAATAAAAATGGATTACTAAATCATTTCCTATTATGAAGGTGATTTTACTATGGTCAAATTAATCCTACATGGTGTATTTTGATCCACCTAGTTAGAAATGGCTAGGTGATCATTTTTTAGGTTATAACACCTTCCCTGCCTTCTCTACCTTCTCTTCCACCTTTTCACTAATCTTTGTTTCTGTTAACATGTTTTCTTCCATTTGGCTTCCAAACACAAGTGGGATTCTCTCACCAAATAACAACATATCAATTCTTTCTTTCAATTGCATCATGTGAAACCACTCATCATCAGTTAATTATTCTTCATCAAAGTTAACATCAACAATTTCAATTGTTGGATCTACCAAACCACCTGCTACTCCATTAGTAGCTTTATGTATGCCAAACTCGACAACTGCTAGTTCACACAATACTTCAGGAGAAGTTCCAACTTTTGCTTCATGACTTGCTACTATAGTGGCAACTTCAATCTTGAATTCTTCATGAAATATGGCACTTACCATATTGCCATGATCAATCCCTGTTTCAAAAAATATACCACAAATGTCATTAACATAATCTCCATCCACCCTATGGTGGGATATTCGAGCATGCATGTGCTAATTAACAATTTCAACTTCGCCAAATTCATCATCTATTGTCGAATTCACAAATTCACATCTCACTTTACAAACATCATCACCATGTGCCCCGTCATAGTGGGATTCACCATCATCTTCACCATCCACGTGAATATGTTCTTGCTCTTCTGCACACACAAAGGCTTCAACTTCCCTCTTTACAATCTTTTATGTGTCTTCTTCATCCATGTGCATGTTTGTATAATGGGTCTCACTTTTATAGTATTCATGATAATCATCCACCTTTGAGTGCGATTATCCAAGCTCTATTGTCCTCCTCAATTTTTTCTCATTTACTCCCAAACCTATGGTTGTCTTCTCTATTGATTCTTCAATAAATTGTGACTCGACTGGTTGTTGCATGTCACTTTCCTTTGTACCAAATTTTGCTTCTAGGATCTTCCATGCTTCATACAAAGATGTAGCTTTTGCTACCTTGCAAAAATAATTCTCATCCAATGCCTATTTTATAGCATCCAATACTAAAGCATTGCATACTTCATCATATAGGTTATTATACCAATACTCAATTATCTCTTTACATCGAAGAAAATTTTTCATTTTGACAACCAAAAAATCAAAATTTTTACCAGTAAACATAGTTGGTTGTAGCAAATCCATGCTACATCGATCACGCTCGATATCTTCTCCATATTATGCTAGACTTATTGGTTCCTTGGTTGTGGCCTAAACCTCCCTAAACATGGCATAGATCTCAGCGTCTTCTTTTCGATTTCTTCTTTTGATTTTCTTGAATCATCCTTTTGAACCCATGACTGTTGCCTATTACTTATTATTCACCTTCTCCTTTCTACTTGTTTCCTTGTTGCATGAGGCTTCTTTCTATATTTCCCCTTAAAAAGATATGGTTTTCAATGTGCACCCCGTAAGGAAATATCTTCACTAGATTCAGCCAAAAAAACTTTCCTTTAAAAAAAAACCTTTTTCTTATATAAAAATATATATATAAAAAAAAACAACTTTTCTCTTATATCAAAGTATAAGAAAAATACACTTTATAATGATCTCCCCATAATATATGTTTTAGAGCACCTTTATCAAGATACTTGAAAGCTTTAAAAAGAAATATATCCCTCGAGAACTTATTTTTTGACTTCCACTTAACCATTCAAAATCCATTTTGATTTTTTTTTATAAAGAAATTTTAATATCTCCTTAAGCTTTAAAAAACCATTTCATATAAATTCTTTCAAAGAATTTAAATTTTCACTTGTATAGTCTTCGCCCTTTAAAATAAACATTTTTGTTTGTTTTATACAAATGTATTTCAAAAAATCTCCATGAAGAAAACTTTCCAATAAGTTTTGAAAACCTTTAACCTTGTGGAACAAAATTTTAACCTTTAACATTGTTTCATGCGTGGTGTATATGGTGACTCATCCACTTAGGGATTTGACCATCACTCTTGTTTAAAAAAAAAAGATCGACAACTATGGATCGATTTCCACTGTGCTAAAAAATACATCGACCAGATGACTACAATGGAAAGGACTTATCGCTTGATGACGGTGGTGGATAAACTTTCGACTCTGTTATCACTTATAGAGTTGGGTTCCATGAGTTGTGAATGTAAACTCTCGACTCTATGAATCCTATAGCTCTAATACCAATCTGATGGCCAGAGGCAAAGATATACATAAAAACACAAGTTGTTGTTACACAAAAATATTCTATTTATTAATATTTTTCACATATATTAACTCGAGCTACATCTCTTGGTTTTCACACATTACAATGACCCAACCAAAATTATACAAACCCCACACAAATATGGAATCATGTAATCTCAAACTGGACTTGACTTTTCTCTGACTAACTGCTTCATGCAAACTCACACTTGACCTGTTTTCTAATAATAGACTCCACTTTCTTTTATTAAATTCATTCAACTCAAATCAACTCTTCACTTCATGCATACAAGAGTAATCATTGTTCCTAACATCATTGACTCACATTATTTCCAGTCCAACACATAGTCTATTTAACTAGTGTCATCATCATTAGGTTCACCATGTTGGTGTTCTCTTTTATCAAGCCATCAGTGAGATAAATGTTGAAGAGACCCATTAACAAACATGTGGCTCTTTTCCTTGGAATGTGGCCCCATTCTCAAATATCTACAAGAAATATGAACTTTTCCCTTTCATGGGCATATTATTCACACAAAAAAACTAAGCCAACTCGATGGTTGAGTGACCATCACAAATGACAGTTCAATAGACCTCACTCCACACTTATCTCACACCTGAGTCAACATGACATTCACTGATGAGGCTACACAATGAATTGGGTCAATTGATTGCATGATAAATTTGCATAGGAATTGTAGCTCGATCACATGCCCTCACTCTTTAAGGAACTTTCTGCCTCTAAATCTCGCCCACAATTTTCACCATTCCACCACAACTTCTCTTATTTACAACAACAACACCATACTTTAATCCACCATCACAACAACCATTCACTCTACAACAATGAACCAACAAATACCCACAAATATATTAGCCCCCACGTTATAGCACCACACCACACTATAGACCTACTTGATCACCGCACTGATTACACTTTAACTCCACACTCGATAGCTCCACTAACACATTAGGCTTCACATGAAAACAAAACCTTCATGTTCCAACACACACTGCACCGCAACATCACTTCATAGTTCACACCAAGCATCTAGCAACTCCACGCTCTAGCCAACTCAACAAATCATTTTTTCAATGCTCCATAGATAAAAAGCCTCATATAGGCCACTTGTCACATTGCACATGTATTTTTATTTCTCTAAGATCTGGTTCTTTCCATAGCCTTCACACAAACTTTATGACTCTTGACTTGACAGCTAATACTCCACAACATTGAGATTATAATGAAAGAAAGTTTATACCAGAATAAGCAGCAACAACTTCCAACTTATAAATTAATAGTTAACATGTAGACAAAATCACAATACATACTCACACTTTTGTTACATTTCATAACAAAAATATTAAAAGCCCATAGCAATAGCCATGAACTTGTGCACCTAGAGGCCATGAAATAGTCATCTCCATCCACTTCCCTAGAGTGTTCATCGATGTTAATTTACCAACCACCTACTAGCTAATTGATTATGTGTCCTGTCAGCACTCCAGGAAGCTCTCCTAGGTTGTAGCTCGGAGATGCCTGGTAACATATAAATCTTCAATGACATTCTCTGAACTATTGGAATGGATTGGGGTTTGGATCAAGTCAGATGACTGTTTCAACTCTGTTTTCACTCAAGACATTGACAAACACCCTCAGCTTGATAAGGCTTTCAACCACTAAAGCTCAATGGTTTATAGATTCAATGAATAGATGGAGAATCCTAACTATACCAGCAGATACATACGTAAACATATATGAATGGCTAGCTACATAAAGTAAATGAAGCTTGCAAATCTAATTTATCAACGCAGAGATAATATGACAGTTATCTGGCATTCGACACAAGAAAACAGGAATAACCTATTAAAGTGCAAGCTTAGAATAGAGGATAAGATGGCGATTGAACATGTAACAAAAAAAGAAGCTTGTATTATTGGAATGAAGATGAGACGCTGGGAGGAATAGAGAATCCACAGTCTCCAGAAGTTGAACCCTTGATACTTGAAACTTTCAACCATTTATAGGCTTTTTACAATGCTCTTGAACCCTCGGAGGCTCGAGATGTCTTAATCTATTCCCTCTGCATTCTTAACTACTTGATGCCACAAACAAACATGAGCTCAGAGGTCTCTTTTTCTAACAACATAGTAACCAAATTCTGGTAATTTCTCTGTGCTATCAGGTGGGTCGCTCATGCCAGCGACGTTCCATGACCATTTCTGTTGGCTCAGCTGCATCGTGATATTGTTTTTCCCCCTTTGGCCATATATTCCATTATTTCAGTTCAACTGTCTAACTGTAAAAAACACTGACAGAGCCAACAAATTTCCTCCCCGGGTGACTGGTGGGAAGTGGGATATGAGGTCGTAGGATTGATATGATCAATGGATAGGATCATATCATCGAGATAGAGGAATTGATATCACATTGGAATATTTGAAAGCGAAAGTTGGTATTTCGAGCGAGATCACAAGAGGTAAGTGGTAATTCGGATTGGCACCAAATTCCACTCATTAAGTGACACATAGCAGCAAGGAAGCGAGAGGAAACCGCCTTATCGGGCAGGTATCCCTCTCGCTTGTTTCTCACCTGAAATCATTGTGAACCATCAAATATGATGGAGGAAGATTGATGATTGAGGATCATCGTGCGAGTTGATTTGATCGGCTAAGCGACAATCATTGGATCGGGTTCAGATCAACGGTTAAGATATGATTGTTAATCGCATAGGTGAAGGGTTGGAAACAATGCGATGGAATTGGAATACACATATGGGCGATTAAGTGATGGCGATAGTCGTTGGAACGACAAATGAAATGGACGGTGGAGATCGATCGAATTGGGGATTAGAGAATGGAGAGCGTAGCGGAAAAGAGATGAACCAAGAGCAGACCCGCTGATATTTATGAGAATGGGTGTATAATTTTTGAATTATGGATTATGGCCAAAGAGGAGCAAGAGGAGACATGGACCATCGAAGCTAAAACAGGGGATATTTCTGTTAAAACAGTATCATTGCACCTCAGGGCTAACACTGGCTCCTTCTGGGGATGAAAGCCTCCCTGTGAGGTTTCAAGAACTGCAAACTACTACCTTTCCAGTAACAACCAAAACAAACTTATCTCCTAGTGTTCCATTTGGCATGGAGTCTATTTATATAAGAAACAGAAATTGAAAAACCTATTACAATATTAAGGCCTTAAAGCCTCATATGATGTAAAGTTTCAAAAACCACCCATTAACTGGGCCATCAAAAACCCCTTCCCCCTCCAAATTGTGCAAAATGAACGTATTGTACATCTAAACTTGAGCAATGACAAACGGTCCCGTCATAAGGCATCAAATTTACCATGGTTTCCCTTATCTTCCTTCAATGCATCCCATTTGAGAACCTAGTCAACAACCTGAAAATTGTGCATTTTTTCCTTTCTACCAAAGATTTCTTTGATCTTCTGTTGATGAATTCTTGACTTCTCAACTAGTTGTTCTCTGATCTACTGTAATTCAAACAAGTTACTCATTCTCCTCGCCATGTCGTTCTCTTCATCCTATTCTTCTTGCAAGAATTTAGCCACAGGGAGAATCAGCTGGATAGGAAAAACAACATCAGCACCATAAACCAGCTTAAATGGAGAATTTCCTATGGACTTCTTGTTGGTAACTCTGTCAGCCCATAGTGAAAAACTCAACTTGGAATCCCAGTTCCTTTTGTTGTCCTCCAACAGTTTTTTGATTATCCTTACAAGACTCTTGTTAGATGATTCTTCCAGGCCATTTCCTTCAGGATAATATGAGGTAGAATGCACCAATTGAATGCCCAAGTATTCACACATGTCCACCAATTCTTTTGCCCTGAAAGCTTATGCATTATCAATGACTAGTTTGGTTGGGCAACAAAATCTAGTGAAAATATTCTCATTCAAGAAATTTATGATAACCTGATGATTAGCATTTTTAGTGGGTATAACCTCAATCCATTTGGTGAAATAATCAATGGCTACCAAGATCCATTTGTGATGGCCTCTAGAATGTGGATTGAACTCACCTATGAATTCCAAGCCCCACTGTTGGAAGGGACCACCACCATGTACTAGCTTCA
Source organism: Pinus tabuliformis (assembly GCA_031772625.1). Lineage (NCBI taxonomy): Eukaryota > Viridiplantae > Streptophyta > Pinopsida > Pinales > Pinaceae > Pinus > Pinus tabuliformis. The sequence goes on along the minus strand of CM062805.1, from coordinate 572,823,009 downwards.
AGGGCAGAGATTTTAGAAGTTGTCTTCCTGCAAACCTTTGACATTTGTCACAATACTTCACAAAAGAAAACATATCAGAGAACAGAGTAGGCCAATAATTCCCTGCTCTCTGTGGAGCAATAAAAAGGTGTCTTTTAAACTCCTAATTACCTTCACATTAATTATCAACCCAGGGACGACTTTTTATTTCAAGAGTGTACTCAGTCTGAGGCAGCTATTTACTCAAGAGTAATGTTTTGTAGTATAGTGCTTAAAATGCAAAAGTAAATGAAAGCTTGAAAAAGAAATCTAACAACAACATAAACTCAAATGCTCTGAAATCCAACTATTCACTCAACAAACATCAATTGAGGATACAGTAGCAATAACTCATTCCTTCGGATATTGATGCAATTGAAATCAAACTGGAACAAGACAATCAATCTGGGAACGAGGAAGCAATAACCAATGTTCTCTACAGTTGACAGTCCTCCTTTAAAGCAATCAAAAGGAAATTGAACTTGAACTAAAGCTGCCATTGAAAGTAAACTAGGAAAACTCTTTAAAAGCAAACTAGTGCAATTAATCAATAGAAATGAACAACAAAGTAAATGGGTGCATGTCTACAACTTAACTACTTCAAAAGGCTAAATCACACCAAGCATTGCATCAGTCGAAGGTTCGGTAGCAATAACCCATCCCTCTAGAAACTGATGGAAAGGAAATTAGAGCATGGACCATAGGTCTGGGAGCTAGGCAGCGACTGCTGAGGCTCACTACAGCCTTAGACCTTCTCTCACACCAAAGCAGCAAATGCAAGTAAATGGAACGACAGAAAGTAAAATGGAACAACAAATAGGAAATGGAACAGCAAGTCTAAAATGGAATAGCAGTAAATGGAACAACAATCAAATATGAATGTACAACAATCCAAATCAAGCACGCAACACACTTATCATTAAAAGGGACAGTAATCTGAGCTTCGATACAATATGCATGAATCACGGCCATGAAATAATAGAACGGCACTTCCGAATAAACATCAGTCATGATTTAAGAATAAATCATACGTTAGTACCAATTCAGGAATATACAGCGCAGTTAACTTGTAATCTGTAAGGAACAACAATGCTATATGATTTGCCAAAATAAACAATAATGTGATGCATAGCATTCCCTGTTGTAAGTAACAATAATATTCAATCAAGTATAACAGAGCCGATATGTAAAATGGTAAAGTGCGTCAGATTACTAAACAGAGTAAAAGAAAAGAGATCAAACCACACATGAAGCATAAAGATATAATACAACAGCAGCGTACTCCACCGGAGGCTGGGCCCTTAGCCGCCAGCGGATGCTGCTGGGTTACTCCAGGATCAAAGATGAAATGGCAACTAGATTTATATTAAAATATCAAAGCAGAGTTACAGTGGATTACAACAAGAAATCTCTCAATCTCTCAGCCATTATCCATTCTCTCTGCCATCCTCAATTCTGAATCTCTAATTCATCCTCAATTCCATCATTCGAATCCCTCTGAAATCACCCTGAAATCACCCCTTCTCTGATCTCTGTTGTGATTTAAATAAAGAGAGATCAGAGAGCAGTTACAATCAAGATAAGTACAACATGATTTCTATTACAAAATTAGATTGTTTCCAACCAATTGATAAACAAGAAGATATATTTCATCCAGCTTTCAACAAGAGCAAGACGAATTTGGCTTTGCAGCTGAGATTTGGAGCACGGCCGCAACAACAAATCTGAGAAAATCGTGCTCAAAGAACCCTGCATTTCTCTCAGTACAAGCCGAATTTGGGCAAACCGTTCTTTGCTAAAGTTAATTGGGCCGTTCTAGACAAAACCCATGTTCCTAATTTTCCCCATTCTGCCTCATTTGCTCAGAATCTCAACCGCAAAACCGTCACTTCTTATTCCAGCGAATTTCTGAGTTGGCACTTTTAATGATCAAGTCTTCAATCTGGAAATTATCTTGGAGGCTAAAAATGGTGAATAATGTTACAACTGATTTATTAAAACTATCATTGATAAAATCACGCATAATCATCAATTTATTAGAAATAAAAGAGAATAAATAATATTCATCCATGAGAGCATAAATCATTTATAAAATGGATTTAAATGATAAATTATAATAGATGATATAATAGAGAAGAGTAAAAATGGATGAAATAAGTGTTACAAAGTGGTCGTATTCATGGCCCAACACACCCCCACACTCAATATGTTGCATGTCCTCATGCAACGAAAACTGAATATATTGCATGTCTTCATGCAACCCAAAGACAAAAACCCATGTGTTAACCAAGCGATAAAAAATATGTTCATCTCAACTCATGAAATGGATAGAACAAATGAATTCTTCCTTAATTAATGAATATTCACTTTTAGTAATCTTGATGAAGGCATAACAATTTTTTCATTGACATTCAATTATATGTATATATGAAGTTGCAACAAAATATGATATAAGTAACAACAAACTTCATTAACCATTTTCTCAAAAACTACAAACCAACTTTTGTTGAAATTTGGCAAGTAAATTTATAATATATGAATGCCTTTATGATCCAAAAATCAGATCGTTTTGATGCACGGATCATGAGATATAAACAAAATGGCTGTAGGTGACAGTGCATGATTTCTGAAATTTTATGAACCAATTTATCTTGAAATTATCTAGGTACGTGTATTTTAATAGTATGTCTGTGTTTCCTAGAGATCACAAGAATTGAGTTCATAGTTTTAAAAATATTATGTAAATAAATTTCTACACTAAAATTGTATGCCTTAAATGAGAAAGAAAATAGAAAACATCCATCATGCGTAGCAATTCCTCCCCCTCTTTGAAAAATTAGCATGCCCTCATGCGATGCTAGAAAACAAATAGAGGTGGTAGCTACTATCTGTTGAATTCTATGCTTGGTGTAAAACAACATGGAATAAGGGAGGTGTTGAGAATGAATAAGAATAGCAATGGATGATAAATAATATGAATGACGTGGTCATAAGAAAGAAATGAAGGAACACTCCCCCACACTCGGAAATGATATGCTGCTGAAAAAGGGGAAGTGGTAAAGATGTGAAATGAAGGATGATAAATAATGCTCAAAATGGATGTTCATTAAATTCTCCTAAATTTGTAATAAATTGGAAAATTATGCTATTTTACCTCGAGTTTTACCTCCAAAAAGAAAAATGTGAAATGACATATATGGATTGGCAGTTGTTGAAACTGAGTTGGTGTGGAAAGTGATGCAAAAGGTGGAATCCAGGTAAGCACATCATGTCTGAAGAATTGTTCACGTTCGCAAGCCTCTTCTGTTAAGTGCAATAGTGTGGTCATGCTACGAATAGAATTTTGCCATACTTGTTGTTCTTCCTGTAAACAAAGAACTAGTTTGCATACAATGTTCTTGAATCCATAGTGTTAGCTTTGAATAGCAACAGATAAGATGCATGCAAAATTTCAATTAGAAAAACTTATGTATACATACAATACTAATATGTTGTCAAATCAACAAGGTATGGCAAAGTGCAGTAATCATATCACATGCAATCCCATAATGCATACATTCCCCCCTCCAATTGGAGAATGGGTTCCATAACCATAAAGCATATGAAAGGGGTGGTGCTGACGTCAAGGCAATGGAATGACCAATATATCAGTAAGTGAAGCAGAGTACACTTATCAATGATAGGACGGTGAAAGTTATGGTTATATTGAGAGCAAAGTTTGTAAAGATAGTTATGAATAAGAGATAGGATGCTTTGGATTGATGATAGTTTATGCAAAACAAAAAAGGACAACAATATGCTAAAAAGATGCTTTGCTGATGGTATTCTAGCTGAAAATGATGTGATTGATCTAAAAACAATTTCTCATGCATAAAGGTTCAAAACAGGGAAAAAATTAAGGAAATAACTTCTCTGATAAAAAGAAAAAATAAGAAAAGGGTATTATAATAATAATTGACGATAAGATATAACTTCAATACCATAAGCAGAGCCGCTGCTGCCAGCAGGCGTCCATAGCCTTGACAGGGTTGCTTTTTAACCCATATGAGCCAGAATCCTCAATTTATAACTAGAGAGTTTCAGTGTTGTTCTACAGAAGAGATCAATGTGCTGGCATGGTAACCAGATAACCACACTGCCATTCACTATGATGTAGCAAAAGTGATCAGGCCGGCTCGTGATGAGACCTCCTGTTCAATGGATAATTTGGCTATCCAATGGATCATAACCCTGGTGTGGTGGCCATAATGGGAATGTCACTTTGTTACAGCCTTATGAACATGGTAGGCTGGCTCATAATGAGACCCACTATCCTCCATCTGCGAACAAAATTTTGTTATTATTACACATTTTTATGATAAAAAAAAGGGCTCAGTACTCCTTAAGAGCATGGATGGCGGAAGAAGTTGAAGATGTCAATAGAAAAAAATATACCCATAATCTCATTTATTACAGACAGAGAAGATTATAACCAGGGATGATGGAACTAACATGGTATTAAGATGATCAATCAATATCATGTTCAACAAAAAATAATGCAGTAAAGTAGTATATAAATAATTGCGTCCCTTTTGAAAAAAATCTATCATCAAGGAGCTGTCTTGTTAAAGATCATAACGTGAATGATATTAACTTGCTTCAAAAGAATCCATAATTCTTGTCCTCATAAAAATAGTGTACTTCATGCCATAAAAGGGAATCAGTAAAATGTGGTTGGGATGAATTAGGAATAATCTCACAAGAGGAAGAAAAGGGTTGCTCTCAAAAATATTCCCAAAGTGTCTCTTTTGAATGAACAGCAAAAACACTCAAAAAGTGGTGTTCCTTGTAGGGAACAACAAAGGAAATGCACACAAAAAAAAACAAAAATACACACAAAAAAGTGTGAAAATGCAAATGCCGTTCCTTTGGAAAAAGGAACAGCAAAAACTAAAAGTGTCGTTCCTTTAGAAAAGGAATAGCAAAAACGCAAGTGCCGTTCTTTTGGAAAAGGAACAACAAAAATCAAAAGTGTCGTTCCTTTGGAAAAGGAACAACAAAAATGCAAATGTCGTTCCTTTGAAAAAGGAACAACAAAAATCAAAAGTGTCATTCCTTTGGAAAATGAACAACAAAAATGGAAAGTGTCGAAGTGTTGTCCCTTTCGAAAAGAAACAACAAAACATGAAAGTACAGAAGTGTTGTTCCGTTCGAAAAGGAACAACAAAACATGAAAGTGCAGAAGTGTTGTTCCATTTCGAAAATGAACAACAAAACGTGAAAGTGCATAAGTGCTGTTCCATTCGAAAAGGAACAGCAAAACGTGAAAGTGCAGAAGTGCTGTTCCATTTCGAAAAGGAACAGCAAAACGTGAAAGTGCAGAAGTGCTATTCCATTTCGAAAAGGAATAGTAAAACATGAAAGTGCAGAAGTGTTGTTCCATTTCCAAAAGGAACAGCAAAACGTGAAAGTGTAGAAGTGTTGTTCCATTTCGAAAAGGAACAGCGAAACGTGAAAGTGCAGAAGTGCTGTTCCATTCGAAAAGGAACATCAAAACGTGAAAGTGCAGAAGTGCTGTTCCATTTCGAAAAGGAACAACAAAACATGAAAGTGCAGAAGTGTTGTTCCATTTCGAAAAGGAACAGCAAAACGTGAAAGTTTTCGAAAAGGAACAGCAAAATGTGAAAGTGCAGAAGTGTTGTTCCATTTCGAAAAGGAAGAACAAAATGTGAAAGTGCAGAAGTGCTGTCCCATTTCGAAAAGGAACAGCAAAACGTGAAAGTGCAGAAGTGTTGTTTCATTCGAAAAGGAACAACAAAACGTGAAAGTGCAGAAGTGCTGTTCCATTTCGAAAAGGAACAACAAAACATGAAAGTGCAGAAGTGCTCTCCCATTTCGAAAAGGAACAACAAAACGTGAAAGTGCAGAAGTGCTGTTTCATTCGAAAAGGAACAACAAAACGTGAAAAAAAAAAGAACAGCAAAATGGACAATCATAAAATGCAAACATGCAAAAAAAACATATTAGCTGTTCACGGCATTGATGCTGAGGATGAGTTATACTTTGAGCGAAGCAACACCTGAAATGCAAAATATAAGAAAAATTAGAAAAGAAACAACAAAAAACAGTATGTAAATAAATAGATTAAGTTACAACAGCTATGATGTGATGTCAAAAAAATGATTTATTCGAAAAATGTTTTGGCAGTAAAGACATGACATGAATCTTCAAATCGAAATCAATTCTTCATTTCTTCTATTATGAATCCGTTGGGTAATGAGTTGGATGAAATTCCTTTGTTTTATTAAAATTTGTTTCAAAAATCACTCGTCCATAAATTGACGTTCTTTTTCTCCTAGGACCTGCAAAAAACGAGTGTCTACCTGCAATAAAACATTAAATCATGGAGAAAGAGAGGTGCACGGCTCCCCTAATCCAAGAATTATGCAAAAAAACTGACAAGTAGTTACTCTGTAGAACAAATCCATGGATAAAATAACAAAGTAAAACTTATTTGTCACCTGCGGGAGAGCAGTGGCCAATCATGCTAACCTGCAGTGTTTTAATCACAACATCTTTGTTTTTCGTCAAAATTGAGTGATTCCAAAGAAAAATGAGAGGTAATTCAAAGGGTTATCTCCAGTAGAAACAGGTTTTAAAAATTCAATGCTATGATATGTCAAATTTGTTTAGAACAACCTGCGTAGTAGAGTCATTTTCGATTACCCAATCTAGACCAACGATTGATATTTCAAGCATAGATTCTTCGTTTGATGTCGGATTCAAATGATTCAAATTGGAAATGAAATTAGATTCATTTTTTAATCTCCAATAGAAACAGGTTTTGAATACAAGAAGAATTGATAGGTCAAACACTGTAAGGAACAGCCAGAAAGAAATAGTTTTAAGGGTGCTGATTTACAATAGACAGTCAGTATTTTGATCATAACTTCCCCATACGATATCGAAAATAAGTGATTATAATTGAATTATAAACTAGATTCATAGGGGAATCTACTATAGAAACAGGTTTTAAAAATTCATTCATTTAGGCCTCCAAAAACTGACTGTCCCGGCTCTGCTCCTCAGCTGCCCACTAGACACCCTGTCAATGTTTTGTTTCTAACTTTTTCGTTTCAAATCCAAATTGAGTGGTTCAAATTGGGTTAGAAATTAGACATCAAGGGCTACCTAGGGTAGAAGAAGGTTTTAAAAATATTCACATTTGGTCCATCAAAACATGACTGTCCTGACTATTTTTTCAGAAAGTTCATCAAGCCCGCAAGCCAAAAAAATGATATTCAAGCATTTTTTCAAATTGGTGATAAAAATGAAAATGAGTGTTTGTATAACTTATTATTTCTATTATGACACAAATATATTGAAATATTTATCACCGATGTTGATTTCGATAGCGTGTTGCAACAAAAGAAACAACTAGTTTTACAAAAATAAAAAAAATGTGTTTGTTTTATTTCTTTATTTATTTTATTTTCTCCACTATCCTACTCTTCTTTGAGAATCGAATATGTTTATGTATAAGAGTATTTCTAGTGGAACCATGTTAGAAATAAGGCCTCATGTATGCACATACCCAAATTCGAAAAATGCATGTTGATAAAAATTAGGGTATGAGAAGCCAACTTCCCTTGAAAAGATGGTTTCAAAAATTGTTGAAGTATGGAGTGATGATGCAAACATGTGATGGAGTGAAACCAATCTTCAATATATCCATTACTTTCTTGATTTCCCATCATACCATGAAGTTCTTGAGCTTTTAAAATGATTTGTTGGTGCAACCTACAAGGAACCTCATTTTCTTCCATAGCTTCTACAATTTTTGAATTTGAAACGCTCTGAATCTCATTGTAAGTTTTCTCTAATGGCACATGTGAGATAGAATGGGTGGGAAGGGTGGGTAAATTTGGAAGTTCAACACTGTAAGCATGTTGTACTGGTTTATTACGGTGAAGGTGTGGAATTAGTTGAGCAGGAAATTCAAAAAAAATGTTGGGCAGTTTCTTACCATAACAGAAGATGTCCTTCATGTGTTCCTTCGAAGCTCCTTCTTCCAATATTCCTGTCAATTAGTTAGTGAAATGGGTGGTGCTTACATCACCACTTGAGTGAAATTATGTGATTTATTTTTCAAAATTTCTATTTTTTCCCTAGTTATTCACACAAAAATTCAAACATCTATTTCTATACAAGAAAGCAACAGCAAATCTGTTAGGAAAGTGGACAGTGGAGCAGGGCTTTTACATGCTCCGTACGCAGGTTCTTACCTTCCGTTTTTAAGATCAAACTCTTCCCTAACAGGCACTCATTAGATTCACACTACTCTTTAGAAATGGCTACACTCTCCCCGGCAACGGCGCCAAAATGTGGAGCGATAAAAAGGTGTCTTTTAAACTCCTAATTACCTTCACATTAATTATCAACCCAGGGACGACTTTTTATTTCAAGAGTGCACTCAGTCTGAGGCGGCTATTTACTCAAGAGTAATGTTTTGTAGTATAGTGCTTAAAATGCAAAAGTAAATGAAAGCTTGAAAAGGAAATCTAACAACAACATAAACTCAAATGCTCTGAAATCCAACTATTCACTCAGCAAACATCAATTGAGGATACAGTAGCAATAACTCATTCCTTTGGATATTGATGCAATTGAAATCAAACTGGAACAAGACAATCAATCTGGAAACGAGGAAGCAATAACCAATGTTCTCTATAGTTGACAGTCCTACTTTAAAGCAATCAAAAGGAAATTGAACTTGAACTAAAGCTGCCATTGAAAGTAAACTAGGAAAACTCTTCAAAAGCAAACTAGTGCAATTAATCAATAGAAATGAACAACAAAGTAAATGGGTGCATGTCTACAACTTAACTACTTCAAAAGGCTAAATCACACCAAGCATTGCATCAGTCGAAGGTTCGGTAGCGATAACCCATCCCTCTAGAAACTGATGGAAAGGAAATTAGAGCATGGACCATAGGTCTGGGAGCTAGGTAGTGACTGCTGAGACTCACTACAGCCTTAGACCTTCTCTCACACCAAAGCAACAAATGTAAGTAAATGGAACGAGAGAAAGTAAAATGGAACAACAAATAGGAAATGCAACAAGTCTAAAATGGAATAGCAGTAAATGGAACAACAATCAAATATGAATGTACAAGAATCCAAATCAAGCACGCAACACACTTATCATTAAAAGGGACAGTAATCTAAGCTTTGATACAATATGCATGAATCACGGCCATGAAATAATAGAACGACACTTCCGAATAAACATCAGTCATGATTTAAGAATAAATCATACGTTAGTACCAATTCAGGAATATACAACGCAGTTAACTTGTAATCTGTAAGGAACAAAAATGCTATATGATTTGCCAAAATAAAGAATAATGTGATGCATAGCATTCCCTGTTGTAAGTAACAATAATATTCAATCAATTATAACAGAGCCGATATGTAAAATGGTAAAGTGCGTCAGATTACTGAACAGAGTAAAAGAAAAGAGATCAAACCACACATGAAGAATAAAGATATAATACAGTAGCAGCGTACCTCACCGGAGGCTAGGCCCTTAGCCGCCAGCGGATGCTGCTGGGTTACTCCAAGATCGAAGATGAAATGGCAACTAGATTTATATTAAAATATCAAAGCAGAGTTACAGTGGATTACAACAAGAAATCTCTCAATCTCTCAGCCATTATCCATTCTCTTTGCCATCCTCAATTCTGAATCTCTAATTCATCCTCAATTCCATCATTCGAATCCCTCTGAAATCACCCTGAAATCACCCCCTCTCTGATCTCTGTTGTGATTTAAATAAAGAGAGATCAGAGAGGAGTTACAATCAAGATAAGTACAACATGATTTCTATTACAAAATTAGATTGTTTCCAACCAATTGATAAACAAGAAGATATATTTCCATCCAGCTTTCAACAAGAGCAAGACGAATTTGGCTTTACAGCTGAGATTTGGAGGACGGCCGCAACAACAAATCTGAAAAAAGCGTGCTCAAAGAACCCTGCGTTTCTCTTAGTACAAGCCGAATTTGGGCAAACCGTTCCTTCTTAAAGTTAATTGGGCCCGTTCTGACAAAACCCGTGTTTCGGATTTTCCAGATTCTGCTTCATTTGCTCAGAATCTCAACTGCAAAACCGTCACTTCTTATTCCAGCGAATTTCTGAGTTGGCACTTTTAATGATCAAGTCTTCAATCTGGAAATTATCTTGGAGGCTAAAAATGGTGAATAATGTTACAACTAATTTACTAAAACTATCATTGATAAAATCACGCATAATCATCAATTTATTAGAAATAAAAGAGAATAAATAATATTCATCCATGAGAGCATAAATCATTTATAAAATGGATTTAAATGATAAATTATAATAGATGATATAATAGAGAAGAGTAAAAATGGATGAAATAAGTGTTACAAAGTGGTCGTATTCATGGCCCAACACTCTCAGGATCTTGTGGGTTGTGCTTTTCCAATAATGATTCCCTCCATAGATGCTAGAATGGAACTAGTGCGTGACTTCCACATATTTTCCTTTGTCTAAGCATCTCAAGAGGAGCCTTGATGGTTCTTTCCAATAAAGTAGGTTTTTATTAATGCATAATTTGGCTGATCTGAGCTTAATGGCCTAGGCTTGACTTGAGCTAAGCCTTGGAGGGACTTCTAGCTTCTGCAAAAAATGAACTACACTAGAATACCATTCACAGGTGGCTAGATTTTCAGCCAAAGACTAATTCTTCTCTTGCTCTTCTGCTGCTTCCTCTATCCACTCACCACCTGAATTTGAACCTTTGCAATTGATGTCTAACAAACTGTAATTTTCCTCAGCCATAAGCTTAGCCAAGCCCTGGCCTTTGACAAGCTTGGTGGGCTTCACCTCTATGTTGAACTCTATGAATTTTGCAATCAATTTAGCTCTCTTTCCATCAATATCTGGTTGAGTTAGGACATCTTTTACTGAGGCTGAAGGTACATACACAACCACGTTGGAATCCAGTATATAAATTCTGAATGCCTTTAAAGATTTTCTGAGATCATAAGCTTGTTTTTCAATAAGGTCATACCTTAGTTCAGCATCCCTCAGAGTTTTGTTGAAAAAGGCCATAGGGTGTTCTACACCTTCATCATTTTTCTGCAATAGAACTATTGCAAGTGTATCATAAAAGGAAAAAGAGAAGACATAAAACTCCCTAGTATAATCTGGACTAATTAGAGTGGGAGCTTCCATGATAGCTTGTTTGATGGCTTCAAAAGAGCTTCTTGCACCATCTGTCTATTTTATATCTGATCCTTTCTTTAGCATCGAAGTGATGTGCTTCACTAGCTCTGCAAAGTTTGGAATAAACCTCCTGACAAAGTTAATCTTTCCTAAGAAATATTGAATGTCCCTTTTTGACCTTAGGATGGACAATGTCTGAATTGCTTGAACTCTCGTTGGATCAATCTTCACACCATCAGTAGAAACAATATGTCCCAGAAGTTTTCCTTCTTCTAGAGAAAATTGTGACTTCTTTGGGTTCACAGAAATTCCAAACCATCTACATTTTAGAAACACCTTCTTCAAACACTGCAAATGGTCCTTGTGATTGCTAGAAAAGATTGTTATGTCGTCACGGTAAATAAGGACAAATTTGTCCTTCTCTCTCACAAAGGCTATGTCCATGGCCCTCTGAAAAGTAGCCCCAACATTCATCAAACTAAAAGGCATCTTCGAGTACATGAAAGTGCCCCAGGGAGTAGTGAAGGTGGTCTTTTCCTGATCTTCTGGATGTATAAAAATCTTATTGTAACCTGAAAATTCATCTAAGAAAGACATAACTCTAGCCCCTGAAACTTTTTGCAGCAAGTGTTCCATTTTAGGCAGGGGGTAGTTTTATTTTTTAGAGCATTTGTTTAGATTCCTGAAGTCAACACAAAGCCTGATTTCTTGATTCTTCTTTCTTACTACCACAAGGTTAGCTATCCACTTTGAATACCTTAGGGGAACTATGATCTTGGCATCCAACAGCTTCTTGATTTCCTTTTCAATCAAAGGCAATAAGAGAGGGTTGATAGGTCTTAATTTCTGCTTAAAAGGGATGGTGTTCTTCTCTAGTGGAATCTTATGATGGATGATGTTGGTGTCATAGGTCTTAAGATCACTATACTCCCAAGCAAAAATATCAGAAAATTGTTTGATCAGGGTGCAATACTCAGAACTTTGGGTAGAAGACAAGTGAGTGGACATATGTGTGTACTTTGGATGGGCTGGACTCCCTACATTATGTCTATGAACTGCAGACTCATTTTATTTTTTGGCAGGCTTATAAGGTACATCATTATGATCAAACAACTTCTCTAGGGGCACCAATCCTTTGGGTATATGGTTACTAGGTATCTGAACAATGCTATCCTGACCAATCTCGTCCTTTAGGTTGAACTGGTTGCATTCTTCAATGGTTTCGTTTTCTTAGTCAATGTGCATTTCAGAAAATTCATCAATGACTTGTAAAAACCTATTAATTTCATCACCATCTTCAAAAAATTTCCAGTATTTGTCATTGTCAGGTAGAGATGGTCTATATTTCACCTGAACTTCATAAGTCAATTTAGGAGGCAAAGGAGGCATAAACATGCTAGCAGACATAGCAAGGGAATCAGCAAGCTGGTTCTTCATTCTAGGGATGTAAGAAATGTTGAAGCTATTAAAAGAACCCTTGAGCTTCCATACCTCATCTCTGTATGCTTTCAGCCTTGGATGCTTTGCTTGGAAAGTTTTGTTCACCTGCTGAATGATAAGGTCTGCATCTCCAAACACCTTCAGACCTTTGATGCCCATTTCTTTAGCAGCATTTAAGCCCAATATCAAGGCTTCGTACTCTGTTATGTTATTTGTGACCTGGAAAGTTAAATTGAAAGATAAATGAATGCATTCTTGTGTGGGGGACACAAGGACTACACCTGCCCCTGCAGCTTCCTCGGAGAAAGCTCCATCAAAGAACATGTCCCAAATTTGTGGGCCTTCTTCCTATGTGATCTGGCAAACTGGTTTCCTAAGCTGCATGGAGGCGAACTCGGATTCTTCAATCTGAAGAATATAAGCTCCAAAATCAGTGTCTACAGCATAGATGGGATGATTAGTGGGATTCTTTTCATCACTGATGATATAAGCCAACTGAGCTTCTCTTTATAATATCCTACTCTCACCTCCAAAAACTGGGACAATAGCATAGGACAAATCATTTTGCAATGTTCCACCTAATCTCTTGACCAAACCTCTGGAAAGCAACATGCCAAACTTTGGGGGTACATCTGCTATCAAAATATCCATCATCATGCTCTTCATGGGCAGCTGAGACAAGGTGATGGCTAGGTCTTTGATTAATCCCAAACATTTCACTTTTATAGAGTCAAAAGAAAGCAGGTCATGATAAGACTTGGTAATGTCAAGACCCAACTCATCCATGACAGCCTTGGACATTAGATTATGGCTGGCTCCTGTCTCTAGAAGGCAACTTTGAAGGATTTTGTCATGAATAGTCAAAGAGACATAGAATGATGGGGAGCTGTCATCACAATTTTCAACCATTGGGTTGAGAACAACAACTAGTTTGTTGTATTGCAGATTTACATAGTCAGTGGAGGCTTGGATGGCTTTAGGCTCAAGGGCCTCGAGGATAGATCTCTTGAAGGACTCATTCTTCACTAGTTCGATCAGAGGTATAGGTATGCTTAGCTTTTGAATTTCTGATTCAAAACAGAAAGCAGAAGGATACTTGTCAAGGCCTCTTACATCGTGAGCTAGAACTTTGAGGATGATGGGATCAACTACCAGTCATTTCTTCTTTTTAGCTTGCTGTATTGCAGGGACAATAGCTCACTAAATAAGAGTTTCCTTGGAATTATTCATCTTCGACATCAGATCATATCTGTGTTGATCATCAGTTCACAAAACAGCTCCACCATCCCACTCTTGGCTGATCTGGTCATTGAATAATGACTTTTCATAGGCAGCTGAGGTAAAAAAGGAGGCACTGCCTTTGTCTTCCAGACAATGGATCTCATCATCTTCTTCAAACTTCTCTTCTTCCATAACTACATTATAGAAAGGGGTCTTCACCCTTTTGTCTTCATTGGCATATTTGTTTCTTTGCATAATCTGCAACTCCTCATTAGCTCTTCTATATGGATTTGGATTTCTAGGAGCAAAGGTATTAGGAACTCTTCGTTTCCTAGGGTGCTGCTCAACCTTTAATTTAGAGATTTTAGAGGCTGATGACTCTATCATCTTTGTCATTTTATCTATCTTGGTATCTGAAGATGATGAAGATTCGCCCCTCCATCTCCTTCTATCAACATTCCCCTTGAGCTTCTCTATAGCCATGATGTTCGCTTGTAGTTCCAAGGCTACATCTTGCATATCAGCCAAGGTAGCACATTGTCTCTCCCACAATAGTAGACAAAAGTCAGAATCAAAGGCACTGGCATAGGTGAGTTTAGCAGAGGTAGTGGTAGGTTTTACTTCATCTAGTATCTTGTTGTACATGCGGTTAAACCTCATATTAAAATTAGACAACAACTCACCATTTTCCCTCTTTAAGCTCCCAAACTCAGTGTGGTAGTAGAGTAGATCCTTCTTATCCCCCCAATGCTTTAAGAATGCATCATCTAAAGCCTCAATTTCTGCTATAGACCTTGGGGGTTAGTTCTCTGAACCATTTTCTAGCCTCTCCATCTAGACTTTGGACAAAGACTCTCATCCATACGTCATCTTCACTAATGTCCAGGTTATCAGCATAGTTATAGAATGATTCAAGATGTTCCTCAGCTGTAACACATTCAGTCCTAGTGAACTTAGGCCTATACTTCTAATATTCTCCAGTAGCCATGGAATTCAAAGGAGTGGGCAATACTGGAGGTTCATACCTAGAAGCTATGATTCTTTCCATTTTGCTAGGTGTTGCCATAGCTGTGGTGGCTATAAGGGTACTGGAAGTCTTGAATGATAAAGGGTTGAGGAGTGACTGATACGACTAAAGGAGTATGATGGATAGGAGGAGAGGCTTCCTTTGGGCTTACAACGAAAGGAGAACCTAAAGAATAAGGAGCTCTATGAATCTCTAAGATTTTTTCTTCACTGCTAGTATTAGATGCTATAATCTTAACATGTATTTGTTCTATTACATGATTTTATTGAAGAAATATAGAATATTGTTTAGAGCTACCTGAACCTCATGATCCCTTTTGCAACACCTTTCTTTCTTTGATGATTTTTTTAGGCTCAGGTACTAGGTTAGCTCATGGGTCCTGAGGATTTCTCCGAGTATGCCTCACAAAATAAGCCAGAATTATGGAGTGGAGTTGCCAAGAGGTTCATCCTCCAATAGAGTCGCTAGATAGATGATTACAACCCAAATAGTGTCCAGACTTTGTCTATCATCAACGTTGGATTTGTGTTGTCCCCCAGGGAAGCTGAGCTTCAGTCTCCTCTCCCTGGCAATGATGCCTATTATGTTAGCACTCCAGGAAGCTCTAGTAGGTTGTAGCTCGGAGATGCCTGGTAACATATAAATCTTCAATGTCATTCTCTAAACTATTGGAATGGATTGGGGTTTGGATCAAGTTAGATGATTGTTTCAACTCTATTTTCAGTCAAGACATGCATAAACACCCTCAGCTTGACAAGCCTTTCAACCACTAATGCGTAATGGTTTATAGATTCAATGAATAGATGGAGAATCCAGACTATACCAACAGATACATACATAAAAATTTATGAATGGCTAGCTACAGAAAGTAAATGAAGCTTGCAAATCTAATTTATCAATGCAGAGATAAGATGATGGTTATCTGGCATTCAACGTAGAAGAAAACATGAATAACCTATTCAAGTGCAAGCTTATAACAGAGGAGAAGATGGTGATTGAACATGTAACAAGAAAAGAAGCTTGTATTACTGGAATGAAGATGAGACGCTAGGAGGCATAGAGTATACACAATTTCCAAAAGTTGAACCCTTGATACTTCAAACTTTCAACCATTTATAGGATTTTTACAATGCTCTCGAACCCTTTGAGGCTCCAGATGTCTTAATCTATCCCCTCTGTCTTCTTAACTACTTGATGCCATAAACAAACATGAGCTCAGAGGCCTCTTTTTCTAACAACATAGTAACCAAATTCGGGTAATTTTTCCGCGTTGCCAGGTGGCTTGCTCGTGCCAGTGACATTCCATGACCATTTTTGTTGGTTTGATTACATCGTGTTGTTGTTTTGCCCCTTACGGCCATATATTCCATTATTTAAGTTCAACTATCTAACTGTAAAAACACTGACAGAGCCAACAAATTTCCTCCCCAGGTGGCTGGTGGGAAGTGGGATACAGGGCCATTGGATCAATATTATCAATGGACAAGATTATATCATAGAGATAGAGGAATTGATATCGTATCGGCGGATTTGAAAGTGAAAGGTGGTATCTCAGTCGAGATCACAAGAGGTAAGTGGTAATTTGGATTGGCACCCGAGTCCACTCATTAAGTGACACGTAGCAGCGAGGAAGCGAGAGGAAGATGCCTTATCGGGTGGGTATCCCTCTCGCTTGTTTCTCACCTAAAACCGTTGTGAACCGTCGAATATGATAGAGGAAGATCGACGGTTGAGGATCATTGTGCAAGTTGGTTTGATCGGCTAAGCGACAACTGTCGGATCAGGTTCAGATCAACGGTCAAGATCTAATCGTTAATCACAGAGGTGAAGGGTTGGCGGATAGTGCGATGGAATTGCGATACACCAATGGGTATTTAAGCGATGGACGATAGCCGTTGGATCGGTGAATTAAATGGACGGCAGAGATTGATTTGATCGGGGATCGGAGAATGGAGAGCGCAGCGGAAAAGAGATGAACTGAGAGCGGACCCGCCAATATTTATGAGCATGGGTGTATAATGCTTGAAGTCTAGCTTATGGCCAAAGCGGAGCAAGACGAGATGTGGACCATCGGAGCTAAAACAGGGGATATTTCCGTTAAAATAGCAGCGCTACACATCAGGGCTAACATGTCCAATGAATGAGTTGATACTAGCTAATTGATTATGTGTCCAATGAATGAGTTGATTCAACTATTATTTATTCACAACTTCACAAATAATTTTTGAGCTTGACACAATGCACCTCTGCAATGACAAGAATGTCCTCTACAATTTTGGAAAAATATGCAGCTATAACTATCTTGCAACTCTGACTGTGCATTGATCCTACTATCATTCATCCATTTATACAAAAATTAAGTTAGTTAATTTCCCCTTTAGGTTTCAACAAGCTAAGGAAGTGGTTCCTCTTCAGATCAAGTTGAAGTAGTGGTTGTCCCTTCAGAAGTTGGCGATTGAGGCGGTGCTACCCCTTCAAATTAGACTAAGGTGGTGGAGGTGGTGCAACCATGAAATAAATAATCTTTGTAATTCTCCCCCTTAATTATTTCACCAAAAAAATGATTTTTGTTTTTTACATCAAAATTTTGTTCCACTAAAAACATTTGTTATAGTGAAATTTTGTTATAATATACATAATACTCGAGGTTGTTTCACATAAACCTCTACTGAAAGCTTGTTGTTTGAATTGATGTCAATAGTGAGCCAACTATATGGGCATTGTTGTCAAATAGGTTGTGGGATATTGTACATGGTTTGAATGATTTGTTCAGATGTTCTGGAGGTGTACAAATGTTTGGAGGAATGTGTTTAGGTGGCTTGGACTAGTAGTGGCATGATCTGAGTAAAGAATCTTATGTTTTCCCAAAAACAAGTTACGAATGCAAGTCTAAAGAAGGAAATTAACAAACACAGTTTTGGAAATTAGATTTTCAGCGGGAAATCCACGAACATAACACAAATTAGTAAGCGAGAACCTGCAAATGCATCACGTAGCAGGAAAAGCAAGCTCTACCAGTAAAATTTCTCATGGTATCTTTCCTCAAGTAATTTATCTAGTCTCTAGAAAACGAGTGGAATGATTTTATTGCATTGATTTGGTCAAGTAGTCATTGAATTAGTTAATGCGTTGATCTGGTCTCTCGGTAGATTATTTTGGTCTGAAATAATCATTTTGATTCAGTCACCAATGAGTGAATTCAATGCATTGATTTGGTCTCTGTCAATTGATCTAGTCACAATTAGTTGTTTTGATCTAGTTCATGTAACATTGATTTGGTCACACTTGCCAATTCGATTATGGTCATCAAAGGAAGCAAAACAAAATTATTGCATTGTTTTGGTCTAACTGGTTACTGGGAAATCCGTTTAAATTTTCAAGTTGTGTTTCAAACAGAGGTTAGATGTGTTGTGATTAGAGGATGTCAAATGTATACATCTATACATGTGTATTTTTTCTCTCATGTGTCAGATCGATCATTAGTTTAAGGTATTATTTCCATGGATTGTTTTCAAGGTTATACAAAACGAAATTTTGGGTTGTTGAATTGAAAGGTTTAAGGTGATATGCATGAGTATTGAAAGATTGGTCATTAACGGTTGCGAAGGAGTGAACAAGAAGTTTAGATGCTGAGAAATTAAGTGTGTCAATGGAAACACCCGTAGCAAAGTGTGTTAAGGATCATATGTGATGTGATCTGATGTGTGATGTATGCCCAAGTGAACCTGCATAAGGGACATAACTATGAGTGCATGGATGATTGTTGGATAGAGTGCGTATTAGAGCCTAAAGTGTACCCATGTGCATTAATGTGATTAAAGCTAATGTATACTTTTGTGTAATGTTAATGTGAGACAACCTATGAATGGAATAAATAAAGCTGGAAGTTCCAAGTTTGGAAGCTGAGAAATTAGCATGTCAACGAAGACACCTATCGCTGAGTACGATGGAAATATTGACTCAATTGTGGGTATGCATAATAGGGACAATTCATATTTTATTTTTCAATCCAAGTAACCATAGATACACCTGTAACATATTTCTTGTGGTTGTTGAGTGGGTAAGTCAACGTGATTAAATACATAGTGTGTATGAGCAAAGAACATTGGAAATGTATGAAAGGGTATTGATGAAGAGGAACAGATATGTTTTATGGGTGCTATGTTGAAGTACAAAAGTCCATGTAAGGTGTATCCTACACGTTGTGTTTCTGCCAACACTCATATGTATTAGTATGAGCTGAGAATATTGACTATGAGTGAAGACCTTCCTGCAGAGTATTGTATGTATGGTTTGTGTTAGTGTTTATTATGTATAGCTACAACATTGATAACCATTATTATCTTATATGCTACTACCAGTATATTACTATAGGTAGGTTCCTTGCTGATGTATTCCATATGCAGTCATATTGTCACTATTGTGTATCACTGAGTGAGTATGAGGACATAGTATTGCATATGACAATGTTGTCTTGAGAGTTTATTGTTGTTGTTGTGTGCATATATTGTTGCTATTGTTGATGTAGTGAGATGTAGATTGTTGCTAGGGTTTGACATCAGTTGTATTATTGGGCGGTGAGCATGTGTTGTTGAATTGTTGGGTGACCATGGAGAGTATGTATTTTTGTTACTACTATTGTATGTATGGTTCCACTAGAGGACGTATTGACTTGCATCAACAGAGGGTTTATGAGCAGAGAAGATTTTGAATTTGTTTTTTTTTTTTTTTTTAAGCAGAGAGATTAAGTGGATCTAATTTGAAAATGAATGAAATTGAGGTCCATGAAGTTTTAAAGGTCGATTCCTTTAGGGAAAGGATGTCTTCCTTAAAGTGGGTTCCTAAGAAATTATTTAGGGTTCAGTGCCTTCAATAAATTGGTTTCTGCAATGCCTTTTTGGAGTGGGTGCTTCCAAACATGTTAGCATATGCAACTTACTGGGGGGTTGGTGCCTCCAATAAATGGGTGTTTGCATATATTTGTGGAATTAGGTGTTTCTATCAAGTCATGACCTAGAGCGAGTGGGTGCTAGCATATTTCAAGTTAGTGCTTTCACACAGGTGGAATCTAGTGAGATGATGTAAAAAAGATTTTACATAAGAATAAGAGGAAGACAAAATATATGGTGGTTTTTCTTTTGGAAGGGCTTCCACCTAATAGATGGTGTCTGAATGTGTTGACGATGGTTTAAGTGCTTTGATGTTTTATGTGTTGTTCACATGTATTTTTGATCTTATGTTTTATATGCATATGTTACCTGCTACTATAATTTATGTTGGTTCTCATTGATGATTTAGTTAATTGTTGTAAGGAAAGGTAAAAGGTATTAATTGGTGATTCATTGGTACAATGTTGATTCGCCCCACCTCGTATTTTCAAGCTCCCAACAACCTCTTCTTCATTTAAAAATGAAAACTTAACATCCTTCTAATACATTATCCATTTATTTTGTGTTGCATAGCTAATACCAACCTTGTTGAGTCAAATCTAGTTACAGGTGGAGAAGTTCGATTATAATAAACACCAGGTCATTGACTAAACCCCAGAGCTACAAGTTTTTCTTTATGTTTCTCAATTTCACCTTCAGTGATCAATGTTTATCTTTTTTTGTGTAAGTCAGCTTTTGATATTAACAAAAAGAAAATATAGTACAAAACTTCTACATCAGCAGACTACGGGCCGCTAAACAGCAGGCCTTACTTCAGGAGACCAAAAAGAGAACAGAGTAACTGAAAACCAGAGAGGACAGAGTGACTGAAAACTAAAAGCCAGCACACCTCACAAGGCGGCAGAGAACTAGAACTAACAGAAGGACATAAACAGAGGAAACCTGGACAGTGAACATATCAACCCGCAGAGAAGAGGGAAGCGAGGATAGCAAGCCGCGAAAATAAAGAGACTGTCCGCCGAGGACGTGGAGTCTGAGAGACTACAGAGTCAGATATGTTTAAAAATTTCCAGGACCGGTTCAGACCTTGACATGTTGACCTGTGCTGGCTTGGGATTATTGCCCTGATGATCTCCAGTCGGATCTCCCTTCTGCATATCTGAAGGCTTGCTGTCTTGACCAATGACATGTCTTAAAAGTTTAATCAGGACCGTGAGTTTCTTGTCAATCGTGTCAACCTATTGGTGCAGCGCACTCAGCTTGAAATCACTACTCTCCATGGCCACCATATGATCATGCATCATAGCTTCTGTGAACTACTGAAGCCTTCGCAACTGCTCCACATGTTCTCCCTGAATATCCATTGCTTTAGCAAGAAGGGTCTTCATACGCCAGCTCTCAGCTTGGGTTCTGACGAATTGAGTAGCACGAGTGCTAAGTGTTCCAGGGTCCTGGATCCAATCCACTTCTTTCCCAATTTGCTGGTCTGAAAACTTGTTCTCCTCTTCCTGGACTATGGCTTCTAAGTTGATAATCTTACGCTTGTTCCTTTGCGAGGTCCACGTTTCATACATCTCTCTCGCTTGCCGAAGGTCGTTGTTGGCAGACTTATTGCGGCTGCCCTCCCCTGCCATTGTATTTCTTAGTCTCCTAGCGTTTTCCTGAGCTCTATTTGCAGAGTGAAGAGGATCTGTCTTGCTACACAATAAAACAATGCTTTTCCTTTGCCCTTTGATGGTGGTTAAATATCGAATTCCGGGGAAATTACTGGTGTATGATCGCTTATCTCTATGCAACTTGCACGTTAGATCATCATAATTGCTGTGTGATGGTATGTTGGTTGGGTTATGGAATAATTACACCCCCTTACGGTCACCGCTCCCTGCTTGCTCCATATTTTTCCAAGTATCCCTCTTCTTGATCGTATTTTGGCGGCTCATACCACCACAGATCATGAAACTACAAAAATCTTTGTCACCTGCTTCTGTCATAGTTGCCCTTATCTCGCTTGTCCTTCGAGGCCTGCTGGAATTTAATGGAGCCTGCCTAGTCAGCCTGTCTAATCAATTATGGCGTTGAGTTATTCGACCCTCCGGTCGGACTCCTCTACCGTCACAAAATCTAACCCGGAGAGTTGCATGAATTTTCCTCTTAATTGTGGCTTTTCAATATCCTGCCAACAGCTGTCCCACATTGTGTTGGGGTGTTCAAATCCCATGATTCGCTAGGTGGTCAGTAACCGAATTTGCATTTTGCCTTACCGCCTGAAAGACGAGGCCTTTCATTTCTCCTAACAGTTTGGCAATATTGTCTGTAACCTTGGCCAGTTGCCAACGTCTTGTAACCTTGCTGGCTAGCGTTCCCCTGTAGATTTTCCTGGCCGCTGTTATGGCCACCTTTGAATCTCCTTCAACCACTGCGTTGCTTGTTTGGTTCATTCTGATAATCCTTAGTCCTTTTTCCATCGCTTCAAATTCCATTTCGTTGTTGGTTCCTTCTCCTAGGGCTTTACTGTAAATGTGAATAATTTCCCCTTTATGATTCTGGATGATTCCTCCAATGCCTGCCGGGCCAGGATTGCCTCTCGAGGCACCGTCAAAGTTCAGCTTTAGGAACCCTTCCGATGGACAAGTCCAGCCCTTTGGCAGAGTGCTTGGTTTTTGCTGGCACTCTATGGTTCCCATGTTTCGTTCATTGTTCAAGTTGAAGGCATTCAGAATTCTCCGGTCCTCGGTAGAAGCTTGGTTGTCAAGATCGGCTCTGCATTTTACCAAGATTAATTGTCGAATATTTTGGGTTAAGGTAATTTGCGAGTGCTCTATATTTCTGTGCTCATTTTGAAAAATTCTTCTATTTCTTTCTTTCCATATGGTCCAAGTTATGAAGCCTGGCAAGACTTTCCATATACTGTTGATTCTTAAATTGTTTGAGTACTCGCTTGGCCAATAGTGTTTTGAATGGAGTCCGTATCCCTGTTAGTTCATAGGTGTTGAATAAATGGTTCATGGTTTCTTCAGCTTGATTGCACAAAGGGCATTTAGAAGGGCCCTTAAAACCTTTTTTGCACAGATTCTCCCAGGTAAGAGTTTTCATCCGCATTAGGAGCCAGAGAAAGGTTTTTATTTTAGGCCAAAACATGGGATCCCAAACCTTGTTGCTCCATTGCATTATCTCCACCTACTCTGAATGCTCTAGCTGCTCTCTGGCCTCTTTGAGTGTGAAATTACCACTCCCTTTCATACCCCATCTTAGCATGTCACTTTCTGTGGTCTTTTTGATTTTTATTTTGTTTAGATGGTTTAGCAGATCCCTTATATTATTGTTTTCCTCAATTGAGTCTTCAGTGTCATGGATTAACCATTCCCTCCATTCCTGGTCACTGTTGTTGTGGCTCCAGTAATGGTGGACAGTGAACCTTCCCCTGTTCTGGCATTCTCTTTTAAAATCTTCAAGCTCTGGTTTTTCCAGCTTTGGGAGTTGCTGCCAAGCATCTTCCCAAAAAAAGGGCTGTTTCCCCATTGTGGATTTCCTAGAAACTATGGTACTGAACTATGTTGCGATTCCTTCTAGCTAAATTCCATATTGGAGAACCCTCAGGCACTTCCTGTAACCTTATTAAGTCTTGTTCGTTGTAGTCGGGAGTGTATTTCTCCTTCCACTGTCTGGCCCATGGCAGATTGGATTCCTTTAGCCAACGCCACCACAGCTTGGCTCCGCATGTCATGTTGATGGTGTAGGGATATACTAAATTTAAGCCCACTACTGCTTTCGATTTGCATAGTTTGTTCCAGGCCACCAATGCCCATTTCTTTTTCTCAGAATTGCCACTCCACACAAAGGATCTTTGTATAGCTCTAATTTTCTGGAAGACTCCACTAGGAGCCGGCATGATGGAAAGCAGATACTGCGGAATGGCTTGCAGTATTGCTTTAGTGAGGACGAATCTTCCAGCAAAATTAAGAGCCCTATGAGTCCAATGTTTACATCTTTTCTCCATTTTCGCCAAGATTTTTTCCCAATGAATTTTTTGCCAAGGTTTAGTCGTAAGAGGGTCTCCCAGATACTTAAAGGGCAGACTACCCTTTCGAAAGCCTAGAGTCTTGGATAGATGCTTCTGAATGGCTAGATGAGTATTAGAGAAGAAAATAGTAGATTTAGCATGATTAATCTCCATACCTGAAGCTTTGCTGAAGAGGTTTAAAATATTCTTGAAAGCCCTGGCTTCTTTCATAGTTGGAGTGCCATGCAACATTGTGTCATCAACAAGCTGCTGGTGCGTTGTTGCAGGTATGGAGGGAAGTGGATGTAAGCCTTTGATTTTTCCTTCCTCTCTTGCTTTGTGAATGAGTCTGCTGAGCCCTTCCATAAGGATCACAAAAAGGAAAGGGGAGAGAGGGTCTCCTTGTCTGATGCCTCGGGAGGGGGAGAAAGGTTCAGAGGGGTAACCATTGACCAAGATAGAAAAATTGGTGGATTTAATCATAGCTAGGATCCATTTGTTCCATTGTTTGTCAAAGCCAAAAGCATTCAGAATGGCTTCCAGATAATTCCAGTTGACTTTGTCGAAATCTTTGGAGAGATCTAGCTGCATTAGCATACCTGGTAATTTCCTTGTCGGAAGGGTATGAACCATCTCTTGAGCTAAAATGATATTGTCTAAAATTTGTCTGCCCTCCACGTAGCTTGACTGCTCTTCCGAGATTAAGTCAGGAAGAATAGGCTTAAGTCTGTTGGCTATAAGTTTAGATTTGATTTTATATATCACATTACATAAAGCTATAGGTCTAAATTTTTTTGGGGAGTTGGCCTCTTCTTCCTTAGGAATTAGAGCTAGGAAGGTGGAGTTCAGCGATTTGAGAATGGAACAGGAGCGTCTGGAATCTTCTACAACTTCCCAAACCTCTGTTTTAATAGTAGACCAACATGCTTTGTAGAAATTTATTGTAAAACCATCAGGCCCAGGTGCCTTATCATTCGGCATACTCTTGACAGCTTCTTCCACTTCCTCCATCGAGACAGCTCTTAACCGAGCTGAGTTTTTCTCATTAGTTATGATGTGGGGTATAGCTTGGGTTAGTTCCTCTATGGCCTCTAATATTTCTTCCTGCGTTTCCTGAGCTATATGCTTAAAGTGCCTAGTAAGCAAAGTTGATATTTCCTTGTGATTTTGAAGGGTTTCCCCTGCTTCATTATTGAGCCGAAGAATTTTATTTGCCCCCCTATAGTCCAGCGTGGATCTATGGAAAAAATTGGTATTTTGTTCTCCTTCCTTTAGCCATTGGATCCTTGATTTTTGTTTCCAAAGTGTTTCTTCCTGTTGACAACGGAGTTTCCATTGTTGAATCAATGCCTTCTCCTGTTCCCTTGAGTCTTCACTGCAGTTCCCCGAAGCCCATTCCTTATGAATTTGATTTAACTTGCCCTCTATGATGGTTTTTTCCTGGAAGATGTTCCCAAATTCAGTTGCATTCCAATCTTTAATTCTGTTTTTGATGTGTTTTAATTTGCTTTGGAGCTTAAACATTTTGGTTCCTCTGATATCCAATGGTTCACACCACCATTTCTCCAACAAATGTACAAAATTGGGGTAAGTCAACCAGAACTTTTTGAATCTGAAGGGCTTGTTTCTAGGGGTCCCTAGGAAGGCTTCTTCCAAAGAGATTGGCCAGTGATCTGATCCTCCACTAGGAAGAATGTCAGAATCCACTGTTACTCCTTCAAGTAAAATGCTTTCAAAGATTAGAAATCTATCCAAATGAGAGGCAATCATCTTCTCTCCTCCTCTCCTATTGTTCCATGTGAAGGAACCATTTTTGGGAAGGATGTCTACTAGTTTGGCAGAATCAATGAATTCAGCAAAGAGTTCTGCATCCTTATTGAGCCTTCTGATCCCTCCTTTCTTGTCCAGGAGAGAGGTTATCATATTAAAATCTCCTCCCATGATTATCTTCGAGGTGGGGTGTCTAAGCTTTAAACTCATGAGAGAACTAAGAAAAGAAAATTTATCTTCTAACCTTTGCATTCCATAAACATTTATGCATAAGTAAGTTTCAGAATTACCTATGATTTGAACTTCTGTGCTACAAACGATCTTGTAGCTTCCATTGAGAGGATGTGTTGGGTGTGGAGCCTGATTATCTTCTATATTCAAAGGTATCGCCACATAGGACCCCAGTTCGAAATGGGGGTGGCAACGTCGCCCGTAAAATATTCGCTACAAGGGGGGTCTAGGGGGGGCGGCTGCGACCTTTGGGAGCCCCCCCCTGGCGGGGGGTTTCGGGGGCAATGCCCCCGAAGCTAAAAACAGCTGTAAAATTGCCTTGTAAAAGTATAGTAATTTCTAGTCAATCTGGGCCGTTCATTAGGCAGATGATCTGACGGTAGAACTTATGTTTAGTTTAGGGTTTTTTGCCCTAGAAGGCAACCCCTCTCTTTGTATGAGGGTATTGTATTTGAGGCTGGATGATAGATGTGTATTCTGTGAGCGAGAAACAAAGAGGTGAGACTGTGAGAGAAAACAGAGGATATTACAGCGGATTTGCTGTAGGTTGTGTCTCTTCATTTTGCTGGATAATAGAAAGGAAGGACAGGCTATTCGGGGTGGACGTAGCCCAAACTGGGTGAACCACGTATATCTGTGTCTCTCTTGTTTTGTGCGTTTTCTGTGTTTATATTTCTGCAATATTTTATGTGTTCCATTGCTCCGTAATATATAATTTTCTAACAGGATGCCTACCACTCTGCTGTCCCAAAGAGTAACTATGCCTCCTTCCCATCCCTGACTGGCTACATCTATAAATTCTATAGGTTTACCCAGCCTTTTGTTGATGTTCTCCATTTGATTAATGGCACATATGGTTTCCTGTATGAACATAATATCCGGCTTTTCTTTTTGGAACTTTCTCTTAAGAAGTCTTTGTTTCACTTGGCTACTGAGCCCTCTTGCATTCCATTAAATGATTTTCATTTATAAATAGATATATTATTGGTAAGACGGGAAGGCATTTAGAGCCTTCATTTTGCCTGAATTTAACATTAAAATCCCCAAGTCGTGCAATACCTCCCCATTTGTTCTTCGGCCTCTTCTCTTTCTTTGCTTCAGACCTATTGGATTAAGAGAAATTCTCTTTGAATGATTTCCTATGCCTTTTGCTATTCCTAATCTCCTTTTTTGCCTGTCTGGTTCCGCCTTTTGTCTTGCGATCAATAGATCACTGATCTTCCTTATTTCTTCTTCCGGAATATTTTCCAGTCCTTGAGTTCTCTAATTTTTTTCCATGTCTGGTAGGTTCACCCCTTCCTTTTCTAGAACTTCATTGAACTCAATCTCCTCACTACCCCCATCGCTGGTTAGCATATCAATATCTTCATCACGTTTGTCTTCTAGCTCTTGCATTTGGACTTCTGTTCTGATTATATTTTCCTCCCCATCCTTTGTTTTGTGTCCTTGCTTGTCTTTTGGCTCTTCATTAATTTTCTGTTCCCTGTTTGTTCCTTCTGAAACTGTATCGGTTTCCAGAATGCTAAAGGTGTTGTTGGTGATGCCTGGGTCTGCCCTTGCTCTGTTCATTCTTTTCCTGTTAGCTCTTTGTCTTGCTTTTGGCTTTGTGAAGGCTTCTTTGCTCTTTATTGCTTGCTCTAGTTTTTGCTCTTCCCCTGTTCTATTTAAAGGGCATTCTCTGACAAGGTGTCCGTGTTCATGACACCTTCTACATCGAAAGGGGATTTGCTCATAATCGATGGCTTGATAATAGTCCTCATCTCTAAATTCTAGCCATAGGCCTTCATGCAGAGCTCCTGAGACATCCATCTCCACACAAATTCTTGCAGAGGAAGTGTATCTTCATTGCATCGTTGCTTCTGAAGCTTTGATGAAGGTTCCAAGACGGTCTCCTATTTGCTTAAGAGTCGCTAATCCCCAATAGTCTATTCAAAGGGAGAATAAGCAGATCCACATAGGAACCTGTGTGAAGGTTTCTTTTTCTGGCACAAAGTTGGCCTTCCAGGGTCTCATATAGAGTCCTGCTGATGCAAAGAAGTAAGGACCTCCATCGAAGACCCTGTCCTTGTCCTCTAAGTTCGTAAAAAAAATAGTAAAAAAACCTTTTGCCCCAAGGTGTAGTTTAACGTCACCTTTAGGTTTTTAATGTTGCTTGATCCATTGACAGAGTGCTCATTCCATTGGCCACAGTCCCATGAACTTGCATATTATTGCATGTTATGACATATGTTCTCTATAGGCTTGAATGTCCAGGTCTGGGAAAACTACTCTGAGGGTTTTGATTTTTTTTGGTTTGCATGCTCCTTGCGTTGCTTTTTTGGAACTGAGGTTTAGGGATTTTGCTTTCTCCTCTTCCTCTCGAGAGTGCTTCTCTGCCTCATGTTCCTCTTTGTCCTCTGTTTGGATATTTATTGGTGCTATGTCTTTTTTTTCTTGCATCTTCCCTTTTGTCGCTATTCTCTTGTCCATTATTTACTTTTTCTTTCATTTTTGGGTTGTTTCTTGTTTCTTTTTGCAACTTCTGTGTCCTTTCTTTGCTGGTTCCGCTATTTTCCTTACGCTCTCCATAACCAGTGATTTTAAATCCTTCCTGCACTTTCTGTTTCTGCATTACAACTTGCTTGAAGGATGGGGTCCCAGTGGACCCCCCATTTACCATTTGTCGGGTCAGTCCTCGACCTCTGTAAAGTAGATCCGCTATTCTGTCTCTATGTGCTTCCAGAACTGGTTCTGAGCCTGCAGGTTTGAAGCACTAAACCCTAGACCTCGAAGCTCACTCCTCTGCCATCGCGTTCTCCAGTGATCAATGTTTCTCATTTTCCTTGTCAGTAATCAATTTGGGCTTATAAATCCATTTAACACCTACAGAATTTTTACCTTTAGGAAGATCTACAAGCTCTCAAGTATTATTTCTTTTTACCCAAACTTTTTCTATAAAAACTTCATCAAATTTACACGATCATATATAATTAATCCAAAATTTGAAACTTGATCTAATTTATCATTATGCTCATACAATTCTTTTAAACTTCTAGTATTCTGACCTTTAATTTTGTTCCTTAATGTATCTAATGTAGGATTAGATTCATTACTTACCTCTAATCATGTTGTTTGTTGTCCACCATAACCTGATGGTTCTGTGTGCTCTTGAGTTCTTGGTGTTATGAATTGTAATGGGTTGGCTTTTGGTGATTTTCTTTTTGAAGTCCTTCCAGCATGTTTATATGGAATCAAATGCCCACCTTGTACTTCTTTCTCATTTCCATCATCATATACATGAGATAATATAGCTCCCTCTACAATATATTAATATATGTTTCCATCCCAAGCTTATTCTTCCTTGAACTCAATATCTCTACAGATAAGATCATTGTTGGAGATGAGATTGTATAGTCTATATGCCTTAGACTCCTCATTTTATCCAATAAGGATACACTTCTTACATTTGTCATGTAACTTATTTCTCAAGTTGTTGGGTGCATATGCATGAGAAACGAAACCAAAAATTATTAAATGAAATATATCACAACTCTTACCACTCCAAGTTTCTTCAAGAACTTGGTCCTTCACAGTCTTAGTCAAACTTTTGTTAAGAATATAAACAAGACAAGTTACTCCTTCTCCCCAATATTAATTTGGTAAATTCTTTTCCTTCAGCATGGTTGGATTCATTATCATAATGGTTCAGTGTTTCCTTTCAAACACTCCATTTTGTTGTGGAAAATAATGTGCACTAAACCGTCTCTTGTTTCCATGAGAATGAAAAAACTCAATGAAAACGCTTAGCATATATTCACCATTTCTATCTGATCTTAATATTTTGATATATTTTCCACTTTCTTTTTCAACTATGGACTTAAACTTTTAAATACAATAAAAGCTTCAGATTTATGTTTCAAAAGCTAAACCCAAATTGTTTTACTGTTGTTATCAATAAAAATTAAAAAGTAACATTACCATCCAATGAGAGTGTTTGCATCAGTCCACACAAATTTGTGTGTACAATCTCCAATGGAGCTTTCACTCTATATGAAAATCTAGATACAATTTTTTCTTTGTGTTGCTTTCCAAGTATACAACTCTGACACAAGCTTATTGGGTGATGAATACAGGGAAACCCCTTCCCCATCTTTTTCTTCTACAACAAATCTAGACCACCAAATTATATATGAAAATATCCTAAATTCCATAACCAAAATTCATCCAAATTCTTTGTTTTATAAGCATTCAAGGAGGGATATAATTTATTTATCATTATAAGTTGAAACGTATTATTATTTTCCATTTCCACTCTTTCTATTAGCTGTTTACTTGGATATTTATCAATGATTGTCCATACTTTATTATTGAAGAAAACTTTGTAACTTTTCTCTACTAGTTGTCTAATGCTCAATAAATCAAATTTTAAACGAGGTGCATAATACACTCATCAGTTCTTCTTCTTTCACCATTTATAGTATAAATAGAAATCACTCTTTTACCTTTAACAAATACCTTATTATCATTTCCCAACTTGACCTTAGACTAAACACTAGTGTCTAGACTGGAAAACAAACCTTTGTTTCTAGTCATGTGATTGCTATAGTGGTTGTGAAAAACCCAAATATCATTTGAACATTCTTGAGTTATGTTAACACTTTCTTCTTATTATCTTCAGACTCTTCTAAGATGTGGGTAGATTGCTTACTAGTACTTACCTACTTCTTTCGACACTTGTTAGTAAAATGACCATTTTTTTGCAATAATAAAATAAATCCTTACACTTATCATACCTTTTATTTCCTTGCTACTAGGTTCTACTATTAATCCCCCTTAAATTAGAAATACTAATATTTCTCCTTATGCTCAGAATTATCTCACGTTTGTCTTTAAGAAACTACTATGTCACCTCTTCCTCTATTACTCAACCTTCTTCTGCCTCTTCCTTTAGTAAATTTGAACTAAGTTTTGAAGGTTTTATCTAATGTGCTATCATCATATCTATTCATCTTAGATTCATGTGCAATCAATGAACCAATCAACACATAAATTTGTGTTTGACTCGTGTATTTAAAATATTCTATGGATACAACCATAACTTCAAATTTCTTTAGAAACTTTGGAGGAATTTATCAATCACTCTCTTATTTGAGATGTTTTCTCTGTAATGTCTCAATTGATTAACAATGCTTATGACTTTAGTCATAGAACTATCCATGATTTCACCATATTTTATCTTTAGATTCTCAAAATCTCTTCTTAATTTCTATAACTTGAGATTATTCACTTTGGGGAAACCATGGTAACATGATTCAAGAGTGTCCCATGCCTTCTTTGAAGACTTTTCACTTGATACCTTTGGAAGGATCAGATCATCTAAACCCTACTGAATAAGGCCAAGAGGTTTGTTATCCTTCTTTATGTTATCCCTCAACAACATAAACTTGTAATTTGTTAGAACCATCCTTGTTTCCTGATCACTAGGCTATGGATACACATAAATAATGTATTCCCAAAGATCATGAGAACACAATAATTTTCTCTTTCAAATAGACTAGGAATCATAATTTTTCTTAGTCAAAATAGGAACATGTGACTATGAAATATTGGTATTCAATTCCACCTCTCATAGTTGGCTAAAATCTTTATATGGATGGTTAGATACCTTTCATGCTCCAGAATTTACTAGGAACCAATGATTGAATATGGCAACATCACCCGAAAACAATTGGCAGCTAGGGATACCACCCTCTCCTTCTAGTTCTAACTTCTACTTTAACACATAATGATGGATGAAAGCAACAAATTAAGTACAATTGCGATTGTATCACTCAAGAAAAAATCTCAATTCACACTAAAAAAATTGCAAGTGATAAATTTCAATGATTTCATTTCTTTTGTAGAGTAGATATAAGTACAAAAAATATTTTCTATAAAATTATTCTCGAAAAATCTATTTGGAATTAGATGAAAATGACCTAGTAAATAAAAGAAAAAATTATGCTCAATCTTAGTTAAGAATCATTAAGGAGTATACAAAAGTGTCGATAGAGTTTGGTATTTCTCTTTTCAAGGAAATGTAATGACATTTCAACCCTTAACCCAAGTCCTCTTCACAATTCCTTCGAGTGGCCATACTTCAACTCGACCTCTCTCTTATCCCGAGCTCTCACTCGTCTCTCACGGACCTCTGGTCCACAATACAACCACCCTTTGTCTTTGAGATATTCTAGCCAAATTCATAGTTTGTAAGCTAAGAGCTAGTTGTAAATGGAAATACATATAATCATCCAAAGTTTGTTTCAATAGATTATATCAAAGTGTACGAACAACAGAAGTTCGTTGCCAAAAAATTGTGATTTGATGCTATGAGAACAATTGTTATGTTGTGAATTGAGCTAGAAATTGTTGGTAGTTTAGCCTATAAACTTTTAATTAAACAATGAAGAAAAATACACAAAAATAGAAAAATGAATTCACAAAATAAACGTATAATTTATGTGGTAAAACCCTAACAATGTGTCGAGGAAACCTCCACGGTGCAAATGATTGGAATGCTTTATTATTTAAGGTCAAAAATGACTCTCCAAAAATATAACAAGCCTCTTAGATATGTTATGAAACCAGCTCACAAAAAGATAGAAAAGATAGATCAACGCCTTAGAATTCAGCCTCTTCGAGGGGGCAACCTCCTTTACATTACACAAATGAATGATTCTTTGATGATTCAAATGACAAAACCTCCTTTCTATATATAGGAGTCTAAGGAGTCACAATATAACCCAACCGACCTAACAATAATAATATAAGGGCACAAAAAATAACAATAGAGGGATTCTATGGGGCACAGTAATAACAATATGGGGACAATAGGGGCACAATAATATTAATAAGGGATATAACTACAATAGTAATGGGGTAATCACTAGTATTATAGGGACCTAACATGCCCCTCTCCTTCAAAAAAGTGTTGTCCTCAATGCTTGAGTAGTTTTGGATGCTTCTGTATAAAATTCTCATCCTCCCATGTGGAATCTTCAGTGGATAAGTTCTTCCACTTGATGAGATGCTCCGAAATTGATCGATTTCGTAGCTCTCGAGTTCTTGTTTCTGTCACTGCTTCCTGTTCCAATATAAATTTTCCTTCCTCATCATGTTCTGGAAATATTGTTTGAACTGGGAGCTTGTCACCTATAACCTTCTTTAAACATGAAACATAGAAAACTGGGTGCACTCGAGAAGCTGGACGAAGCTCCAATTTGTATGCCATAGTACCAATCTTTTGCAACACCTTGTAGGGACCGTAATACTTTGGTGATAATTTATATCCTTCTTAGCTTGCTTGAGGGACATTTGTTTATATGGTTGTAGCCGTAGGAATACCCAATCACCTACATCAAAACTTCTTTCGCTGCTATGTTGATATGCCTGTTGTTTCATTCTATTCTGTGCCAACACGACGTTATCATTTAAGAGTTGGAGGACTTATTGTTGATGCTCGATGTGATGTTCCACTGCTTGAACTTTATAATTTTCTCTTAAATATGATGTTATGGAATATGATGTGATGGATGGTGGCTGATATCCATAAAGTGCCATAAATGGAGTCATTTTTGTTGCTGTATGGAAGGAAGTGTTATACCACCATTTAGCCAGAGGCAACCATTTGACCCATTGTGTCTGTTTATTAGATACAAAGCAATGAAGATATCATTCCAAACATTTGTTTACTATCTTAGTTTGCCCATCAGATTGAGGATGATAAGATGAGCTATGAGGTAACTGAGTACCGAGACAAGAAAATAATTCTGTCCAAAAATTTCCAGTGAAAATGGGATCTCTGTCACTTACAATAATATTTGGGTTTCCATGTAGCTTTTGAATTGTTTCCATAAATGCAGTAGAAACTATACTAGCTTTAAATGGATGTGATAATGCAAAAAAGTGTGCATACTTGGTAAGTCTGTCAACTACCACCATGATGAAATGCTTTCCCTCAGACTTGGGTAAACCTGTGATAAAATCCATTGAAACCCCTTCCAATGTTGGCTTGGAATGGATAAAGGTTGTAATAAACCAGGGGTCTTATTTGTTTCAACTTTATTTTGTTGGCAAACCAAACATTTTGCAGCAAACTTTTGAATATTCGATTTAAGGCCATCCCAAAAAAATTCCTTCTTAACCCTATGGTATGTTTTCAAAAATCCTGAGTGCCCTCCTAAGGGAGAAGTGTGCAATTCCATAAGAATCTTTTGTTTGAGTTGCGAATTCTTACAGAGGCATAAGCGATATTTGTACCATAACGAATCATTTTTCCAGCTAAATGTATCAGATGTACTGGAATCTTGTTGTAACTTTTTAATAAGTGCCCACACTTCTTCATCATTCTTCCATTCTTCCCTTGCTTCATTTATCCAATCTGGTTGGATAATAGAAATGGCGCACAACAATGCTTCCACATCCTTATCCTTTGTTGAGAGTGCATCTGCCACCACATTTTGCTTCCCTTTTTTATAGATGATTTCAAAGTCATAACCCAACATCTTTGTGACCCACTTTTGTTGCTCTTCAGAGGATAATCTTTTTTCTAAAAAGTATTTAAGGCTATCATGATCCATTTTTACCTTGAAGTGTCTTCCCATTAGGTAGGGTCACCATTTCTTAAGTGCATGTAGTATTGCCAACATTTCCTTCTCGTAAATGGCTTTGTGTAAAAACTTTCCCTTGATTGGACGACTTTCAAAAGCAATGGTTCTTTCATCTTGCATTAAAACAATACCAATTCTATTTCCTGAAGCATCACATTCCACAATAAAGGTTTTTGTGAAGTCCAGTGTAGCTAAGACTGGTGCTTGGCACATTTCCTCTTTAAGATGTTCGAAGGCCTTTGTTGCTTCTAGAGTCCATGAAAATGCATCTTTCTTCAATAATGGTGTTAGAGGTGCTGCTATTCTCCCATAATTTTTAACAAACTTGTGATAGTACCCTATCAACATGTTCAACATGATCCTTCCAAGACTTGTTGTAGATTAGTATATCATCAAAAACTACTAACACAAATTTTCTAAGGAAGGGTTTGAAAATAGAATTCATCAAACCTTGAAATGTAGAAGGTGCATTGGTAAGGCCAAAAGGTATGACCAAAAATTCATAATGACCCTCATGAGTTCTAAATGTTGTTTTTGGAATGTCTTCAGTCTTCATTCTAATTTGATGATATCCTGAACGAAGATCCAACTTGGTGAAGTAAATTGATCCCTGCAATTCATCTAGTAATTCATCAATGACAGGAATGGGAAACTTATCTTTAATAGTTAGTTTGTTGAGCTCCCTATAATTCGGACACATGCTCCATGATCCATCCTTCTTGTGCACCAATACTACTGGAGCAGGGAAAGAACTTTGACTAGGTTGAATTATACCAGCCTCTAGCATTTCTGCAACCATACGTTCAATTTCACTCTTTTGGGCATAGGGATATCTATACGGCCTGATGTTTGGAGGAACACTTCCTGGAATCAGATGAATAGCATGATCATGATCACGAATAGGTGGGAGACCTTTGGGAGTCTCAAATACCTTGGAATGATTGTCCAAGACTTTTTGGAGATCTGGAGAAATAGATGATTTCGATGTGGAAACATCTAGCGCACATAATTGTGCAATTACACCTCTTTGTTCCTTTTTTAGAAGCTTTTTCATACCATTAGAGGTAATTATCTTTCCCGGTTTCCCTGCAATACCGCTTAATTCAACTTCCTTTCCTTTTGCAGAAAATTTCATGAAAAGTTCTTGAAAATTAAAAGCTATTGTACCTAAGGATTGTAGCCATTGGACTCCTAGTACAACATCAACACCTCCCATTAGAATGGAAAGCATTGGGCTAGTCAATACATATTCTCCCATGGATAGCTTGATATTATGGCACTTTCTAGATAAATTTATTGTTCCTCCATTTGCAACCATCACTTGACACTCTGGTGCTGGATATAGGAAGCAATTCAATTCTTTTGCTATCTTGCAATGAATAAAACTATGGGTACTTCCTGAATCAATTAACACTATTACCTTTTTCTTCTTTATTTGTCCTTCTATCTTGATGGTTTGAGGAGTCGTAATTCCTGCTAATGCATTACAAGATATGGTTGGATTCATTTCTTCTTTATCTAGGCTCTGTTCCTGGAGTATAGCCTCTTCTTTTTACCTTTCTTGCTCCTTTTCTTCTTCCTCTTCACAATATATGTAGAATAATTTCTTCTCAGCACACTTATGACCTTTAGTGTATTTTCTATCACAACTGTAACAAAGCCCTTTTGCTCTTTTTTCTTCCAATTGTTGTGGTGTCAACCTTATAGGTTGTGGAAGACTAGGGGCAACAACACTTCCATCTTTATAGTTGTGAGTGGTATGCTTCCTGGTTGCCATAATTTTTCTTTCCATTTTTCTTGCTAACTTGAATGCCTTCTCTAATGAATCAGGTTCCCAAAGGCGAACATCATGTTGGATATTATCCCTTAAAGTCCCTATGAACACATCAATCCTATGCTCCTCTGGAATATTTTTTTACCCTTATGTTCAATTTTTGGAACTCTTCAATGTGCTCCATTATTGAACCATTTTGTTTGAGACTTATCAATTGGCTAAAAATAGTGTTACCTTTTGTATCCTCATAATGTGATGTCAATTACTCCATAAAAATTTCCCAAGTGACAATTCTTTTAAGAGAGCAAAGCCATTGATACCATACAAACTGATTTGGTTCCAAATATAAAGTTGCAATATGTACCTTGTGTGTTTTGCACATTATTGAGATTGAAAAATTGCTCCATCTGTAATATCCATGTTGTGGGATCCTTGCCATCAAACTTCCTCATATCGATTTTTGGAATATGGTGGCTCTTCGACCCAACATTAGAGTCTATGAAATCATGATGAACATTTATTTTGTTCGTATCATGAGTTTCCTTTACTACCCTTTCACCATTTGTAAGTATTTCTTGTAGAAAATTTGTCAAATTTGTCTTCAAATCTACCATTTCTGTCTTCAAATCTGTCTTCAAATATGCCATGTCTCTCTTCAAATATATCTTTAAATTGTCCATCTTTGCTTCCATGCCATTCATCTTAGCTTCCACGCCCTTTATCTTAGATTCCATGCCATTTATCTTAGCTTCTGTTAGCTTTTATGAGAGTGACATTTGTTGCCTTTGGTCTTGTAATTTGATATATCATGTAGCATTTCTTCCTCTTCTTCATAAGTCATGCTAGAGCTTTCAAGTTGCTTACTAGGTGTTTACATTTTCTTTCCTTGGGGCATCAATTACCCATAATAATGCTCTACTATGCCCTTTGAATTCCTTCAAAATAATTTTTCAAACTAAGCTTAAGAAAAAATTTAAAAAAATCTACACACCTGTCTTTCCTTGTTAATTAGTTTTATTTCTTATAATTTGGTTATTGTAGCACTGGTTTTTCAAAGATTTATTTCATATTGCTTTATGGTTAATGCATGGTGATTGATTTCATTAGTTCTTAGCTTATTCATCACTTTATTAAGTTGGAAAAACAAGTGTTCAAGTTGGGCATACCTTCTACTAAAATGATGAATTAAAACTAGTTTCCTTTGTTTGCATGCAAGTAGTTTCTTATTGTGATTTTGGTATTGAGATGAATGAATTATGATGAAATACCTTATGTGCCTATTAAGTTAAGAGCTTCTTTCATTAATAATTTATCCATCTTAAGTTCTTGGTTTTAATCTCTGATTCATTAAGTGGTAATTGAGGCAAAAGTGGACTTCTTGAGTCAAGAACCATTTCAATATTTTTCCTCTTTTTAAACTAATTGAATTAGATTTGTAGGATGTATTGCTTTAAGCTTTTGAATAACTTATCTTTCAAGGTTTGATTACATCTGATATTCACATATAGTGAACTTGCCTCAAAGCATAAACAACCCGGATTGATAAGAAATAATTGTGTTAATTTCGGTAAACAAATTAGCTCAACATTTTGGCGCCATTGCAGGGGAGGCAAATATCGGCATAGTCAATAGAAAGATAAATTTCAAAACGAACAAAAACATTAGTTACATTCATTTTTAGTTATGTTTCTTTATGCCTATATATAGAGATCCTCAAGGTAGATTTATTAAAAACCCCCCACAAATAGAGATAGGATCATCAAACACCCCAGTTACTGGTAATCCAATAATTGAGGAATTGGCAAAAAAACAAAGAACTGGACAAAGATTAACTTTGATTGAGAGGCAAACTTTCTGAGCTTGGGAAGAAAAAAAAAAAAAATCTTCAATTTCTAGAAAACAAAAGGAAATTATCAAAGGAAAACAACCTGTCTTTCCATCCATAAATCCACCTATCTTTCAACAACCTGAATCTCTAGTCAAAATTGAAACAAATAAACCAGTGGCAGAAGAGGGACATGGATCTGTTATTTTCACTCCTGAACAACGAGTTGAGTATGAAAGACAACAAAGAGAATGGAGAAGAAAGAGAGAGGAGGAGGAAAAACAAGAAAATGATAGTAATATAGAAAACGATCGGAAAAGACAAGAAGATGGTAATGATCAAGAAGCTACCTTTGGCTTTCCAATAGTAGACACAAGTGCAATATTAGGAGAAGAAGTGAAAATGAAAAATATCCACCTTCTATATTGCCAATTTTTTATGGAATGTACACGGAATATCCTGATGCTTTTATGTTTGAATTTGATATTCTATATAGAACATATGGATACACTGATGACATTCATAAACTTCATCTTTTCCTTGCTACATTAAAAGCAGCAGCTTTAAAATGGTTCATGGGTTTAGGAGAACAAACAATAGCTTCTTGGGATGATATGAGATCGGTCTTCCTTAAAAAATATCAAGCTTATTGTAGATCTAGAGATTCAAAGGAAGATGTTTTCAGAATGACACAACAAGAAGATGAAAGTTTAGAAGAATATTTGGAAAGATTTGCATATAATCGACAAAAATCTAAACAACACTCTCTAAATCAAGAAACCATTCGAACAATCTTTCTCAAGGATGTAAGGGATGAATACCTTGAAATTTTGAATGTGATGGGTAAAGGAGACATTTCAAACCTACCATTCGAAGAAATTGTTGAGTTATGTCAAAAATATTCTAGAGGAAGATCAAAAACGGGAAAGAGAGAAGCAAGTTCAAAAGCAGCAAAGTCAGCTGCAGGAGGGATAACAAGAGCTGAAATAGGAAGCTTATTGGAAAATTTCAAAACAGACCTCTTAAGTACATTAGGGACACAAGTAGATGTTCTAAAATCAAACAAGAAGAAAGAAGAACAAGAACAAGCTCTAGCAATCTTTTGTTCCAAATGTAGAAAGAAACATCCATTGAGAGAATGTCCTTTGGATAGTATTCAGGGTTGTGGTCTTTGTACAAAAAATCATTCCACAAAAAATTGTCTAAGATTGAAAGAATTACAAATGAACTCAATGGAAGAAGTGCCAGGAATAGAAGGTTTTTATTATGTAGCACCACGAAGACCATGGCAACCTAGGATGCCTCAACAAAATCAACAACAATTCCCTCAACAAAATTACCTCTATCCACGTCAAAATCCTTGGACTGATCCAGGTGGATATTGGTGGCCACCTACCAAGTCCACCTGGATCCTAACCATTGTCTCTCTCAACATTTTCAGTTTCCTTAATTGTAGCACAACTTACTATTTTTAGCAGTTTTTCGGGTCCTGAACTTTCGGAGCCGTTTTTAGGCCCTAAATGACGTTTTTTGGGGAATCCGAGGGCAACATGGGTCCATGGAATGGACCGATGTTGCCCATTCCAACAATGATAGTGCTCAGATAGATCTTTCTAATGAACTATTATACGCGTCAAATGGAGATCATATGCCAAAGTTACGACCCCGGGAAATTGATGTACCAATTTACCCCAAACGGGGCCCATAGTTTGACGTTTCATCTCCTAGGGTTAGGTTTTGGAATGTTAAGGGTTTTCCATTGTTTCTCAACAATAAATAGGCCTTCGAGCCTCATTGTGACACAGTTCAGAGGCATGTAGCCATCACATCTCTTGTCATAGATAAGCTACCATCGCCCGAGCTGGTTTATTTCCATTTCTGGTTGTAAGCATATTTCAGTATTTTCCATTAATGAAATGCAATATTATTTCCGCTGCATCTTTGTGTATATGGTTATCTCTGTAATTTTTTGCGTTCCTGTTTAAATCTGGATCAGTGGTATCAGAGCCCGGTCTGCTTTTTCTATGTTTTTCTTTGCATGTCCCCAACAAGGTCGGGATATAAGGAGTTAGGGCTTGAATTGGTTGAACCTTTGCAAGACCAGCCTCGCAAATCCCGACGGCCTCCCATGGCGGACGAGAAGAAAGACGAGGGGGCAGGAGATCCCATCAAAATATTGCTCGAAGAAGCGCTCAAGCGACAACGGAACACGATGATGGACAACTTTGCCCAGATCCTTCAGCGGCTACCCAGAAGCGATGCATCGGCTTCCAGCAGCTACTCTGGAAACGCCACACCCTTTAAGGTACAAGTTAATTTTGAAATCCCCATATTCAAGGGTCAGATAGACGCAGATGCCGTAGATAAATGGTTAAATCTGCTAGAGGGTTATTTTTCTGTTCATGAATTTTCGAGTCGGGAAAAGATTGTTTTTGCTCTTCTCAAAGTGCCAGCCCCCCACGTCAAGGACTGGTGGGAAACCTACTGCGAGCAGAAGGATGAAAGTACTGGCTCACTATTTTCAGCCGCACCCACCTATTCATTCCGGGATGCCATCAAGGAGCAGTACTACCCTGTCGAAAGCTATGAGGATGAATACATAAAGTGGACCACGCTGCGGCAGGGAAGGGACCAAGACGTGCCGGAGTTCACCAATCTTTTCCATACCCTTCGCACAAAGTTGGGTATCAAGGATTCAGAGCAACATTTGATACTAAAGTACCGTGGCTGCCTGCACAAGTACATCTAGGAAGAAACACAATTCCTAAACATCCCCTCGCTATGCGCATCATACCGATATGCCGTCAAGGTCAAGCAGAAGTTTAAACAAAAGAAGCGAGACTTTGGATCCGCGAACCCAAAGCAGGGGAAAGTTGCCCCTAAACCACAGAACAAAGGACAAAGCCAAGGCGGGACAGCCCAAGACAACCAGCCGAAGCTGCAAGAAAAGAACAGCGCCACGAAGCCGAGAAAGGACACTGGAAAATGGTGCAAGTTCCACAAGAGCTCCACTCACAACACAAGTGAGTGTCAGGCCAAGCAGTCACTGGTGGCTGAGCTAAAGGTTTCAGAATCAGATGCATGTTCCGACTCTGAGTCAGAACCCGATAAGGGGTATGAAAAAGGGAAGCAGATCATTGATGCGGATCCCAGTGCCACTGTTGCTACCACAAAGATCCAGAAAAATGAACCCGAAGATCCAGAGGAGGAGGAGCGTCTCTTCCACTCCCAGATGTGGGTAAAGGGTTCCCCGATACAGTTCATTGTTGATAGCGGGAGTCAAAAGAACCTCATTTCGGCAGAGGTCGTGAAGCGGTTGGGCTTACCGACCACATCACATCCACAACCATACACCATTGGGTGGCTTCACCAAGGACGAGATCTTCGCGTGAGCCAGCAGTGTCGCCTTCCATACAACATCAAGCCCTTCACGGATGAGGTATTGTGTGACATTGCTCCCCTTGAAGTTTGTGATGTATTACTAGGACAACCATACTTGTGGAAGCGACATGCTGTGTATGAATCAAGGCCCCCTGCTATTATTATTACATTGGGAAATAAGTTGTTCAGGATACCAGAGGTAGCACCACCTGCCGCCATCTCTTTGATTACTGCAAAACAATGCAGTAAGATCATTTCCAAAACCAGGAAATTTGTTTTCCTGATGATACGCCCTCAAGGAAAGAAGAAGACGGTGATCGCGGCCTCCAGACGGGGTCCCTCTGCACGACAACTACAGATGGACAAGATTGTGGAGGAGTACGAGGACATCTTCACCTCCCCGGCAGGGGTTCCTCTGCACTGTCAAGTCAAGCACTCCATCGATCTGACCCCAGGTGCGCCGCTACCCAACGGACCAATTTATCGGCGCTCCGTTCTGGAGAACAATGAAATCAAGAGGTAGATTCAGGAGCTCCTGCAGAAAGGTCACATCCGTCCGAGTTCATTGCCCTGTGGGAGCCCGATCGTGTTGGTACAGAAGAAGGATGGGACGTGGAGACTCTGTATTGACTATCGGGTGCTGAACAAGATCACTGTCCATAATAGGTACCCGATCCCACGGATTGATGACCTCCTAGACCAACTAAAGGGGGCGAAATATTTCAGCAATATCGATATGAAGTCAGGATATCA
Source organism: Pinus tabuliformis (assembly GCA_031772625.1). Lineage (NCBI taxonomy): Eukaryota > Viridiplantae > Streptophyta > Pinopsida > Pinales > Pinaceae > Pinus > Pinus tabuliformis. The sequence goes on along the minus strand of CM062805.1, from coordinate 572,780,820 downwards.
CCAGGTACCAATCGAACCCTCTGATGTGTGGAAGAATGCCTTCAAATCCAAGGAGGGCCTCTTCGAATGGTTGGTCATGCCTTTCGGATTGACGAATGCTCCTGCAACCTTTATGAGGCTAATGGATGACATCTTGTGGCCATTCACCAACTCCTTTGTAGTAGTATACTTGGATGACATTCTGATCTTCAGCCAGAGTTGGGAAGAGCACCTCCACCACATCCGACAGGTTCTCCAAACACTACGGCAACACAAGCTATGTGCCAATTTGGAGAAATGCACTTTTGGCATGACCCAGGTTCAGTATTTGGGATACATCATTGATGAACAGGGGGTGCATGTCGATCCAGCCAAGATCCAAGTCATTCGGGATTGGCCCTCTCCAACCACTCTAAAAGAGCTCCGCAGCTTTCTAGGTCTTGCCAACTTCTACCGCAGGTTTGTGTTGGGGTTTTCTCATATTTCTTGGCCCTTGAGTCAAGTCACCAAGGGAGGGGCGAAAGCAAAATTCTTTTGGTCTGAATCTCAACAGAAAGCATTCAGGGAGTTGAAGGATCGCCTCTGCATGGCACCAGTGCTCGCGTTACCAGATTTACAACAACCGTTTGAGGTCGAGACAAATGCCTCTGACTATGCTATTGGGGCAGTCCTTACTCAACATGGACATCCAGTGGCATATCACAGTGAAACACTTTCAGACACAGTCTGAAAGTACCCCACTTATGATAAAGAGATGTATTCCATTGTACAGGCCTGCCGACAATGGAAGCATTACATTTTGGGGAAGGAAACGGTCATCCACACAGACCACCGACCCTTGCAGTTCATACAGACCCAAGGGAAATTGCAGAATGATCGCCATCAGAAGTGGTCTACATACCTGCAACAGTTCCACTTGAATATCAAGTATAAAAAGGGTAGCACCAATAATGTTGCAGATTGCCTCAGTCGACCACCGATCATGGCGCTAACCACCGTGCTCAACTCTTGTGGGCACGAGACTTCTGATTGGCCACGTCTCTACAAAAGCGACCCAGAATTCGGCCACACATACCAGACACTCTTGGAGGGTCGGCATGTTGCAGATTTTCACCTCCAGGATGCCCTATTATGCCACCTCGGTCACCTTTGTGTTCCTTCAAGAGAGCGTGCCAAGATGATTTGGGAAGCACACTACAGTCGGGCTGCTGGGCGTTTCGGGGTCGAGAAAACAGTGGCAGTACTGCAAAATTATTTCTATTGGCCGAATCTTCGACAGGATGTTGGGAAGTACATCTGATCATGTACTGCCTGTGCCATTGCCAAACCGACCATTACGAAGCACGGCCTCTATACCCCGTTGCCTACCCCTAGTCGACCTTGGGAATCCATCTCCATGGATTACATGTCAGGCCTTCCTTCCACTAAGCATGGAAATGACTGTGTTTTTGTGGTCGTCGATAGGTTCTCGAAGATGGCCATTATGGTGGCCTGCAAGAAGAATATCACAGCAGAAGCCACTGCTAAACTCTTCTTTGAACGAGTGTGGGTGCACTTTGGGATCCCACAGTCTATCATCTCAGATCGGGACAGTCGGTTTCTCAGCACATTTTGGTCCAGTCTCTGGTCAATGCTGGACACCAAACTCACGAAGTCCACAGCCTTCCATCCTCAAACTGATGGCCAGACAGAGGTTGTCAATAGGATGATTGTGCACATTCTGCGCATGTATAACTCAAAGCATCCACGCACATGGGACGAGAGCCTCCCCTATGTTAGGCACAACTACAACCGAGCTCTTCACAGCTCCACTGGCCATAGCCCTTTTCAGGTGGGTTTGGGATTCCAGCCACTATGCCCCATTGATGTGGCCATGCCACTTGTAGCTACTCACATGAATTCAGCTCATGTCCAGTCCGAAACAGATAAGGCCACCAGCTTCATTGAGCGCATCCAACATATTTTCCAGCAGGTCCATGACATTCTTGAGAAATCAAATGCCAAGTACAAGCAGCGACATGATCAACATCGGGTGCCACACAAGTTTCAGGTGGGCGACAAAGTCTGGTTGCATTTGCAAAAGGAACGCCTTACTGGAGCCTATCGGAAATTGAGACCACTCCGATATGGTCCTTACACCATTACTAAGGCTATGGGAGACAATGCATTTGAGCTCAGCATTCCCCCATTCCTTGGCCTGCACCCAGTGTTCAATGTGGACCGTCTTCGGCCATACTTTCCACCATTGCTAGACACATCCGACATTGCAGAACAGCTCAAACCCACAGAATTAAATCCAGATTGCATGGAACAAGCTGCAACTGATCGGATCATGGACACACAGATCAAGAACACTCACCAACAGAATATCCAACTGTATCGAGTTGTCAAAGCAGGCCAACTCCTTCAACAGGGCAAGTGGCTCACCAGAGAACAAGTTCAGCAGAAGTTTCCTCATCTCATGGAGGAGCTCAACGCAATGGGGACCATTGCTTCCTAAGGGGGGAGGAATGATCCAGGTGGATATTGGTGGCCACCTGCCAAGTCCACCTGGACCCCCACCATTGTCTCTCTCAGCATTTTCAGTTTCCTTAATTGTAGCACAACTTACTATTTTTAGCAGTTTTTCGAGTCCTGAACTTCCGGAGCCGTTTTGAGGCCCTAAATGACGTTATTTCTAATGAGCTATTGTACGCATCAAATGGAGATCATATGCCAAAGTTACGACCCCGGGAAATTGATGTACCAATTTACCCCAAACGGGGCCCACAGTTTGGCGTTTCATCTCCTAGGGTTAGGTTTTGGAATGTTAAGGGTTTTCCATTGTTTCTCAACAATAAATAGGCCTTCGAGCCTCATTGTAACACAGTTCAGAGGCATGTAGCCATCACATCTCTTCTCAGAGATAAGCTACCATCGCCCTAGCTGGTTTATTTCCATTTCTGGTTGTAAGCATATTTCAGTATTTTCCATTAATGAAATGAAGTATTATTTCTGTTGCATCTTTGTGTATATGGTTATCTCTGTAATTTGTTGCGTTCCTGTTTAAATCCGAATCATGGACCCCTCCAATGCCATGGCAAGCTTGGCCTCCACAACAATATCCACAACAACTTGCACAAGGTTGGAGAGGATATGGTTATGGAAACCAACCACCTCAACAGTATCAACAACAATACCAGCAACAATACCAACAAACATTTGCATATCCACAATATTCACAGTCCATACCATTTCAACAACAACATTCTGCATATCCACAATCCATGCCATTTCCACAACAGAATCCACCACCGTTGTTGACCCAACCACAACAGTTACAGCTATCCATAAATCAACCCAGACCAACTCAATTACCAGCCCAACCAATGACAAATCTGAATAATAGGGTGGACAAATTTGCATAGAATGTAGAGGAAGCAGCATGTTTTCCCACATATTTGATTCTTCCTCTTAATGATGTTCATCTAAGGTCTGGAAAAGTGCTTAAAAAGGATTCTCCTCCAATCATAGAAGAACCAACTGAACAAGGAGAATCACCTGAAACATCACAAACTGAGATACAAATTTAGAAAGGAAAACCCATTACAACTCAAACACCACCTTATCCTGAAAGGTTAGTGGAACAACAAAAAGAAATAAGCCTTCCTGAATTTGATATTATAGATGAGTTAAAAAATGCTTATGTAAAAATTCCTTTGTTGAAGGCAATTAAAGAAATACCAATATATGCTAAAACAATAAAGGAATTGTGCATTAAGAGAATAGGGAAAAAGAAGAAGGATCCTACTACAATCCAAGTCATTGGTAAATTAGCAAGCCTCATGTCTACACAAACCATTGTAGAGAAATATATTGATCCTGGTATCCCTTATGGTTACTATATCAACAAATATCTTCTCAGTACCAAACACATTAATAGATTTGGGAGCAGCTATAAATGTAATGACAATGGAGACAATGAAAACTCTGCATTTAAACAACATTAGATCAACTTCTACAATTTTAGAACTAGCAGACAGATCTAAAGTTGTTCCAGAAGGAATATTAGAAGATATCATAGTCTCTTTGGATTCATGGGAGTATCTTGTTGACTTCCTTATCTTGCAACCAAAAACAAATTTGGGAGGACATCCTCTAATCTTAGGCAGACCATGGTTAGCTACCGTTGATGCCTTTATAGGATGCAGATCAGGAAGCATGATTATTTCACATGGAGATGAAAGGAAACGCATTGCTCTTTATTCACCTGCACAATCAACTTCTTTAGAATCAGTACTTGAAACTCAAGAAAAACAACAAACTAAATCAGTTTTAAGTATAAATCAATTCTTTGACTTTAGAGAAGAAAAAGAGAATGAAGATTTAATGGACCTTTTCTTTTCAGAACCAAGTATTTCAGAGCAGCTTAGAGAAGTCCAATATGAAGATGCAAGTAATCTTTTGAATAAATGCTTTCAGGAAACTTGTGTTGTTCAAACTTTGCGGAATTCTTTTATAGACATCTTTCCTGTAAACACAATCTCCAATCCAACAATAAAAACAATTGAGGTATATCCTGGAAAACATTTGAACATTGGAAACCGGTTGCAATCAGCACAAGAACAAGAGGTAATTGCATTATTACAGAAATATTCAAAAGCTTTTGCCTGGGATTATACTGACATGCAAGGAATCCATCCTAGCACATGTATCCACCACATCTATACAGATGATCAACTCAAACCTGTAAGGCAACCTCAAAGACGAATGAATCCCATGATGAAAGAAATAGTGAAAGAGGAACTGCAAAAATTGTTAAATGTTGGATTCATCTATCCTATTTCAGATAGTCAATGGGTTTCTCCATTGGTTATAGCACCAAAGAAAAATGGAAAGTGGAGGGTATCTGTGGACTATTGAGAACTAAATAAAGCTACATTAAAAGATCATTTTACTCTACCATTCATTGACCAGGTATTAGACTCATTAGCTGGAAAGAAATTTTTCTCCTTCTTGGATGGGTTTAGCGGATACAACCAGATTAGAATAGCAACAGAAGACCAAGACAAGACAACATTCACTTTCCCATGTGGAACCTATGCATATAATGTTTTGCCATTTGGTTTATGCAATGCACCTGCAACTTTTCAACGAGCAGTGCTTGCAATATTTGCTGATCTAATTCACGAATGTGTAGAGGTTTATATGGATGACTTCACAGTTTATGGAAACATATATATTGGTTGCCTAAATAACCTTGAGAAGGTCTTGAAACGATGCATTGAAACAAATTTGTCCTTGAGAAATGAGAAATGCTATATGATATTGACAAAAGGAATAGTTCTGGGACACCATATTTCCGCTTCAGGAATTAAGGTGGATCCAACAAAAATCCAAGTCCTAATTAACTTAATGCCTCCTACAACAAAAAAAGAGGTAAGAAGTTTCTTAGGCTATGCAGGCTATTATAGATGATTCATTGAAAACTTCAGTAAAATATCCCAACCTCTGTTCAAACTATTAGCAAAAGATATTGAATTTCACTGGACAAATGACTGTCAAAATGCATTTCAAATTCTGAAAGAAAAATTATCAGTTGCACCCATTCTCCGTGGGCCAAACTGGTCTTTTCCATTTCATATTTCAACTGATGCATCTGATACCGTGATAGGTGCCTCTCTTGGGCAGAAAGAGAACTTGTTCAATTATGCAATATACTTTATAAGCAAGAATTTAACACCTGCAGAATTGAACTACACAGTCACAGAGAAAGAAATGTTAGTCGTTATACATGCAGTAAACAAATTCAGGCACTATATAACAAGATATCAAGTTTTCATTCATACAGATCATTCAGCAACGAAATACTTGATGAATAAACCCATCACTAATGAAAGAATAACAAGATGGTTACTGTTATTGCAAGAATTTAATATCATAATACAAGACCGGCCAGGCAAGGAAAATCAAGTGGCTGACTTTCTATCCTACATACATTCACCCAACGATCCAAATCCGGTTGTAGACAACTTTCCAGATGAACACATGTTTTCCATAACAGTAAAAACACCATGGTTTGCAGGCATTGCAAATTATTTATCTTCTGGAAAGCTTCCAACACAATTCTCTAAAAAACAAAAACGAAAAATTGTTAGAGAAAGTTCTAGATATAGTTGGGTAAATGGTGATTTATTTTATACTGGTTCAGATCTGATGATTAGAAAATGTGTGCGAGAAGATGAAATATTAGACATTCTGAGAGCATGTCATGATGAACCATGTGGTGGTCATTTTGAAGACAAACGAATAGCATATAAGGTGCTGCAATTGGGCTATTACTGGCCATCCATCTTCAGAGACTCTAAGGCATATGTCAAGTAATGTGACAGTTGCCAAAGAATAGGGAGACCAATCACATCAGATGAGATGCCGCTCAAGCCACGGGTCCTCATAGAACCATTTGAGCAATGGGCACTTGAATTTGTTGGACCTATTAATCCACCATCAAATGGAAAGAGGTACATCCTAGTATGTACAGATTATGTCACCAAATGGGTGGAGGCCAAAGCAGTAAACAGAGCAACAGAAGATACAGTGGTCACCTTTCTCTTTGAAGAGATCTTTGTAAGATACGGAGTACCCAGACAAATTGTAACAGATCAAGGAGCACAATTTACATCAAAGTTGGTATGAGATCTATCAGAGAAATACAAGATCAAACACACGAAGTCTACACCATATCACCCTCAAGCAAATGGGCAGGTTGAATCAACAAATAAAGTCCTAGAAAATATCATGACTAAAACAATACAACTGAACGGAAGAGATTGGTATGAAAAATTAAAAGATGCACTATGGACCTTCAGAATCACATGGAAGAATACAACTGGTTTTAGTCCATACCAGTTTGTATATGGAAAAGAGGCCTTATTGCCTATAGAGTTTCAGATACAAACATACAGACTAGCAGCTGAACTAGGACTAGATCTGACTGAAGTGCAACACCAGTGGATCATGGAACTAAATCAACTAGATGAGCATCGTCAGCAATCCATAGAACATACCACATTGGTGCAACAACAAAGAATGAAGTGGCACGACAGATATATCAAAACTAAGACATTTCACAATGGAGACTGGGCATTACTTTTTGACTCCAAATTCAAAGACTTCAAAGAAAAGTTCACAACACACTGGCTAGGCCCATATGAAATTGACGAAATCTTTGACAATGGAGCAGTAAAGATCAAGACAATCGACCAGGACTCCACCTCATTTGTAGTGAATGGACATAGGCTCAAAGTTTATAATAGGCCTATGAGTAAGGAAGCATTTATGAAACAACTGGTAGAGGACACAGAACTGGAAATCATGGCACACCAGGCTCAACCATCTTCCAGTCTTGTAGTTGAATAAAAAAAAAAAAAACAAAAACAAAAACAAAATAAAAAACAAAATATAAAAAAAAAAAAAAAAAAAAAAAAAAAAAAACCATATAAAAAATAAATAACTTGTTTGCTAGTGAAAACCAGGAAACTGGCACCAAGCAAACACGAATTCATAGGGGAAAACCAGGGCAACTTGGACTCTATGAATTCCTTATTCTTGTTCTACTGTTCTCACATAATTTCAATGCAGGAAACTCTCCACAGACAACTGACTTGAGGACAAGTCAAATCTTAAGCAAGGGGGAGAATTGCATAAGAATTGCATAAGACCTTTAGCTGGAAAGCTGAAGTATAGATGGAACTTGTATTCTCAGCAGAGGGACCTGAAATGAAAAATCATTACAGAGGGACCTGAAAGACCTGCAAATGTCAAAACAACATGTACATATTCCATAAGCATTGCACAGGGACCTGAAACAAGAAATCATTACAGAGGGACCTGAACAAAAATTCAAGAACCAGAGCATGAAGAACAAGGAGCAGCAACAAAGTTTACTTTTCAATCCATCTACAACATTTGATCAACTGATTTCATTCCACTTGTATAGACATCATCCAGGGGAGTATATGTATAGTCATTTTGTGCTTGAAAATTCAAATTTTTCTTAGAAATTTTTAGTCTTTGTTAAGTTGAAATTAGTACCTGAGGATATTCAATATCATTCCATATCCTATATTCCCTATACATACCCTATAACCCTTATAAATCATATTCCATTTCATATCCAGACATATCCCATATTTATTTCATAATCATTAACCCCTAAGTATTTTTCTTTAGAAACATAAAAAGACCAAACTGGGACAACTTTTCAACCTGCACATACAACTCAAGGATTAGTAATGATGATAATTTTAAATATGACCCAAGATGGTCATTTTAAAATTATAAACATGTTTATAGAACCAAATAAGTCATGCGCTATATGAAAATCTATATATGCCATATGCAAAACAAACAAACGCAATATATGTGCTATAGTCCAAATGGTTATAATATGCATATATCAATATATGTGTTATAGTCAAAATGGTGGAGTAAGATATATCATAAACTAAAGTGCATATGATATAAGGTAAAGCACATATGATATAAGGTAAGGCGTATAAAGAGAAGGCCGCGTGCAAAACATATGGCAAGACCGCGTACAAAGTCAAAACTGTGATTGAATATGTGGCAGCGGGGTATTGTATATGGATTAAACGTTAATTATCGCTCAAACTCATTGCATAAGCACGCATTTTTAAAATCATTGCATATGAGAATGACTACGGAGCATGGGTATAAACACATGACCGTATATACGATGTGCGGCAATCATATTGTATGCAACCAAGGGTGAGCAACCAAATCAAACGAAATCAATAAAACATCAATCCAAATCAATACAGGCCGGCACACAAGTACAGGGTAAACACCATGGAATGGCGACTATTTTCCATTGGACTGTGCACTGTGCAGGGAGTTATGCGCATACGTTCAAATTAAATATATGATTCGGCCATCCTCATGACACAGTCGGGTGACTGGTCAACAGGACAACCATACCAACCATACATTGTAGCACCAATAAACAGAGTGCACAGTACACCCATGAAATGATCATGAACTGACCGACGGTCCTTCCACTGTTCAAAACTCATTCTTCATCGCCGAATAGCTCAGAACGATGGTGTTTGGAGCTACAAGCTAGTGAAAAGGAAACTAAAGCAGGTTTGAGATGATTTAAGAAGGAAATTGCCCCGAACTTAACGCCGAGTGATCATTGATTTTCGGGATCCATTCAGGTAACGGTGTAGTTTGTTTAAGCTCGGCAACTATGGAATGTAGTTGTAAACTACCTATGATTAATGGTTAATGATTCTGCCCTTGCCACTAGTCAGTTGAACAAAGCAACAGGGATTCGGAGCACCGTTTAACACTCCTCAGCGCTCGTTGACAACGAGGTAACGCCGAAACCACGCATTAACTCTAGCAGTAAGTCGGTTGACAGCAGTTAATAAATATGGCGATAAGATTCACTGTGTAAATCATGGCATAGAACACTAGTAAATAGCGCAGCAATTTAAGTTTAAACTTGTTGCATGGATAAGACATTAGTGGTATGGGGTTCGCATGAGAAGTTGTGTAAACAAAAACAGAGTGCAGTATTGTAAATCAAAACAAAGTCCATAAAATAGAGGAGGCAGAGTCTACCTCATAGCGCGAAGATGTGATATGTTTGTTTTGATTGCACGCTGTTGGTTGATTGCGCATTATTTTGATTGCACATTTTGATTGATACACATCCTTTGTTTTGTTGCGGGCTATCATTATTTAACTGATATATCACATGCCTGTGTATGGAAACGGCCCGTATGGTGAACAAATATAAAGGATGTGTCTCTGTTATGGAACCTTTTGTCACTGTGCATCTTTGTTTTGACTAAAACAATGGGTTGAAGTCCGTGTGGGCCGAAAGAGCTGTGTAATGTTTAAAGAAAGAGCTGTGTAATGTTTAAAGAAAGAGCGTTGTTGATTGCCAAAGAGAGTAAAGGCCGAGACATTTAAAATTCATTTTAAATGTGCTATTTGTTTTTTCAATTTGTTTTGAGGCCGAAGCGCTGTTTTTCAAGCTTTTAGATAAGCAGGCTGAGAGCATTTTGTTGATTTTCAAATTTTTATGTTGAGGCCGAGAGCCATTTGAATGCACTGCTATTTTTAAGAGCTTGTATGTACACAGTAAAAACATTTTTTGTTTTTAATGACTGTATATACACAGTAAACATATGGCTTGACAGTATACACAGTGTAGGGTGATGGGCATACATGGAACAGTATGAGAATAATGCCTAAACAAATACATTAGAAAACTAAGGACCCTTTATGAAAAAAGTTGTTTTCATATGTATTTTCTTTACCAAAACAGAGTTTAGCATATTGACAGGGATATACAGGAATTTGATTGCTTGAATAGGGATTTAAAACAGTGCTGCTGCAGAGAAAGGGTAAATAGAGGCTGAAGAAATCAAAGTTAAATTGTTGTGAAGAGGCAAGTAAGCTTCTCTACTTTCAGAATTTCATTTTGAAAAGAACAATAGTCATAAAAATTTTATTGTTAAGATTAAATTAGTAACAGCAGAAGCATACATTCATTGGTTTTCAGAAACAATGTCAGCCAGAGTAGAGCCAAAATTTCAGATAGAGAGCTAGAGGAAGTGTTATAGACATTTTTGTGCCTTACAACTCTAAGCATGAAATGTCCATAAACCAAGGGCTACTAAGTCCCTAAAAGTGTTGTTCTAACCCCTAAAGGGACAAGGTCAACAAATTACAGCTTCTCCCAGAAGTTCTCCACCAGAAACTGCTCAGAATAAGTCAAAACAGGATCATTTCAGCTGCTCCACTAGCTAGCTGCGTTGCATAGCACCTAAACACACTAGCTGAGTGCGTTGTAACGCACCTAAATGCAGTATGAGGGTGCGTTGGGAGAGAAATGACAAATGGCAGTGTCATTCCGCGAGGTGGAGAGACAATGGAAGCTTCCAGAATCTTCTCCTATGACACTTGCCTCATTGAATTTGACAAAGGATGAGTAAGAGGCCTTCAGTCTCCAAGTGGAAGCAAGAACTGACAGAGAGAAGACACTAATCAAATCACAAGCTGACTCATCCTCCTTGCATACATCTATATATGGATCCCTCATCCCAGAGATCCAGAGGCTGGAATTTTGCACATTGCAAGGAATTGTTGTTGGTTTTGAGACAAATATAAGAGTATTGGGTGATTTATGCTTTGTTGGAGGTGAAGAGGGGCTTCTTTGCTGGGAGGTTAATGCTGGGTCAGGAATCATCGGTTGTAACTCCTCCTGGATCTTCTTGTTATATCAATAAAATCTATTTGAGTTTTTCCTCCATGCTTTTGTATCATTGATGCTTGTTACATTTGTATGGTTAACTTAAATCTGATCCTAAGTTGTTTGTGAATATAGATCCATGTCTTTGTATAGTTTTCTTCTTCTGTGATCTTACAGGTACTTGGTGAAGCTTGGCAAGTAAGGGAGTAGGTAGCTGGAAGCTGTCAAAGAAGAGAAGGATTGGATCAAAGGATTAGCGCAAGACACAAGTTGGTTCTTCCTATTCCTCTCTGTCTATAGTTCATAAAGGAAATACAAAAGTAGTTTTTCTCTGTTTGTTTCTAAGGCAGTTGTCACACCTTAGTGGGATAGAGTAGTTCTAGATAGACACTTTTCCCGGTAACAAAATGGCGACTCCACTGGGGAGAATGTCTAATTAGTTTGTTTGTGTATCTCTTTGTTGTTTGTTTCATAAACTTATAAGTAGCATTCGAACTGCATTTGCCATAACAAATGCAAAGTAGACATCTGCTGCTTCAATCCATTCACTGGATTTGTTTATGATTTGAACAGCTGATTCACAAATGATCTGATTGCCCTTGTGATAGCTCTTAGACCCTCCTTAGATCTAACCCTGATTGTGCATTACTGATTGCTTTTACTCGGCCAAAAACCAAAGACTAAACTGCAAATCGTGACCGAGAACCCGGACAGATTCTCGTTTCTGGCCTAGTGCAGGTACTGTTAAGAGTTCCTGCATTTCAGCACACTTCTCGAAAGGGCAAACTGTGCTGCAATCCAGTTTCTCTGTGTTACAGGTGCACTGATTAGACTAGCCCTGTGCAGCTGAGGTTCTTGTGCTTCATTCTTTCCATTTTTGTCTTTGAATTTTGCAGCCTGTGATCAGTATATGTCTATTTAAAACCCCTTTTCCTTGCTGTTATTTTGCCTCCTTTGTACGAAAGAACTGTAGATGTTTTTGTGTGTTTGTTGCGTCGTTTACAATTTTCCATTGCAAAAGTAGAATAGTCGTACTGTCGTCCTTTGATTTAAATCTGTCGCAAGTGTCGATTTTGATCATAGGAGAAAGTTTGATTGCTGTTGATAGTCGATTATACTTTTACTATTGCCTTTGGTCTGAATTTGTGATTTTCTAGTGTCAAAAATGAGTATTCATTTCAAAATCGTAAAGTTTCGTAATCGTCTTTATCTTTTGATTTTGAAAAGAAGCTTGTTTGTGTTTGTCGCTTGGAAGAAAATTCAGATTTGTACATCAACTTTCTTTTTAGCATCAATACTAAGAAAGTCGAAAACAAATACATGCATGTGCATTTGCATATTGACAGTCTGTTTGGCTTGATTTAGGAAAGTGCATTTACAGTGTGCTCTTTGCTCTTTGTGAAAAGATTGTGTCTTTCTTTTCCTCTAGTAGCTAGGATTTTCATTGCAAAAAAGAGATAAAGTTTGTTTATCATATTTAGATTGCATTTTAGGAATTACATCTACATCTCGTGGTGAACCCAAAAGGAAAACTTCATAAGCAAGATCAACTTAAAATAAATTCAATGAATCTAACAATGCTTTGGAACTTAACAAACAACATTTATAGGTCTAGGCTAGAGACGTATTCCGACGTCGTAAAGCCTGGTAACTATTGTCCTCACTGATGGTTGGGTGATTCCTCCGCTTTGAGACGATAAGTGCCAGTACGGACTTGTGCTCCCATGTACCGTCGAGTATATTTTGGGAGACCCCTATAGGCTTAAATCCTTTATCCATAGGAAGTCGTGTCTGCCGCCCTATCGATCGCAATGCACTGAACACAACATTCGGGAAGATTGACTGCCATACCATAAAAATTATTCTGCAGTTTTGCGATTGGTTTGGTACTCCCTCTACCTAGATCTCCAGAGCAGTCCCTTTCGTTCCTTTTTAGACTCCTTAACGGAAAAGGTCCATCTGAGCACTTGTCACTTCAGGCTCATTAAAAATCGAAGGAGACTAGAGTCATCTTTTGTTTTTTCTCAACTCTTAAAAACTAAAAAAACAAGTTGTGTCAAAGCGTATTAAAATTTATTTTAAACGGAATATTCATTACCCTTTCCTACGCTGATCTTGAGTTGAGAAAATGGAGTCTACCAACCAAGGAATTCCCCTTGGAGGAAATCCTAGTCCCTTCTCCTCTTAGGGAGATGTTGGTGCGCCCCATATGGCCACATGCTTCCAGGACAGACAATTGGTTTGCCTGTATGGCTATTCTCAACCTCTGTCGTTCAGAACACCACTATTCCTGAACAATCGAATCAACAATTAGACGAATCCAGAGTTGCCCACCAGCCTTCTACTTCCTCTAATTCTTCCTCTCCTCCTTCCTCTTCGCTTGATGGGGCTGGTAAAGCCAAAAGTCAAGTTCCTAAGGAGAAGAAGGAAAAGAAGAAGAAAGAGAAGAAGAAGAAGGAGCCAAAGGCAAATGGGGGAAAACGAGTGTCGTCTAACGAAAATCCACACACTGCACCGACCAGGCCTAAATCGCCATGTGTCATTTGCAAAGGAGACCACTTTCACAGAGATTGTCCTTGCATCCCTCGGATATTAAGGGACTAGTCTCCTCGTTTGCACAACTCGGTGTCGTCAACCTCTGATGATCATGTTGAAAGCACACCGTCAACTAGTGAAAATGAAGCCCCAGGACAAAAAGGGAAATGTAGGTTTCCTTGTAAACTGTGCGAAGGCGATCATGCCATCCACCGTTGTCCCTTCTTAGACGAAGCTAAAAGAGTTTTGGATGATCGTCCGGTTTCACCGTTACGACTTCCTCCTGGATATAAAAAACTCTTGCCGAGTCCATCACTAGTTGAAAATCCGGCTAGCCCACTCAGGTGGTCGGCTGAAGCACCTATCATTGAGGATAAACCATCTGGATCCATACAAGACGAAAGTCAAAAGGTCGAGGCGGCAGTTGACCCGGTCTTGCCTCCAAAGGTTTCATCTTCAGATGATACAATCACTGAAGAGAAAAAGGATGACACCGTCCAAATTCTTTTCATAAGCACAGACTCCAACGAACATGGGGGCAATTTACCCGTTCCTTTACCGCAGGAAGGAAGTTCGTTAGAGTCATACCCGGCCGTCTATTCGGTCCCACCTCTAAGCAACCTAGTTGTCTCCTTCGACTGGAATCAGCTAGGCAGACCCCGTTTACCAGCAAGCATACCATTCTGAATTATCATTCAAATATATAGAATGGTTATGATTGGTACCATCATAGATGAGGGGGCTTCTGTGAGTATCCTTTCCTCAACTGCTTGGAAAGTGCTTGGTTCACCATCGCTTTTGCCTGAGATGAGAAATCTGACAGGCTTTGATAAAGGAACCAGTTGACCTTTAGGGATCCTTCTCGATGTGCCCATAACATTGAGAGGGAAAATCGTTCACATAAAAGTAATGGTAGTTCAAGGACCCCTATATTAAAATCTACTCCTTCTACGAGACTACATTTATTGCATGAGAGGCATTGTCTCATCACTCTTTAGAGTAATGTGTTTTCCGCACGAAGGAAGAGTGGTCAAGCTCGTGGACCAGCTTTCATTTCCCGGATCATACAGAGCAAATAGTCATATACCATCCCTAAATGGTCTTTTCACACAAGAAATGTCTCAATCTCCAGCCCGTCCCCCCGATGAGCGCGAGTAATTCGGAGGGATATGACTGAAACCCAGGGGGCATGCATCCTGGTCTGCTTCGGCAGGAAAACTTCGGGTATAGAGTAGGTTTCCACGGGAGAATATGCCTAGTCTGTACCCCCATCCGTGATTGGAAGAGGGGGTTATTCTAGTACAGGATTCTCTTGTCAAAGTTATGTGAGTTGGTGAGCCCCGCCACCCACCTTTGTTTATCTCGGTAGACATCGCCGAAGAAGTGTTTTATTTGCACCGTGAATAGAAAAATCTTTGGGTAACTTGTAAGAGGTATACCCTTCCTGATAAAACAAATGTTTTGTCAGCTCGAATAGAGGGTGACCTTGAAACTTTGTTTTATACCTAGGGGCATGCAAGCCTTTTGGCATGCAAGCAAAGAGCGACTATTTATTTTTTAAATTTTTAGGACCTCTAACCCTTTAAACCCGTAGGATTGGTTGTTTCCTAACTTGCATAAAGAAAGGATGTGGGGCAAAACTCTAAAAGTTGCCGTTTTTATATGAGACATTCTTATCATACGACCAGATTAATCGAGCAGTGTTACTGCAAGGTTCAAGCTCGTTAAAAAATAAACCCGCACCGAGCAAACGTTTCCACCCTCATTTAAGCTCGTTAAAAAATGAACTATTCCCCGGTAAATAACCACCGTGAATGTAGTACTTCAGCCATTAAAGCCTTGGTCGTGTTTGCACCGTCACCTCCACTTTTTCATTGGCCGATCATTCACCTCCATTTGATTGTTTACCTGTTTTGAGGAACAGCTGCGAAGAGTGATTTCACTAGCCATCCTTGTGACATTGCTGTGATTGGAAAATTCCAAACCTTACCTAGAATTAGCTGCTACCCATTTTATCACTCGTTCCTCAAAAGACGAGTCTTCTTTAAGCTATTTTCTACTGACTCGTAAAATATGAAAGGATTGCCGAGTCATTGGCCTCTCCAGCTCGTTAAAGGGACAGGTAGTGCTATCCCTGCTCTAGATTTTAATCTTTTTGGACCTGAGGGATTATTACACAAAAAGATCGAGCGCTTGTTTTGTTTGGCTTGTTAAAACTATCGAAAATTCAACCCTTCTGTATTGTTTTATACTTTTTCGGACTGAAGGGATTAGATGACGAAAAAGGAATTTTGGAGTTACCTTTACGTACCTTTTCAGACTCTCTAAAAATGAAAAGGACCGAGTTATCTTTGTCGTTAAACTCGTTAAAAAGATTAATAGCGACAAACTTGTCTTTAGACGAGAACGAGTTTCACTATCGCTAGGCTCGTTAAAACATAGCGATGGGTTTGCCTAAAGGGAAACTTATAGAACAAGCATATGTTATCCTCCTCAAGCTTGACAAAAATAAAGAGGTACTGGTCAGCAATGACTGGGGAAAAATTGGGAAGAAAACTCAAAGAATCTTTATTGGTAGCAAGTCGCTCTTGAACATGACACTTCCACTCCGTGTCCGAGTCGGGTTGGGTTGTTTCATTCACCGGTCACATCGCCATGGTCACACCATACCATCCACATTTGGGGTTAATGCTACCAATCCATCACATCAGTGTCGCCGACATGTTTAAGAGAAGTCATCTAGAGAAGTCACCTGTGTCCCACCCACTACCATACATTATACTCCATACTTTCATGACCGCCACCCTGAACCGTATATCATTAGATCATTTTCACCTCCATCAAAATCATTTGCTCTGTTCCATGTCATTGATGTGGGATACATTAAGGCCCTTCGTTGATGGATCACTTCTTGTCGACATCAGCTCATTATCCAAGAAGTTGGTCTAGGAACACCCCATTCAGTACTTTGAAGCTTGCATGCCTCAATGGCAAGTTTCTCACTTCCGGTGACAGGTTTACATCAATGACCTTCGACCGAAAGATTTTGCGTGGTGTTCGACGCCAAGTCCTTTATTCACACCACGTGAATTGTACTGCAGTACCTTGAGGATCATTATCATTATTGGTGATTCCTCTCATGCTTGTTAACAGTTTACATCATTGAATGGTAATCAAGCGATGTCTTTCCATGTTCAACTTCAAAACATTTCTCACATGGATCGACTTGTACTTCGAGTGAAGATCAGACGAGATTGAAGACCCCGGATCTAGTTTCATCCATCCGGGCTACGATATATATTCAGGGAAATAAAGACATTAAATGTACAGCATTGCAGCACAGATAATCATCCTACCAAAAGGATGATGGCTCTATCAGAATCATCAGTCTTCAATCAGACGATTGTCTATCCTATGTACATGAAAATGAATTTATAAAGCTGAGCATGGGAATGCCCGCCTCAGCTAGATCATGAAAATAGTATGAAGATAATGTATTGTATTGTATCTTATTACAGGTCTTCTCCCAGCATTGAAAGAACTTCAGATCCTCATAATAAAGCATTTCACCCGATTAACGGCCTCACACTTTAGGGGGCAACTGTTATAGACATTTTTGTGCCTTACAACTCTAAGCATGAAACGTCCATAAACCAAGGGCTCCTAAGTCCCTAAAAGTGTTGTTCTAACCCCTAAAGGAACAAGGTCATCAAATTAAAGCTTCTCCCAGAAGTTCTCCACCAGAAACTGCTCAGAATAAGTCAAAACAGGATCATTTCAGCTGCTCCACTGGCTAGTTGCGTTGCATAGCACCTAAACACACTAGTTGAGTGCGTTGCAGTGCACCTAAATGCACTATGAGGGTGCGTTGGGCGAGAAATGACAAATGGCAGTGTCATTCCGTGAGGTGGAGAGACAATGGAAGCTTCCAGAATCTTCTCCTATGACACTTGCCTCACTGAATTCAACAAAGGATGAGTAAGAGGCCTTCAGTCTCCAAGTGGAAGCAAGAACTGACAGAGAGAAGACACTAATCAAATCACAAGCTGACTCATCCTCCTTGCATACATCTATATGTGGATCCCTCATCCCAGAGATCCAGAGGCTGGAATTTTGCACATTGCAAGGAATTGTTGTTGGTTTTGAGACAAATATCAGAGTATTGGGTGATTTATGCTTTGTTGGAGGTGAAGAGGGGATTCTTTGCTGGGAGGTTGATGCTGGGTCAGGAATCATCGGTTGTAAATCCTCCTCGATCTTCTTGTTATATCAATAAAAACTATTTGAGTTTTTCCTCCATGCTTTTGTATCATTGATGCTTGTTACATTTGTATGGTTAACTTAAATCTGATCTTAAGTTGTTTGTGAATATAGATCCATGTCTTTGTATAGTTTTCTTCTTCTGTGATCTTACAGGTACTTGGTGAAGCTGGGCAAGTAAGGGAGCAGGTAGCTAGAAGCTGTCAAAGAAGAGAAGGATTGGATCAAAGGATTAGTGCAAGACACAGATTGGTTCTTCCTATTCCTCTCTATCTATAGTTCATAAAGGAAATACAAAAGTAGTTTTTCTCTGTTTGTTTCTAAGGCAGCTGTCACACCTTAGTGGGATATAGCAGTTCTAAATAGACACTTTTCCCGATAACAGGAAGGAAAATATAGAAAAACTTTACCAAGCAGGAATGATAGGATTTTTACAAAAATTTGATGGCCACTTTGAAGAGATAACCAGGGACTTTATAAACAATTTAAGTTAGGACCAGACACGCGTAGGAGATGTTATTATTCCTGTGACCCAGGAATACCTTTCCCAAGCTTTAGATCTACCAATGATAGGTGAGAAATATTACAAAGGCCTGCACTTCAAGGAGAAAGCATGGACATTCTTTCTTGAGAAGAACCGGAAAGGGACTTTTGATAGAACAAAGGGTATACCAAGGGAATGGTTCAATGAACCATGGGGTGAGTTGGTTTTGGTCATCCAAAAGTTTTTGACTTGTGATAGAGGATATAGTGTTGCCCACTTGTATCATGTCAGGATTCTACATCATATTAAGGGAGAGGATAGGATTAACTTGCCATATTTCCTATATAGGAGCCTCTTGAGAATGATTGAAACAGTGAGACATGAACACAGACCTAAAGCAGGACAGATTTACCACCAAGGATTGATCAAAATCCTAGTTGAGTATCAGGTGAGGTCACAAGGCATAGTATGGAGAGAGTTCATGTCTAAAAAGCAGTTCATTGAACAGATTAATGAAGTACAGGATAAAATAGAGCAGGAAAATAGAGGATTGATGAGTTCACCCTTGTATCCCAGAACAAGAGCTAAACAGCAAAATAACATGGGATGCAGGAAAATGAAACATCTGTTATGTCTATTCCTAGAAGATTTAGGAATAAAAGTCCCATTGACTTAGACAAGGAAGTAGAAACATATTCTCCAAGAAAACAAGAAGAAAATTACATTGCAGAAGAAGTATTTGAGAGGGATTCTTCATATGATGATGCAACAGTAGCATCATTAATGAAAACAACACAAGATTTTGAAAAAGAAATCAATTTGGGAAGAATCAGGGACTTAATTGACCAATTAGAAATTTGCAAAATCTGGAAAAACAATTAAAAGAGGAAAACAAGGAAAATAAGAAGGATAATGCTAAGTTGGTCAAGGCAAATGAAAAGCTAAATGAAGAGTTAGGGAGACTGAAATGGAAAAATGATCTACTTTCTAAGCAAGCATTTAAATGGCTAAAGGAAAAGAATATGTGGCATGCAAAGTATGAAAAATAGAAGGTAAAAGCAGCTTTGTTCAGGGAAAGACATGACTCAGGTTTGGATTGTTTGGTTAGGGCAGCACAACAGGAAGCATCTACAGGTACAACATCTACTACAGAGAGAAGAAGATCAAAGAGGAGTAAGCAAGCATGGGGACATGCTTGATGATAAGCAAGGGAGAGATGTTGGGCCTTAGTTTTGGTCTTATTTTTTCTCTAAGAAAATTACTAATCCATCTATTTGCCATCCATTTTCCCTTCATTCATCCCATTTTGATGTATAATTGATATCCATTCAGGTATTTAATTTTAATTTTTCAATCTCTAAAGTTTTTATGAAAGTTTGGTTTTAAGTGCAAAATTGGCAGATTCAAAAATTCCCATAATAGCTCTATGGTTGATGTGGTTGCAAGACATTTGGGGACGAATTGAATGCATGGATGGACAACTTGGGAACTAGGACTAAGCTAGCTATGCTTAGTTTGAATAGAACAAGATTTATTAGGCCCATTTGGTGCTAGTCAATCATGACTAGTCATTCAGGAATCCCATAGAAATAGGGCAGTTTTGAGATTCTATGGGATTGGTCATATTTTTCTTGGGATGGGAGTAATGAATTTGACTTAGATAGATTGATTAGAGTATATGGGTTTTTTTTGAGTGAATATAGATCAGTTTGTTTCATGAGACTTATTATTTAAGAGCCAAGACTTTGATGGCTTATGTATTGACTTATTATACTTTTATGTTGTGACACTTTTGGATTGAAGAGTTAATTTGAAGACTTGTGCTATTATTATTTTGCTGTTCAATGCTATGGATGTGTGACTGAACTTGAGCTTCTGATATCACTTCTCAAGTGTGCAAGGCAAGGGTGGAGGGCCCCCATTCCAAGCTAAGTACACTTCCTTGTTAACTAGTTTTATTTCTTGTAATCTGGTTATTGTAGAACTAGTTTTTCAAAGCTTTATTTCAGATTGCTTTATGGTTCATGCATGGCGATTGATTTCATTAGTTCTTATCTTATTCACCACTTTATTAAGTTAGAAAAACAAGTGTTCAAGTTGAGCATCCCTTCTACTAAAATGATGAATTAAAACTAGTTTCCTTTGTTTGCATGCAAGTAGTTTCTTATTGTGATTTTGGTATTGAGATGAATGAATTATGATGAAATACATTATGTGTCTCTTAAGTTAAGAGCTTCTTTCATTAATAATTTATCCATCTTAAGTTCTTGGTTTTAATCTCTAATTCATTAAGTGGTAATTGAGGCAAAAGTGGACTTCTTGAGTCAAGATCCATTTCAATATTTTTCCTCTTTTTAAACTAATTGAATTAGAGTTGTAGGATGTATTGCTTTAAGCTTTATAATAACTTATCTTTCAAGGTTTGATTACATCTGATCTTCACATATAGTGAACTTGCCTCAAAGCATAAACAACCCGGATTGATAAGAAATAATTGTGTTAATTTTGGTAAACAAATTAGCTCAACAATGCATATTATAACTATTAAAAAGAGTCCAATTATTTCCATTTGAAGTTTCAAGTCATTTTTATTTTCTCATTGTGTAGAAATGGAAGATTCAACACAGCCATTTGGAAAGAATGGATTTTTAAAATTTGATGCCTTGGTCTTCAGACCATCTTCTAGTCCAACGATTTGTGAGGTTTACTTTCATGGCCATGCTCCAACTTGGAATGAAACTATTCATGAAATCTATAGAAAGTTTGAAATGGATCAGTCATTTTAATCGTTATATGAATTTATTTATAACCATTATCCATGGGAAAGATAAGAAGAGTAAATTTTTAGTGAATTTCTAGAATTGATAAACACCATAAAATGTAGCAATGGCTTTAGTCTAGAACCATTCAATCGTATAAATATCCATGAAAACCCTCAGTTAAGCCCACAAAGGGAAACTCATCCTTAAGTAGTCCCTCCTACAACATCTCCATCACCACTTTTAAAACTAGATAGAGCTAATTCTAATTAGTTGGTTGCACAAATATTTTCCTTGCCACCTATCGAAATATCTTAGTTAAGGAGTTTGACATAAATCAAGGATATTAATCAATTACTCCCTAGAAAACATATGTCATTTCACAATCCCCAATATTTACTTAAACAACATTGGGTTCTCATTCCTATCTTGTTTCTCCACCAAAATATCTAGGAAATTGATCCTTCAACAAAGTATTAGGGAAGGGATCTTTCAGAACTATCTATGAAGGATTAAATATGTATGATGGCATCTTGTTTGATATAAAATTCATTGATATAGTGACTATTGTTATAAAAGTCATTAATGAAGTGAATCTCTGTTAAGGATGGTCATTTGTGTATTCTTATTGAGCTTAGGAATCAATCATTGTGATCTGTCCTAGATACAAATTATCCAAGTATAACATTATCCAAATTTAGACATATTAGATATGATGAGGCCTTTAATATCTGCACCAAGAAAATATGGTTAACAAAGATATTTTTTATTCCAATATATTGGTTTATCCTATTGAGAAATTTAAAATTGTTGAATTTGGTGTTGCTAAATAAAGGATCCAATCCCTTGCAAATTCATGCAAGGGTACCCTATTGTACATGGGCCTCAAGATGATTGAGCCACTAACAAACAAGTAAATATTTTGTCTAGCATTTGGTATATGGAGTTTACAGTGCACTATAATCGGAGTGCACTTTCCCTCATCTGGTGGAGGAAGAGGGGATGCTTCCTACTATAATTGGGGAGAAATTTTGCAACAAAGGAAGGTACAAAAGTCATAAACATTTAACTGATTTAGGGACAAATGAAAATCACAATCCTTATTTGGCATGAACTAAAACTAGAAAAAATGAAACATCTAAAACTTGTAAAGAATCTAATAACATAAATGTTTTTTATGAAATATATATTGTAAATAAAATAATAAGGAGAGTGTTTGAATTGCTTATAAAATTCTCATATTTCCCTCATAATAAAAAATATGGTATTATTTTGTAGAATTTTTATATCAATATATTTTTTTTACATCTATATTTTGATAGATCTTTTTTGCTGGATAATTTTTCAAAATCTCATGTAAATTAGGAATCTATTATTTTATTTTTAATATTCTATTTTCATATTAAAAACATGGGAATGTACCATTTCATTTATTTTATGATTTGTTAAGTTCAATATCTGGTATTAAAAAATGTGTTTCCTAGATCATCGAAACTACCTCAAATTTTAGTTTATGTTTTAATTAACTCCTCTTGAGTTGAAGAATGTACCATGGTAAATATTCATAATACTTGATGTATTTATAATACTATGTAAATGAAAAAAATAAAATAAATGTTAAATTAGAAAAAAAAAAAGTTAAAATAAAGGAAATCAACAAAACCACCTAAAATTAAAATCATCAAAAATAGCTCATACTCACAATAATAAGATATTTAGCATTAGTTAATACCCACAAAAATTTAAGCAAGTATTTGTCTAAAAGACATAATAGGAGCATGATGTAAATAAATATAGTTACCAAGAGTTACTACCCACCATTATTTACATGATCTTCAACACTTAATCTAAATGTGTTGACTTACTAGAATTTAATATACTAGAATACCAGGTATCTTGGGCATAAATACAATTAAATGTTTTCATTTTAGAGAAACACCTATCACTTATAAATATTTGTCTCACACACGTCATGATATCCACATTATTTTCAGGGTTATTAGTTGAACTTCGAAAGTGTGTTTTCTTGATGAAGATAAAAGGACTTGTTGTTGCTAGGACAATGACCCTTCAAATTTTTTGCCTAAGTTGATTTTGGTGCCTACATGAACTGTCATTTTGAGCCCCTTGGTGTCATGATGTTTCTTTATTTTTTATTTTTATTTTTTATCCAAGTGTGGCATCCTCCTAAGTCAATATTTCCTTAGTGTTGTCAACTAACCTTTAGAAACACATGTGTTATCTAGCCCAAGGTTAGGTGAACTCATAACTTTTATTCACTTAGAAACTAGCCTTTTTGTGATGCACACACAAGAAAAGGACACATAAGATCAAAAAAGAAAATGAAAGCAAGAAAATAACACTTTAAGGAAAAATCACACTTCAAGTTAACAAAGACTTTCTCTTGTGTCGAGTGCACTCCTTCGGGTAGAAGAAGTGCACCCTCCTTGAGAACATTCCTTCGGCACAAAGACATGTTCCATTTTGGAATGAGTGCATGAGCTTCCTTGTTGAATGTGGGGGCAATCCTAGAAAAGAGGAGCCCACTTCTTTTCTCTTAACTAACTCAATCACTTGTCGATAAGTGGTAAGCATGCATGAGATAAATTTAAATGTAATGTCTTTTAAATTAACCTCGTTAATCATTCATTCTCTTAATATGTATTATTTTCTCTGGGCACACATCCTTGGATTGCGAAACTCATCATCAACTTACATCCCAAGTAAGTTTTGCATCTCAAATCTATTGGTTTCCTTTCATGTTTTTGTTGTCGATATTTATTTCCTTGCTATCGTTTCTTTTATTGTTAGTTTATTTACTAAATATTATGTTCATTGTTTCCTCCAAAGGTGTTAATTTTCTATCGCATGATGTTACTATGCATATTCCTTAACTCTTCACATTCTAGTCATCATTCTGACAACACCTACATAAAATTATATGTCTTTCCCCTCCACATTTCTATCAAGTAATCTTGTTTCTAGACTTATCCTTGAACCTTTCTATGAAAAATCACACTTATAGAACCCAAATCCTAGCCAACTCAAAAACCTACTGCCAGAAAAGACAGGTTTTCCCCTTGTGTGCACTCCTTCGTCACAAAGGATTGTACCCTCCTTGCGCGCATGAGAACACCCCAAAGGCTTGAATTTTTCCTTCATTCCTTTAGCATGCGCCAAAGTTACATCCGTGTTCTTGAGCACATGAGTTCACCTTGAAGGCTTAAAGTCCTGAAGCTCCATTTGTTCATCTCTTTGAAGTGTGCTAGTGATCCATCTTGGTCTCCTTGAGCACATGAGTTCTCCTTGAAGGTCTGAAGGTTTCTATATTGTGATTATTTACTCCACTCTGCACCCTTGATGTTTTCGATCTCTTTATAGAGCATGTGGGTGCACTTCAAAGCCTCGAATGACCCTTGAAATTCCTTTGTGCTTTGAAAGTGTTCCCTCCTTGTTTACATGCATATTTCTTTACCATGCAAGTAGCTAGGTTTTGTCATTGAAAAAAATACATTTTTAGTTACATTTATTGGCTCTTCGAATATGATTTTCTAAGATTTTTCTTGTAATAGATAGGATATTTCATAAAGCTAATAATTTCCACCATGAGTGTTCTTCCACAATCAGGCGTTTGAGCTACATGTATTTTTACTCTTTCATCATGTTTTGGAACCATGCCTCCCACTACAAATAATTGGCCTCCAAGGAAACCTTGGAGGTAAGCACCAAGGAAGGAATACAAGTCACAATTCCTACCATCCCTATTTATGTATATACACAGTGCTTCAAGATATGTCTATTGAGGTCACATGGAATGATATGAAATAAACATTAATGTAGAAATAATTTTCTAGAAACATGGAAGATCTGGAAGCATATATTGATATCAAATGGTCCAGGATGCATAAGATCGCATGTAGAGTTTGAGTTGTCCCTTGTATAGAAGTGATTGAGTGGATTCTCACACACAAATGAATCTCTTCTTCTGCTTCATGGTGAAAGCATTGGTAAACTCACCACCTATTATGGAGAAGACATGCAAACTTACTATAAGATGCTTAGGCCCACATAATATGCCATTAACAACTTTTACATGAGATGGGTTGATCTCGACACAAGTGACATCATTAAATATTGGTCTCAAGAGTGTACTAAGCTCCATCACTGCCCATCCATAGTCTATCTAACTAGTATTCTTAGGGATGTATATCAATATCTTATTTCTATGTGTTGTCATTTTGATCCAGGAGGATCTCGCCAGATCAATTGTATAGGTCATCGTCAGTGTTCTCTGTCATCGTCAATTCAGTTCGTTGTCGTCAGCTTCAAAAGTGTTGGTTATGGATCAGGTTTTTCAGGTAATATGGTTTTTCATGGTGTTCAATTGAGATGGTTTAGCACATGGTTTTTGATATGATTTTGTCATCAATTTTGCCAGGATTTGGTCGACGACATGTGTTTGTCGTTTGCCTTGTGGGATTTGAGTTTTGTTGGCCACTCAGAGGTTTATCACTGACATGGGTGTGTCGTTCGTTTCAGAGGTTTGATATGTCGTTAGGGTTGTCATCGCAAAGGTAGCTGGTGTCGATAATGTGTATATGGTTTTATGTCACATCGTGACAATATGTTGTACATGGGTTTTTGAAAAACAAAATGTAATCCTAGACCTAAACCTAAGTTTTCAACCCTAATCTAATACATCACATATGCATTAAAACCAAAATACATTGAAATACCTAATGCTAAAGACCTAAACCTATGTTCTAACCATTGCACTAAAACTATGTAATAAAACTAAACCTATGTCTAGGCCTTTATACATGTTATACATTATAAAACCATACAAAAACAACATATCAGACCTTAACCGCCAACTTGATCGTGGTGGCAGCCTAACCACGGTGACAGCCTAACCGCGTCGAAGGTCATATGATCAAAGTATGAGAATTGTCGGAGGTATGTGATGACAGTTTTGGAGTTCACCGTCGGAGTGCTCATCGTAGTGGATACGGTGACATGTGAATGTTGTATGGTTAACCAGAACCACAACCGCATCAAAGGAAGCCACCAGATTTAACCACGCTGGAAGATCATGGACACATGCCAATAGTCATCGCTAGGGTAGCAAAAAATGTCGGGGAAGACTGCGAAGGTGGCAAGCTGCGATTAGACCGTGACTGGTCACATGTAACTGCCAAACCTCCTCCACTTAGTTAGCTAACCACCAGTGGTTTCAAGCTTATCCTATGGTTATTTTGGGTTTTTTTTAACAGTTTTTTCAACAAGCTAATGCAAAGACCTTAGAACCATCCTAGGTGTCAAATGCCAACAAGATCGAGGCTCTAAAATACATCCTGAAGCAACCAATTCATCCTAAAATCAACCCACGGTGGTTTTGATGTATTTGTGGACCTTTAAAAGGCATTTTTTCTTCATTGATCAAAAGGAGAGTTGTTTTGAATTTTGTTTGCAGATTCTGGAGGTCATAGGCAGTTTTGTTTTCCGTGTAACATGAGCATTCGGAGTCAGAATTGGAAACTGTGACAGGCATTGGAAAGATTGTTCAGAGAGCTATCTGTTGATAGTGATCATAAGTGACTACGTGCATGTTCAGTCTGATCAAATCTCTGTGTAATCAAACTCTTCTGTTTCAATCCTAATAAAGCAGTAGCCCATATTGAAAGCAAACCCCGAGATGTAGTCCATCAGGAATGAACTCCGTAATCAACTCTTCTGTCTGGTATCGTTGTGTTTTTATTATTTTCACTTCTATTATGCATACTACTTGTGTTTAATCAACTTTCTTAAAGTCTTGTTCTCAAGTAGTTTTCCTCATTTTCTGCACTTTCATCTAACATTCAATTCATTAATGGTTAATCAATTTTACATCCGTTTTAGTCTATGATCATTTCATATCCCATTTTCATGCGTGAGAGAATGATGAGATGTTTGAAGAGAACTAGACATATATGCTCAACATGGTATTCACCCATGGTGTTAGACGGACAAATTCTTCTTGTGGATAAGATGGATCTCTCTAGATCTCAAACGAAATCTAGTAACAAGCAAGAAAATAATTGCTACCTTTCCTTAGCTTATGATTGATTGAAACAAGTAATATATGAGTAAATACTTACGAGTTTAACAAAGTGCCTATTGAAGTCCTTTTAGTGCCATCCACAATTGATGTATGCTCGATGCTTTAGAGACTATTTCAGTGCTTTCCACAACTTCTCCATGATGTTCTGAAGGAGATCTACATAGATAGTGTTATCACCAAAAAAGGATCACCTAGCCATTTCTAACAAGGTGGATCGAAATACACCATGTAGGACTAATTTTAACATAGTAAAATAGCGTTCACGATGGGAAATAATTTAGTAAAACCATTTTTAATAAATTATTTTTTGATTAAAATTAAAAAACCCGATGAGAATAATTTTATAAATCATTATTTTTTAATTTTTTATAGAAATAATTATCAAATCATTGTTTTATAATTATTCCTTGTCACATTTGACTAAATTAGCTAGGAATAAATAAATCACTATTTAAGAAAAGTCTTTCGGTAGAAATCATATAAGAGAAATTTTTGGTCGACACTTTTCAAAACAATCACTGTGGTTCATCATCAGGACCAGATGAAGAGGCAGACCATGGAAAAGGATTAAATAGAGAGCAATGTAGAGACAATAATTTCTCCATCTTAACAAATAATCTAGTTCCATAAAGTTTATCATGGAATTTGAAAGTAATGGTAGTCTGTCCTTCCTTGAAATCCTCCTCTAAAGGAAGGATGATGACTCTTTTTTGCATTAGGTATTTTGTAAGCAAACTCACAGAGAACAATATCTTCATGCTAAGTCTCATCATTTCCCATCTCAAAAGCTTGGTGTTCTCAACACCTTATTGACTAGAGCTTTAAGAGTTTACGATGACAACCATCTCAATGAAGAGAAATCACATCTCCTAAGTGTTTTTTTATTAATGGGTATAGTAGACACCAATGTAATAAGGTTTTCCTTAGGGATGAAAAAGGTCCTAATGTTAATAAAGATACCAAGGATCGATTTTCTGGTGCTCATATTCCTCCTATCCAAGGGACCATTGACAAGATTGCGAGGATCCAAAGGAAGCATAAGGTGGCTTCAACCTTTTGGGATTGAAATACCACCCAGAGCTCTCTTAGATCTATAAAAGACCTAGTGGATCCAAAGAATATGAAAGGTTCTTATGTTATCCAATGCTCTTGTGGGACTCCCTACATTGGTGAGACTGGTCGCTCAATTAATCAAAGGCTTCGTGAGCATGCTGCTAACATAAATCATGACAGAACCTGCTCCTCTACTTTGGAAGAGAATACAGATAAATCTAAGCATCACATCTATGTTGAGGAGGCCCAAGCCATTGCTAGGTTTAGTCATTTCGATCACCGTAAATTGAGGGAGGCCATAGAAATTGAAAAAAGAACCAATCATTTGAATAGAGATGATGGTTGGATTATTAGTAGAAGTTGGGTCCATGCCCTGTCCTCATAATTTTTTATGTTTCTTATTGGGATTTATTTTGTTTGTTTATTTATCTATGTAGGTATTGGTGTCTTTTTTATAGTATTTGTTGTTGATTTGTTCTTCATTAGATTTTATATTCTTGATCCTTCTTGTTTTCTCAAGTGTTTTATCATCCTATTCATTCTTAACTCCTTTTAGTATTTTTGTTATTTGTTTAATGGGCCTCATCGCCATATTTTATTGTTGAACATGTTTTATTTATCAATTACTTTTCTTTGAATATATATATATTTCTTTTGACTTGTCCATACTTTTGTTTTACTTTATTTATTTTCCATTAATTATTTTTATTTTAGTTTATTTTATTTCCACTAATTATTTTTATTTATTAAATGATCTTATCTCAGTTAGGGTCTTGACTCCTTTTGATAATTTTTGAATTCCCTCTTTGTTTGGAGTTTGACTTTGATTTTTTTATTCTTAGTAACTTTTTTCCCAGTGATAATTATTTTAATAATATTTGATTTTAATAAATTAATTTAAATATTATTTTTCAAAAACTAGTCATTTAATATAGCCATTACTTATTAACATTTGTTTTTAATAAATTAATAAATTAATATCATAATTTAAATACTATTTTTCTAAAATTAGCCGTTTAATATAATTGTTACTTAATAATATTTGTTTTTAATATATTAATAAATTAATATCATAATCTAAATAATATTGTTCAAATATAGTTGTTTCTTGAAATTATGGTCTCTACATTGCTCTCTATTTAAGCCTTTTCCATGGTCTGCCTCTTCATCTGGTCCAAATGATGAACCACACTGGTTGGTTCGAAATGCGTTGTCCAAAAAATTCTCTTATGTGATTTATACTGAAAGACTTTTCTTAATTCATTATGGATCCCAAAACCCTAAATAAAGAAATCACTATTTGTTTATTATTCTTTAATTCTATTATTGGAATAATTGTTAAATCATTAATTAATAGTTTTTTCAGTTTCACACCATTCTTAATCCTCATGAAATAATTAATAAATCATTTTATTTGTTTATTATTTCTAAATAAAGATATTTGACCTTCTTAAATATCGTTTCCATGTACAAAATATATATAAGAAAGTATTCCTACGAGTTAGTTCTTGATTTGGTCAATATTATTTTATTATTCTCGATTTTCTAGATTAACTCAATACTTTGTTATAACTAGGAGGGATTTCCATTCATTCTTCACCATGATCATTATTATCATCATCATTATCGTCTCTTTTCATCTCAACTCCCACTTTAGTTCTACACATTGTTTTGGGTTTTTCACACATTGAGAGAGAGAAGCGATTATTGAAGTATCAAGGACATCAAAGGACTTGTCCCATGGAGGGGGATTTGCAGAACCTTTTGTAGATCTCCTTCACAGGTGTTATCAATAAATATTTATTATTAATTTTAAAAGTCTTTCCATTTGGGTTATTACATTGGATAAATATTGTTGTTTGTTGTTTTGTATCACATATGTATTTTTGTTATAGGTTTTTCTAGTTTTATTATTGTAGATATAAAGCGTAAGAAATCACAAATTGTTGTTAGGGTCATGTGTCACCAGTGACTTAAGTGACATATTTTTGATACACCATCCAAGAAATTTCATACTAACAGACAAAAACACATAAAGGATCAAAGTGTCTAGCATATAGAAACAAATATAAATGATTTTGTTAACTCAACATACATCATAAATTGAATCAATAACCAATCATCAAGTATATGAATGATCAAGGAATATCACAAACATTATTAGAATAGACATTATTAGGAAAGAAAAATTTCTTCTTATTGAATAAAAGGGAGAACAAAATTACAACCTCATTGCCTTGGTGTTACAATCCTCTTCCTACGATATCCAACCTTCTCCTTGGATGAAAAGCCTTATAGCCCTATTTTTGTAGCATAATCATACCTTTAATGGTCCTCCTCAATCCTATAGCCTATATTTTATTTATAGGCCAAGAGGAAGAGGTTTTAGATCCTCTTCCTAAGGGATGAGATCCACAAATAGTGGGATACGGGATCGAAAAAGAGAGGGAAGCAGCTCCATGATGGGAGGGATCAGGCTTGAGTAAGCATCAACTAAAATTTGTTAGTTGGGAATGATTCGACTAAAAAAACTTCTAGTATTTAACTTTTATCTTTTACTTAGATTGAGTCATGTCCATCGACCATAGTGTAAGATAGAGCACATGTTTGTGATGAATTTAATGGTCAGGCTTGTGTATGTGCAAAAACTTACTAGGGAACTATGAAGGCAATCAAAAATAGGTTTTTGGGCCTTGTAATCCAGGAATTTCATTCCCTTTAGGATTGTTTAGGTTCTAGCCTTGCATGGGTATGCTTTGGAACACTTTGATGGAGTGTGAAATATCCAAATTGATGGTCGTTTTCCTAATATGACAAAATGACATGTAACAGATTACCCCTTAAAGTGAAAAGCCAAAAGAGATGTTTGAGGACTGGAGCACTTTATCATGCCAAGGTTCAAGTTAGAGACCATAGTTTGAGACTTGAAACAATCAATCAAATGTTACAATGAAATATAAAATCATTGTTAAGGTAGGAATTCCCATGCTTAGATCATAAATATCTCAGTGAACTAGTATGAAAATACACCTAAAGATCCATGTCAACTAAAGACACAGTATGGACGTAGCCATCAATGGATCTATGTTTACAATCATGAATATTTAGTAAATCCATGTAGCCTATATGGATTAAACTACATCTAGGGTCTTAATCTCCATCTCTCGATTCGTACTAAGAAACTAACCATGTGAGTGAATGTCT
This sequence comes from Pinus tabuliformis, assembly GCA_031772625.1. Classification (NCBI taxonomy): domain Eukaryota; kingdom Viridiplantae; phylum Streptophyta; class Pinopsida; order Pinales; family Pinaceae; genus Pinus; species Pinus tabuliformis. The sequence goes on along the minus strand of CM062805.1, from coordinate 572,749,180 downwards.
CATACTTGAACATGGTAGAAACCACTTGATTACTGGTCAATGATGTGAATCGTTACCAAGCATGAGAGAAAACACCAATAATGACAATGGTTCTCAACGTAATTCCAGTGAAAATATGCTTTGAAGTAAAACACTCATAGAATTAATTGATCGAAGGTCAACGATGAGAACCTCTCATTGAGGGTGAGAAACCTGCCATTAAGGCATGCAAGGTCTAAGGTACTGAAGAAGGTTTCTATATCAACTTCCTAGATAGTGAGATGAATTCAATAGGAAGCAACCCACCGGAGGAGGGCTTATGAAACAAAACTCGTGTCAAGTTTTGAAGAAGAACAATTTGGAGTAATCCAAGATTGACTCAAGGATGGTCGACATGATTGAAGGCTATGAATTGCAAGGTAATTTGATCAAGTTTAGGCTTATGTTGAACATATCGGTGACATGAAATTATGACTTGGTAGCACTTGACTAAAAAATATAGGACCAGAAACAAGTTTGAATACTTTTAATGAGGTATGGTCAACTGAGAGGCAAATGCATTTCCCAATCCACACATAAAGGTGATGGAGTGTCATGTTCAGGAGCAACTTACTACCTTTTACAATATAAACAAATGTTATTTCAGAATTTTTCCGCACCATTACTAGAAATTACCTCTTTATTTGTGTGCAAGCTTGAGGAGGATAACATATTCGTGTCCTTTAAGGTCATCCTTTAGATGAGTCCTTAAAACTATTTTTAACGAACACTAGGAAGGAGTGATTCAGTGTCATTTTGATTAACAATTCCTACACTATTTAAGTTTCACGAGTCTAGTGAAGTGGTAAGTCGATGTCATTTTCATGTTTATAGAGTTTGAAAACGAATGAAAAGAAAATTCATTCATTTCTTTCAACACAAAATTTTAACTAGCCCGTAGAGAGTAAACCTCAGTTTTTTTCATTTCTAGGGAGTCAGGAGAAAAGCATAAGTAAAATCCACAGTGTCCTTTTTCATAAATTTAGTATCTCAAGCCTAGAAAAGGGTAAAATAATGTAGGAGAGAACTCTATTTACCATAAATAATCAATATATACCTAATTTTGTAAATATTCTATTTCAGTCCGTAAAAGGGGTAAACAAATACTGAATAGATGACTGCTCATTTACTTTTACAAGTTCAAAAAGTCAAGTAATCAACGATATTTTCATGTTTAGGGAGTCTGAAAAGGGCTTAAACAGAACTCTAGAGTTTCACTTTTTGTTTTTAAGTTTTTAATGAGTTCGAAAAAGTGATAAAATTGTACTCACCACCCAAATGACTCATTTTCATAAATGACTTGTGTTCTACACATTTAAACTCAAAAAATTATCGTCACTCATCAAAAAACATAGTAAAAACATTAAAAATTTCGATTTTCGGAAGCTAAAGGGGAAAAAATAATATTTAATGGGCCTAAAAATCTTATAAAAGTCCAATGAGTAAAAAATATTTTACCATTGGTGTTTTTTACCACTTGAGAGTGATTGAGTGCATTTTTCACCAAAAACATTAGTGGTGGATTATGGTCAAACCGTGGGACCAAATCAGGAGCCACTTTATCTAGGTAAGAGATATTTCAGATATCTTTGTTTTGATTTATTTCATTTTATCTTTTAATCATGTATTTAGTTTTTTTTTTTGGTGGTGGTGGGGGGGGGGGGCTTTATTAATTTGAAAATCACCCTCAGTGTGCGCAATATCTCTTCACTATGTCTGCGCACACCGAACCACTTTTTTACATGTAAAATTGATATTTGCATGGTTTCTTAAGCTAGAACCACGCAAATCAATACTTCTCTTAAAATGAAACCATGCACATCACCAACAAATTTGAAAAAACTTAAATAAAACTCCAAAATTTCTTTGCAAAAATCATCACAATGTTTTCTAATGAACTTCCATGTTTAGTTGTAGGGTTTCAATATACAAAAATGGGGTGGAGGGAGAGAGAACATTAATAATAGGATGTAACAGCTTTGAATCATCTAGAAACATCATAGGCTTTGAGAGATTGTGTCCTATACAAATTTTCATTATCCCAGGCATGAAGGCCCAACTAGATTTGCTTGAATGGATGCTGAGAAAATGGAATGTGTAGGAAGAGTGCTTCCAGATTAGGGATTATGGACTGATGAAAGTTGATGATAACATTTATTTTTTAACTCATCTCTCATGCCTTGGATTTGACATTTCTTTGTATGGGAATAGAAGAGGTGGTGAAACAACTACCAGTTACCTAGTGCAACATTGTTCTCGAGGGTCTAAACTCAAAGACAAACAAATTGATATTAAAACCATTCAGAGGCTCCCTTTGAAGACTATTTATTTTATTGTTTGACAATTATGTAGCAGTGAAATAGTTCATTTACTCACCAAGGCTTAGATGCAGATTTCTATAGAGTGCTCATAGCCAATGATATTCAATTAGTGTGAAGGGGTAGTTTCAAATCCCAAAGGGTAATTAACTAGAGTGAAAACTGACAAACTTAAAATGGTTGGATATGGTTCCATTGTGATCTCATTCGCTCTAGAGATGATACCCCTTCTTTCCCCATAGGTATCCATAGATGTAGGAGGACCACGAAATCCTCATATGTCGAAGTGCATTACGTTGATGACACAACACAGATGTGATTATGGCCCAATTGTTCGATTTACTGCTAATTTATTTGGATGGTTGGAACATCAGATCATTATGATCGAGGAATTTCCATATGCAAGTATGGATTAAACCCCTGATCCAGTTATCCCTCTTCGATTGGAATGCAGTGGGGTGACCTAGGTAAAAATTTCACGTTTTCGTTTTTTTGTATTTTGTACTTTTTAACTTTTTTTGGCATCCAAAACAAACTATTCAAAATAATCATGAAGATTTGGGCCTGGTGAGAGCAGTTGTACTACACCGATTTGAGAGATGCGATGAGGAGCCAGTAGCTCCCATAGTACAAAACCCTGATGCAACAAAGGATTTGTCTAAGCTGAAACACAACCTAGAAAGGTTGACCCTATATATCCTAGAGAGGTTGACCGTGGGTTCCTGGACTAATTAGTCACTTTCTACGATGAATAGCTCACTTTATATTTTGCTACCATGATCATCATGTCTAGCTACTAGTCATTGGGCTAGATTTTGTTTTTCAATGTATCAGCGTGTTTGGATAATAAAGGCCACATGGCCTAATGTCTTGAATGACAATTTATATAGCCACACTTTTTACAGACATTTTAACTAATGAAAACTACTACTTTTATCTTAGTTTATCTTGTAAAATATATGGATGAATATTGTTTTTTCTTTCTTACAAATGTTAAAAATGTCATTTTAACATAAAATTAGCCAATGCACCAGTTTGTTGAAAAATGCAAAAGGAAAATACTAATTTAATTTTGTTCTTGAATTAAATTAGGAATTAAATTGTAATTCTAATTCTCATAGCAACTCGTAATAGTTAACTAAGTTAATTTGACTTTGTTGGCTTAGTAAATTCGAGTTGGGAGTCTATCTAGTGTCATGTAGAGTGGTTCCTAAATTTTAGGTTCCTCGGTTGGGTTCTTATGAGTTGTAACTATTTAATTTAGTTTAGCAGAGTTTAATTCATTTAAACTAGTTCCAACTAATGGAGGAATTAGTGGGAAATCTAGTAGTGGGGTGTAACTAATTGAGATCTATTTAGCTACCAGAATTATCCAAGAATTATCCAAGATCTTTTACTTCATTGATGTTGTTAGAATTGCATTTAAAAGAGCATAAGGAACCACATGTGCATGATTAAACAAGAGTAAACATAACAATGATAAGCAAATTAAGAACACGATACATTCAATAACAGAGTTGATCGAGTGTAGGTTACATTTTGGTGTATCATAATCGAACCATTATTTTTGTTATGTTTAGTTTTGGTGGGTTGGTTGTGGAACCACCCGGATGGTGGGTCGGCAACACTAGACCGGGCGGGTTCGAATCCCGTTGGTTCTGACATACATGAATTTTTTGAATATGACCATTGCGTTGCATTTGGGGTGGTAGATGTTGTGGCCTGCCACCCCGTCTTTTTATATATTAATATAGCAATCTGTCAAGCGGTAGGGGTCATGGCCCACCCCCTAATTTTTTTTTTAAATATATAATTGGTGTTTTTCAATTTTGCCAAAATAAGAGATATTGGGAAAATTAAGTAGGAAACAATTTTTCCCACCCAGTGTCTAGATTTTGTGCGCCATGTCTCGGTTAATTTGTAGGATCATTAAACCGACCACTTCTCTAACTTTGACCAACTCTATCTTCTTCATACAAACTCGGATTTGAGCAATGTTTGCACTGTTAGAATCAGGGTGACAAACACTTCAATTTGGTCCTTGTTTGAGAGAAATATGACAACTTAGAATTTTGAGCTATTATATGCCCTCTTTGACCATTGAGTGTATCTGGAACCACCTAGATCGGTAACTAGCAATGCTCAACCAGTGAGATAAATATTCACTCATAATTAACTGATGCATGTTGGATCAGAGAAAGACCCAATCAATATTAGAGTGTAGGGTGTGTTGTAAAATCATCTAAATTAAATCGATGGTGCATGCAATCAGAGGGAGGAATATTAATGGATTGCAAAATTATGGATGAGGAATTTTCCAATTAAATATGGGTTAATTCGCTAGGAAACTTTACAATGAAATTGGAGCTTGGAAGGCAACAAAATTAGATAAGTATTGCCTTGAGCTTGTTTATGAAGCTATGAGATGGATTTTCATAGTGCAGATTTTGCTCGACCTTGAGAAAATCTTTGTAATCATCTGAAAATTTATGATTAATGCAATATATAGATAGTAGAGGTTTTTAGATTTGCCTTTCCCCATAAAATTATAGTGTTATCTGTGATTGAAATTCTTCCTTTTTCTACTTCATGATTTTATCGATCAATTATTATTTTCATTGATGAGTAGAGTAGATTCAAGCCAATTATTTTAGAATATTACAATCTGTAGTTTGAATCTACAAGAAAATTATACATAGTTTATGTTTTTAAATGTCTTGCAATGTGTTGATATTAGGTGTAATCAAACTATCTCTCCAAGAGATGAACCCACAAAAACATTCTTAACATTGTAGAACCTTTGAATGAATAGACACCATTTAAATGTAATATTATGAGTTCAAAATCTAACCTAATGATCAATCGACTAATACGAAATGAATTGGAGTTATATAATAGCTAAATAACTACACTATATTTTGTGATTTTATTCGTTTTTCAACCAAGGCATATTCCATGAAGAGAAACTAACTCATTAGTGGGTGAATAAATAACCCAATTGGTAGGACAAATTCTGAGTACTATGACTAGTGCCATCGATAAAGCTAATTTAATTTTGAGGGAGAGTTGACATTTGAAAATCAATTGTAACACAAGAGAAGTGGGAGAAGTAGCATAAAATCATAAAAAGATGCTAAAATTTCCACAGACAAAATATTATACAACAATGTACAAATTCTTCATAGTGTGAATTAAGCATAGTATTTCTTTAGCTAAAGACCATTGTTGGGCTTTCCTAAATTAATGTCTTCATAATCAACTAGCTCATAATCGCATTTTTCCAGTACATGTTTTAGAATATAAGAACCATGCCACATGGGCTCAAATTTACTAGAATCTAATTTATCATGCTCTTGATCATAAAATAGGACTAGGTCACCTTCTGAATATGAGAGAGGATTTACATTATGATCAAAATGTTCCTTAACTCATTTCTTATGAGTTTCACTAGCTAATGCAGCATCACGATGAGTCTCATCTAGTCATGCTAAGCACATAAAACATTCCTCCTCTACAAAATTGGTCGGTAACAATTCAATTTCCATTTTTAATGATGGTATTTAAAATTCAATAGGAATGACTACTTCCATACTATAAACCAGATAGAAGGAAGTAAAACCATTTGAAGTTTTTGATAATGTACAATATGCCCACAAGGCTGTAAAAAAGCATCAGATGCTAATTTCATTTATGGATTCCAACAATTTGTTTAATCATGGCAGTCAAAACCTTGTTTAGGTCTTCTACTTGGTCATTTTCCTTCGGGTAATATGGAGTAGAACTATCATGATGCAAGCCTAGCTTCACAGTAAGTTTAGTCATCATAAAATTTTGAAAATAGCTACCATGGTCCGTGATGATGGCTTGTGGGACAATGAACCTACTAATCACATGATTGAATATGACAATAGCCTTCGTTTCACCATTATCCTTATATGTAGGCATTGCTTTGACCCATTTCATAAAATGATCCACTACTAGGACAATCTACCCATGCCCCTAGACCGATTGAGGGTTACATGTAAGGAAATTGATGGCCCATTTTGAAAAAGGACCAACAACAATGGTTGGGTGAAGAGGAGTGGGAGGTGCATGCATTTTGTGATTGTAGATTTGGAAATTGTGGCATTTCTGGGCTGTAGTTATACAATCTTTGGACATCAAAGACAAGAAATAACTAGTGCGCAAAATATTTTGGACAATGGAAAACCCTGAAATATGATGACCACAAGCTCCATAATGGCAGTAATTCAACACTTTTTTAGCATCATCGCGAGTCAAACATTTTATGAAGAGGAAATCAACACCACAATGATAAATTGTATCACCAACAATAGTGTATTGTTAGGATTTCTACCGAATATGATAAAGGTCGATTCGATTCAAGTCTGGGTTTGAAGATACATGATAATATATCCATATCAAGGGTGTAAAGTACTGATAAGAAAGAGGGATTCATTTGGAAGAGAATCCTCTTCCATGGTTTTTTTCTTAGTATAGGGAAAGTCACATAACGACTCGGAAAACACCAATGATTTCTTGGACTTAAATTTTATGAAGTATAAATAAAATTCTTATAGGGCACTATCCATTTAGAATATTTTCCCCCTAGAAAGCGACTCGTAATAATGTAAACCATAGGGTTGCAGTCTAAAATCACTATTGTCTTATGTAAGAGAATGTAGTGACAAAATCTTTGGACAAATTGAACAGATGCCAAGGCCAATTTCTCCACATGTGTATATTTTATCTCAAATTTCGTAAGATTTCTACTCAAATAATATATCACATTCTCATTGTTCAATTAATCTACTTGAACTAAAACCATTCTGATGGTGATGTCTTATGCAGCTAAGTAAAAAAATTTGTCTCGATGATAATAAAAAGGATGGAACAATGGTGTATGAGTCAATGCATGTTTGAGTATATCAAAAACGTTTTGAGCAACTTCATCACATGTAAATGAGATTCTGTTTTGTAGGAATTTACAGGGTAAGTTCCTCAGAAAGAACACCAAAAGGAAACCGCTCACAACCAGATCACAGATCAATACACCAGTATTTTTGACGTGGTTAAAACCCTCAAAGAGGGAAACAGTCCATGGCCTGAGCCAACGCGGCCACTTCAGGCAATTTATTAATCAAAGAATGAAAATTTACATAAGCTTCTCTCATGCACGGATTACCCTACAAATGACCCTCCATGCACTTTAAATAGAATTCATGGACCAATCGGGTGTTAAGCCACGGATCAAGTGTCGGTAATACCGAGGAGAGAATGAACCGTCAGATCACTACATATCGTGATCGTCGGATTGTAAGTTACGAAATGTACAATGGTAAAGAAACAAACTTTACCTAACTCTATACCTAACTCTACACTAGACCAAGTTGAACTTAACTATATCCTATGTGTCGGAATATCCTAACATCCCCCCTTAAGAACAACTTGGGATAGGATTGAAGGATTTACAAATATGACACAATAGGAGAAGGAAGGAGGCACTAGAGCCTATCCCCCCTTAGTGACAACTTCCTGAACTCCAACCATAAATCGAAGTTTAGTGAACTTCGCCTCTGTGAGAGCCTTTATGAAGATGTCTGCAACTTGATCATCTGTTGAACAATATTTCACTTCAAGAACATGGTCGTGAATGAGCTTTCTGATGAAGTGCATGTGCAGTTCAATGTGTTTGCTGCGTTGATGTTGGACTGGATCTTTGCATAGCTGAATGGCACTTTGATTATCACACCAAAGTGTAGTCGAATGCTTCTGCTCAATGCCAAACTCTGACAGGATCTGACAAAGCCACAAGGCTTCCTTACTAGCTTCTACGGCACCACGATACTCTGTTTCTGCTGATGAAAGAGAAATGGCACCCTGTTTCTTGCAAGCCCATGTAATAGGTCCTGAACCAAGAGTGAACACATAACCGGCAGTAGACTTCCGATCATCAGGGTCACCAGCCCAATCGGAATCAGTGAAACCAACCAATAGAGGAGATGCTTTGGCACTGTAATGAATGCCAAACTAAACTATACCTTGAACATAACGAAGTATTCTTTTAGCTGCTTTCCAATGACTTTCACGGGGGCTTTGCATGAACCGAGCAACAAGGCCAACAACAAAGGAAAGGTCAGGACGAGTATGGGTTAGATACAAAAGTTTTCCTACAAGTTGACGGTATAAGGTAGCATCAACTTCAGGAGAAGTACAAGTGACTGAGAGTTTGACTCCAGACTGAAAGGGAGAAGGGGCTGGCTTATAGTCTTCCATGTGAAAATGACGTAGAATATCACAAGCATACTTGGACTGGGAAAGGGAAACTTGGTATTGACTTTCCATTTCAACAGAAACTAAAGTTGAAGATGCTGAAAGTAAGTGTTCCAATGGATAGATCTCGAAAAATTAGGCTGGTTTAAAAAAAAACGGCTCTGAAAAAGGCTTCCGGATGAAGAAGTTATGGCTTTTTTGAAAAAAAGTTGTTGAAGTTGCCGACGAAGTGCGGGAATGTGCGGAAATGAAAAAGTCCGCCCCCACAAAATGGAGACTTGAACCCAAGACCTCTACTCTCTTAAAATAGCTTTGATACCATGTAGGAATTTACAGGGTAAGTTCCTCAGAAAGAACACCAAAAGGACACCGCTCACAACCAGATCACAGATCAATACACCAGTATTTTTGACGTGGTTAAAACCCTCAAAGAGGGAAACAGTCCACGGCCTGAGCCAACGCGGCCACTTCAGGCAATTTATTAATCAAAGAATGAAAATTTACATAAGCTTCTCTCATGCACGGATTACCCTACAAATGACCCTCCATGCGCTTTAAATAGAATTCATGGACCAATCGGGTGTCAAGCCACGGATCAAGTGTCAGTAATATCGAGGAGAGAATGAACCGTTGGATCACTACATATCGTGACCGTCGGATTGTAAGTTACAAAATGTACAACGGTAAAGAAACAAACTTTACCTAACTATATACCTAACTCTACACTAGACCGAGTTGAACTTAACTATACCTTATGTGTCGGAATATCCTAACACATTTTTCGACAGTAGAGTAAAACCTTTAGTTAGCTCAACATATTTCAGGATGAATTGACGTAATTTTATTTCTTTCCCTTGCAAAATTTGGAGCTGGTGCAAGTTGGAAGGAGGAGGAAAATTGAAAATAAACTCTACCTTAAGTGGTCGACACGAATGCCTTCCTTTGATATGAAAAATCCCAGTAATCAACTGGTTTGTACACAAAAAGCACATTTGTGAGGATTCAAGCATATATTGTAGTGTCAAAACATGGTAAACATAACTTTCAAATGTGTTTCATGATTTTCTCATTTCAGTGAATGAGTTGGTAAATCATCCAAATAGGGTTATACTATATGCTTAATATCATGAAATGTTTAAGAAATGGCCTGTTGAAAGATTGGGTTAGAATTATTTAATAAAAATGGGAGTTTTTGATAACAAAATTCCCCCATGAACATATGAATGTGGTTTTATGTTGATCAACATAGAGTTTGTTGATTTGGTTGTATCTGGAAAATCCGTCCATGAAAGAAAATATTTCGTTACTAGCACAATCATCAATGATTTGGTCGATATAGGGGGTACGATAGTTGCCTTTGGGACAAGCCCTATTAATATCCCTATAATATACACATACTCTTATGGTCCCTTTCTTTTTTTTAACATGAACAATATTGGAAACCCAATAAGTCAAGGGAAATTGGATAGATAAAACTTTCTTTAAGCATGAATTCAACTTCAGCTTTGATAACAATAGCATTTCATGGATGTAATGGATGTAATATTTTTCTGAAAGCTTTAGCATAAGGGTAAGTCTTAATGTCGTGAAAAAAAATACTGGAGTCAATTCCTAGAATTTCCACATAAGACTAAGAAAAAATGTCTCTAAATTGTTGAAATAGGGCTTTGTACATTTGAATTTCTTCAAGTGAGCACAAAGCACCTATGTGACTATTCTCAATAATTCTTGATTTGACTGAGATATTAATTCCAATCATTGTAGATATATTCCCTAAATTATTTTTAGGCTCAGATTGAAGAACTGACATAGGCCATTCAGGATTATCTACGATCTGAGGCAAAAATATGGTAGAAAAAGCATTCTAGATTTTATCAATGATAGGAAGAAATTATGAACGATGATGATAATCATCTCATGACATTCCATTCAAATTCATAATATCCATAATTCTTTCATCAATCGGAAACGTATTGTACAAAGGATCAACAAATGCAAATGGTTCTAACCAAGGTAATCAAGAATAATGATAAGTGATCACATTCACCCGATCAATTTCAGAATGTGGTGGATCGGAAAACTTTTGAATTTCGTAATAAGCCAATTCAAGTGGGATTAAAGGCATCTCATTTCCATATGAGATCAATTCAAATTATAAAGGAACAATCTAACGATTAGAAGATTCCATCACGCTTGATGAGTGGAAAACATTAGAAGGAAAATTCATTGGAGGGAGTGCAAAATTTCCCATTTGTGATGAATCCTTAAGTAGACCAACACCAATATCCTCATAGGGAGTAATCATTTTCCCCATTAACGGTACTCTACTAGTAGATGTAGGGTCAGAAATATAGTAAGACAACTGGTCTAATTTTACTATTCTCCCTTGATGGGGAAATAATATCATGTGAGAAAGTGATGATATCACTGGGATGTAGCATAGGTAGAACCCCACTTCAGTAAAATGTTTTAATCAAGCTAGGAATAAACAACTTCAACTTCAATTGCAACTGTCTTACCTTCTAAGTCTATAAGTAGATCATTTACGATCCCGTAAGGACGAAAACATCTTCTATTAGAGGCTTTCAATGTGGTAGGAGATTGATTTATAGTTGGAGAACCTAAATCTTTCCAATAGGCAATAGACATGATACACATAGAAGCTCCTTCATCAATAACTATGTGAAATACTTGTTTGGTTTTGAAAAAAAGTGGTATTTGGAATGGCAGTTTATGTGGGCATATAGGTATATGAATTTCAAGATCAAAGATGATAAGATTATAATGTTTAGGATTAATTTCTCCAATAGCTGACAAAATTAACTTTGTTTGTGTTGGACATGATTGCAGCACTTCAAGAGCTGACATCGTTGAACGAGACATCACCAGGTATTCAACAATGCTTTAGTTACGAGTAGCTCTACCATGTGGGTTTAAAGCTGATTTTTGAACAACACCTTCGGGAGGTGGTTGAATCATCATGTCAATGTTTTGTTTTTTAGTCTGTAATGGTTGAGAAGGATGAGGAATTGAAGCAGAAGGTTGGCTATATGGACTAACATCATTTCCATTTACTGCAGGACCCTTAGATCCATAATATTTTTATGTTGTTGCTATCATAACTTGTTGTGAAGACATCATCATGATATCCGCCGATAAGGAAGAAGAACATGGATTATGTGAAACCATTTTACTGTCTTGAGAAGGAAAAGGATCCTTCAAAAAAGTAGAAGTTGGAGAACCTTTTATGAATTTAGTAACCTCTACCTGATGTGGACATTCCTTTGTATAATGATCTTCATTACAGATTAGGAAAGGATAATGAGGTTTCTTTTTCTCATGAGTAGGTTAATTTTTATTTCATTTCTCATTCTGAGAAGCATTCTATTTTGTTTTACATTTCCCCTTCCTTTTTACCTTTCGATGGTTGATTCTTGCTACTATATGATTGTACGACATTAATTTCAGAAGTAATTTCTAGATAAATGCTTTCACTAGGTGAATATTGTATAGCCAAAGTCTGAGTTCTTTTAGAATTCTTTTTTTTACCCCTAGATTGATGGATGAAAAAACCAATTACACCATCAACCATGTTAGTCTTAGAATTATTACACAGGTGTTGTCCTTGATGGCAACTCACTCAGATGACAGATCATAGTGTAGCAGATCAGTAGCAAAGAATTAATGATTAGAGAGAGGTATACATAGGTTCACCTTGAAAAAGAAGCATATACACGCAGGTAAACAGACCAAAAGGAGTGTATAACGTACACACGCAGTTTCACAGAAGGAAAGACGCGTACATGTTGGAAAACTAAGTTTTGGTCCATGGTATTTTGATCCATGGTGTTGGTCCAAGGTATCTGGTCCGAGGTATTGACCCCAGGTATTTGGTCCAAGTTATTGGTCCTAAGTGGTTTTGGTCCATGGTATTGAGAAAGGCCTAAAGCTATATAAGGAGGAGAAGATTATTAGGCCAGTGTACTCAAGTATTGAATATCTGATGAAGAGTAAGATCTAGTGTACAGGTTATTGGGTTATGGTGCATCGTTGGATCTAAACCAAGGATGAACCTTAGTGCTTGATGAAGGATAAGATCTAATGATGGGTCAAAATCTTAAGGCTTGAACTGAAGTATCTTTATGTGGTTTGATCATTTATTTGAATAACTGGAGCATGTTGTAGTCTGTAAATATGATGATCTGGGTATAACTAAAATCTGGATTTATTATAATGTTTAAATAATCATTTGTAGATCTATACGCAGGTTCACTTTAGAAAAGGTGGGTATACATGCTGGTTCTGCATATCAAAACAACGTATACATCTTAAGTTTGATTTGTAGATCTATACGCAGGTTCACCTTGAGAAAAGAGCATATGCACGAAGGTTCGACACATGGAAGTAGCATATACCTTATAAAATATGTTTTAGTTGCTTCTGTTTGCTGTTGTAGTGTTCTGGGTTTTGGCTTGGGTTCTGGTTACTGTATTTTGGTTACAACATTCTAAAAGATCAGATTGAAGGGTTGTCAAAGTGATCGATTGATTCAGTTGTAGTTGGTGCAAAGGAGATTGGTAGATGCAGATATATTTGATGATTGCATGATGTTATTGATGGATCCATTCTGAAAATTTATGAAACATGGTCCCTGGAAGAAAAGAGAAGGTTGTAGCCTTTTGTAGGTCGGCACCTACATACTAGTAAACATATCAGATAGTACAAGAGCTAAGGGGTTTTAGCTCCCTTCCAGGAGAAGCTGGAGAATGAGAGAAGGTTGTAGCCTTCTATAGGTAGAAGCTTGCATACTAGTATAAGTCTACACCAGTACAGAAATTGTAAAAAGAAGTTTCTTATTATTAAAAAGATAGAGACGATTGCAGCAGGTGGTTTTCACCCACATTGGGTTTCCACCTTATATCTTGTGTTCATATCTGTAATTGTCTGTTCTATTTTTACTGCACCTAGTTACTGTTTATATCGTTCTGATGTTGTTATGGTGTCAACCTTATAGGTTGTGGAATACTAAGGGCAACAACACTTCCGTCTTGATAGTTGTGAGTGGTATGCTTCCTGGTTGCCATAATTTTCTTTCCATTTTTCTTGGTAACTTGAATGCCTTCTCTAATGAATCAAGTTCCCAAAGGCGAACATCATGTTGGATATTATCCTTTAAAGACCCTATGAACACATCAATCCTATGCTCCTCTGGAATATCTTTTACCCTTATGTTCAATTTTTGGAACTCCTCAATGTGTTCCATTATTGAACCCTTTTGTTTGAGACTTATCAATTGGCTAAAAAAAGTGTTTCTTTTTGTATCCTCATAATGTGCTATCAATTCTTCCGTAAAAATTGCCTAAGTGATAAATTGTTTATGAGAGCAAAGCCATTGATACCATACAAACTGATTTGGTTCCAAATATAAAGTTGCCATACGTACCTTTCGTGTGTTTTGCACATTGTTGAGATCGAAGAATTGCTCCATCTGTAATATCCATGTGGCGGGATCCTTGCCATCAAACTTCCTCATATCGATTTTTGGAATATGGTGAGTCTTCGAGCCAACATTAGAGTCTATGGAATCATGATTAACATTTCTTTTGTTCTCATCAAGAGTTTCCTTTAGTACCCTTTCACCCTTAGTGACCATTTCTTGTAGCAACTTATTCATATTTATCTTCAAATCTTCCATCTTATCATCCATGCCATCAATTTTAGCGTCCATTCCATTCACCTTAGCTTCCATGCCATCCATCTTAGCTTCTACGCCTTTGTTTAAACCATCCATCTTAGCTTCTACATCTTTCGTTAAACCATCCATCTTAGATTCTGTTGCTTTTTGTGCAAGTGACACTTGTTGCACGTGTTCTTGTAATTTTGATATATCATATAGCATTTCTTCTTCTTCTTCATGAGTGATGCTAGATCTTTCAGGTTCCTTGCTAGGCGTTTGCATTTTCTTTCCTCGGGGCATCAGTTACCGATAATAATTCTCTATTATGCCCTTTGAATTCCTTCAAAATAAATTTTCAAACCAAGCTTAAGCAAAAATTTAAGAAAATCTACACACATTTTTTCACTTTGTAGGAGCTTGATATTGCCTCTAATGTATCTCTGTACTTTCCGATCATCTAGTTATAAATTTGTGACCTGTAGTATCCCTCTATGTCCTCTTTCCAATGCCACTAGTCTGACCCAATTGTATTCTCCAAGGAAGAGTTATGTGAAATCTCCCACAGTGACTTGATTATAAACTAGTTCAGTAGAGCGAACTTGTACGACGTGCCACGAGTCACTGTTTTGACCTTTGGATCTCAAAAATGAATACAAGAAGCTACAGTCCATCCTCTTTCTGTACCTTCTTATGAAATTTCAATCTGATCCCTAGATAGAAAGTTATGAAAATTTTCCCCAGGTCACCTGTTTGGAATGTAATTCAGGAGTCTGCAAAAAGACCAACTTCCTCAGATCATATCTCTGCAAATATAGTGCGAAAAGCTCTGAAATTTGGACCCGAGGTTCAGCGTGATTTCTTCTCAAATGGGTTTTTTTTGCAACTTCTGGAATGTCGTAGAAAAAAATTTATAGCGAAAATTCCATGATGACCTGTTTGTAGTAGCGAAACCCTAGAATCCAAAGCTCTGATACCAAATGTTATGAAACCAGCTCAAGAAAAGATAGAAAAGATAGATCAACGCCTTAGAATTCAGCCTCTTCGAGGGGGAAACCTCCTTTACATTACATAAATGAACAATTCTTGGATGATTCAAATGACAAAACCTCCTTTCTATATATAGGAGTCTAAGGAGTCACAATATAATCCAGCCGACCTAACAATAATAATATAAAGCCACAAAAATAACAATAGAGGGATTCTATGGGGCACAGTAATAACAATATGGGGGTAATAGGGGCACAACAATATTAATAAGGGGTATAACTACAATAGTAATGGGGTAATCACTAGTATTATAGGGACCCAACAGATGCACTGATTAAATATCAACAAATGATTAATTAACTGAATACAAGTTTGCAGGATATACGCTAGTTGCCTTAAACACAGTTGCATATACACGCGAGTTCCATTAACTAAAATAGCATATATGAATATGATTATGGAAATGAAAAATTATTTACTTGCTAATACTGATTCACCCCCATTCTCAGTCTTATTTCCAACAATTGGTATAAGAGCAGGTCCTTCTGAAGAAGCTTGATTGCTTGAAGGAAGATCCATCATCATGAGTAATCAAGAAAGAGAGGGATCCATCAGACCACCAATCTTTGACGGAAGCGACTTCGTTCATTGGAAGGTAAGAACCATAGCCTATCTTCAATCTCTTGGAACATATGTCTTGAAAATCGTGGAAGGAGGATATACATTTCCATCAACAATTCCTATAGATGTGGTAGGTAAAAAGCAATATGAAACCAATGCCAAGGCTGTCAATACATTATTGGAAAGTCTTTCACAATCAGAATTTGTCAAAGTTATGCAGCTAAAATCTTCCAAAGAAATATGGAACAAAATCGTTCTAAGTTATGAAGGAGGCTCTCAGGTAAAATGTGCAAAAATGCAAATTATCAGAATTCAATATGAAACTCTCAAAATGCACAATGATGAAAGTATAGCTAGTTACTTATTACGTATATATGAGATTGTTAATTGCATGAAGAATTTGGGTGAAGATATAAAAGAAGTTACTTTAGTTGAAAAGGTTTTAAGATCCTTGTCTGCTAAGTTTGAATCAAAAGTATCTGCCATAGAAGAAAATCAAGATCTTCAAACTATTACTATGACACAACTGCATGGAATCTTAACTGCTTTCGAGATGAGAAAAGGAGGTCCATCAGATATGAGAGAAGCTGCATTTAAAGCTTCTGGAAAATAAGAAGTCAATGAATCAGGACATATTTTGTTGGGTCCCTATAATACTAGTGATTACCCCATTACTATTGTAGTTATACCCCTTATTTATATTGTTGTGCCCCTATTACCCCCATATTGTTATTTCTATGCCCCATAGAATCCCTCTATTGTTATTTTTGTGGCTTTATATTATTATTGTTAGGTCGGCTGGATTATATTGTGACTCCTTAGACTCCTATATATAGAAAGGAGGTTTTGTCATTTGTATCATCCAAGAATTGTTCATTTATGTAATGTAAAGGAGGTTACCCCCTCGAAGAGGCTGAATTCTAAGGCGTTGATCTATCTTTTCTATCTTTTCTTGAGCTGGTTTCATAACATTTGGTATCAAAGCTTTGGATTCTAGGGTTTCGCTGTTCCAAACAAGTCGTCATGGCATTTTTGCTATAACTTTTTTTCTGTGACGTTTTAGAAGTCGCAAAAAAACCCATTTGAGAAGAAATCGCACTAAACCTTGGGTCCGAATTTCAGAGCTTTTCGCGGGATATTTTCGGACATATGATCTGAGGAAGTTGGTCTTTTTGCAGACTCCTGAATTACATTCAAAACAGGTGACCTGGGGAAAATTGTCATAACTTTCTCTCTGGGGATCGGATTGAAATTTCGTAAGAAGGTACAAAAAGAGGACAGACTGTAGTTTCCTGTGTGTGTGTTTCAGATTCAAAGGTTGAAATAGTGACTCGTGGCACGTTGTACAAGTTCGCTCTACTGAACCAGTCTAAAAGCAAGTCACTATGGGAGATTTCACATAACTCTTCCTTGGAGAATCCAATTTGGCTCAGACTTGTGGCATTGGAAAGAGGATGCAGAAGGCTACTACAGGTAGCAATTTCAGAATTGGATGATCCACAATTACAGAGATACATCAGATTCAATATCAGGCTTCTATAAAGTGCAAAAAGGTGTGTAGTTTTTTTTAAATTTTTGTGTAAGCTTGCTTGAACGGAATTCAAAGGGCATAGTAAAGCATTATTATCAGTAACTGATGCCTCGAGGAAAGAAAATGCAAACACCTAGTAAGGAACATGAAAGCTCTAGCATGACTCATGAAGAAGAGGAAGAAATGCTACATGATATATCAAAATTACAAGAACAAGTGCAACAAATGTCATGCTCACAAAAGCTAACAGAAGCTAAGATAAGTGGCGTGGAATCTAAGATAAATGGTGTGGAATCTAAGATAAAGGGCATGGAAGCTAAGATGGATGATTCGAAGACATATTTGAAGAGAGACATGGCAGAAGTTGCTACACGAAAGGGTCACTAATGGTGAAAAGGTAGTAAAGGAAACTCATGATGAGAACAAAAGAAATGTTAATCATGATTCCATAGACGTTAATGTTGGATCGAAGAATCACCATATTCCAAAAATCGATATGAGGAAGTTTGATGGCAAGGATCCCGCCACATGGATATTACAGATGGAGCAATTCTTCGATCTCAATAATGTGCAAAAATCACAAAAGGTACGTATGGCAACTGTATATTTGGAACCAAATCAGTTTGTATGGTATTAATGGCTTTGCTCTCGTAAACAATTTATCACTTGGGAAATTTTTATGGAAGAATTGATAGCACAATATCAAGATACAAAAAGCAACACATTTTTTAGCCAATTGATGTCTTAAAGAAAAGGGTTCAGTAATGGAGCACATTGAGGAGTTCCAAAAATTGAACATAAGGGTAAAAGATATTCCAGAGGAGCATAGGATTGATGTGTTCATAGGGTATTTAAAGGATAATATCCAACATGATGTTCGCCTTTGGGAACCTGATTCATTAGAGAAGGCATTCAAGTTAGCAAGAAAAATGGAAAGCAAAATTATGGCAACCAGGAAGCATACCACTCACAACTATAAAGACGGAAGTGTTGTTGCCCCTAGTCTTCCACAACCTATAAGGTTGACACCAAAAAAATTGGAAGAAAAAGGAGAAAAAGGGCTTTGTTATAGTTGTGATAGCAAATACACTAAAGGTCATAAGTGTGCTGAGAAGAAATTATTCTACATAGATTGTGAAGAGGAAGAAGAAAAGGAGCAAGAAAGGTCAAAAGAAGAAGATATACTACAGGAACAAAGCCTAGATGAAGAACAAATAAATCCGACCATATCTTGTAATGCATTGGCAGGAATTACCACTCCTCAAACCATCAAGATAGAAGGACAAATCAAGAAGAAAAAGGTAATAGTGTTGATTGATTCAGGAAGCACCCACAATTTTATTCATTGTAGGGTAGCAAAAGAATTGAATTTCTTCCTATATCCAGCACCAGAGTGTCAAGTGATGATTGCAAATGGAGGAACAATAAATTGCTCTGGAAAGTGCCATAATATCAAGCTATCCATGGGAGAATATGTATTGACTAGCCCAATGCTTTCCATTCCAATGGGAGGTGCTGATGTTGTACTAGGAGTCCAATGGCTACAATCCTTGGGTACAATAGCTTTTAATTTTCAAGAACTTTTCATCAAATTTTCTATGGAAGGAAAGGAAGTTGAATTAAGGGGTATTGCAGGGAAACCAGGAAAGATAATCAGCTCTAATGGCATGACAAAGCTTCTAAAAAAGGAGCAAAGAGGTGTAATTGCACAATTATGTTCGCTAGATGTTTCCACATTGGAATCATCTATTTCTCCAGATCTCCAAAAAGTCCTGGACAATCATTCCAAGGTATTTGAGACTCCAAAAGGTCTCCCACCTATGCGTGATCATGATCATGCTATTCATCTGATTCCAGGAAGTGTTCCTCCAAACATCAGGCCGTACAGATATCCCTATGTCCAAAAAAGTGAAATTGAACGTATGGTTGCAGAAATGCTAGAGGCTGGTATAATTCAACCGAGTCAAAGTTCTTTCTCAGCTCCAGTAGTATTGGTGCACAAGAAGGATGGATCATGGCGCATGTGTCCGGATTATAGGGAGCTCAACAAGCTCACTATTAAAGATAAGTTCCCCATTCCTGTTATTGATGAATTACTGGATGAATTGCATGGATCAATTTACTTCACCAAGTTGGATCTTCGTTCGAGATATCATCAAATCAGAATGAAGATTGAAGACATTCCAAAAATGGCATTTAGAACTCATGAGGGTCATTATGAATTTTTGGTCATGCCTTTTGGCCTTACCAATGCACCTTCAACATTTCAAGGTTTGATGAATTCAATTTTCAAACCATTCCTTAGAAAATTTGTGTTAGTATTTTTTGATGATATACTAATCTACAACAAGTCTTGGAAGGATCATGTTGAACATGTTGACAGGGTGCTACAACTATTGGAGGAGAAACAATTATATGCAAAAAGATCCAAATGTTTCTTTGGAGTCCAGGAGGTGGAATATTTGGGTCATATTGTATCTCATGAAGGAGTTAAGGTAGACCCTAGCAAAATTAAAGCCATTAAGGAATGGAAAATCCCCACATCCATAAAGCATCTACGAGGATTTCTTGGGTTGACAGGGTATTATCGCAAGTTTGTTAAGAATTATGGGAGAATAGCAGCACCTCTAACAACATTATTGAAGAAAGATTCATTTTCATGGACTCCGGAAGCAACAAAGGCCTTTGAACATCTTAAAGAGGCAATGTGCCAAGCACCGGTCTTAGCTACACCGGACTTCACAAAAACCTTTATTGTGGAATGTGATGCTTCAGGAAATGGAATTGGTGATGTTCTAATGCAAGATGAAAGACCCATTGCTTTTGAAAGTCGTCCAATCAAGGGAAAGTTTTTAAGCAAAGCTATTTATGAGAAGGAAATGTTGGCAATACTCCATGCACTTAAGAAATGGCGACCCTACCTAATGGGAAGACACTTCAAGGTAAAAATGGATCATGATAGCCTTAAATACTTTTTAGAACAAAGATTATCCTCTGAAGAGCAACAAAAGTGGGTCACAAAGATGTTGGGTTATGACTTTGAAATCATCTACAAAAAAGGGAAGCAAAATGTGGTGGCAGATGCACTCTCAAGAAAGGATGAGGATGTGGAAGCATTGTTGTGTGCCATTTCTATTATCCAACCAAATTGGATAAATGAAGCAAAGGAGGAATGGAAGAATGACGAAGAAGTGTGGGCACTTATTCGAAAGCTACAACAAGATTCCAGTACTTCTGATACATTTAGCTGGCAAAATGATTCGTTATGGTACAAAGATCGCTTATACCTCTGTAAGAATTCCCAGCTAAAACAAAAGATTCTTATGGAATTGCACACTTCTCCCTTAGGAGGGCACTCAGGATTTTTAAAAACTTACCACAGGGTTAAGAAGGAATTTTTTTGGGATGGCCTTAAATCAGATATTCAAAAGTTTGTGGCAGAATGTTTGGTTTGCCAGCAAAATAAAGTTGAAACAATTAAGACACCGGGTCTATTACAACCTTTATCCATTCCAAGCCAACGTTGGGAGGAGGTTTCAATGGATTTTATCACAGGTTTACCCAAGTCTGAGGGAAAGAGTGTCATCATGGTGGTAGTTGACAGACTTACCAAGTATGCACACTTTTGTGCATTATCACATCCATTTAAAGCCAGTACAGTTTCTACTGCATTTATGGAAACAGTTCAAAAGCTACATGGAAACCCAAAGATTATTGTAAGTGACAGAGATCCCATTTTCACTGGAAATTTTTGGACAGAATTATTTTCTTGTCTTGGTACTCAGTTAGCTCATAGCTCATCTTATCATCCTCAATCTGATGGGAAAACTGAGATAGTAAACAAATGTTTGGAAGGATATCTTCGTTGCTTTGTATCTGATAAACAGACACAATGGGTCAAATGGTTGCCTCTGGCTGAATGGTGGTATAACACTTCCTTCCATACAGCAACAAAAATGACCCCATTTATGGCACTTTATGGGTATCAACCACCATCCATCACATCATATTTAAGAGAAAATTCTAAGGTTCAGGCAGTGGAACATCACATCGAACATCAACAACAAGTCCTCCAACTCTTAAAGGATAACCTCGTGTTGGCACAAAATAGAATGAAACAACAGGCAGATCAACATCGCAGTGAAAGAAGTTTTGATGTAGGTGATTGGGTATTCCTACGACTACAACCATATAAGCAAATGTCCCTAAAGCAAGCTAAGAAGGATAATAAATTATCACCAAAGTATTATGGTCCGTACAAGGTGTTGCAAAAGATTGGTACTATGGCATACAAATTGGAGCTTCCTGCAGCTTCTCGATTGCACCCAGTTTTCCATGTTTCATGTTTAAAGAAGGTTATAGGTGACAAGCTCTCAATTCAAACAATATTGCCAGAACTTGACGAGGAAGGAAAAATTATATTGGAACCGGAAGCAGTCACAGAAACAAGAACTCGACAGCTACGAAATCGATCAATTTCAGAGTATCTTATCAAGTGGAAGAACTTATCCGCTAAAGATTCCATATGGGAGGATGAGAATTTTATGCAGAAGTATCCAGAACTACTCAAGCGTTGAGGACAACACTTTTTTGAAGGAGAGGGGCATGTTGGGTCCCTATAATACTAGTGATTACCCCATTACTATTGTAGTTATACCCCTTATTTATATTGTTGTGCCCCTATTACCCCCATATTGTTATTTCTGTGCCCCATAGAATCCCTCTATTGTTATTTTTTCGGCTTTATATTATTATTGTTAGGTCGGCTGGATTATATTGTGACTCCTTAGACTCCTATATATAGAAAGGAGGTTTTGTCATTTGTATCATCCAAGAATTATTCATTTATTTAATGTAGAGGAGGTTGTCCCCTCGAAGAGGCTGAATTCTAAGGCGTTGATCTATCTTTTCTATCTTTTCTTGAGCTGGTTTCATAACATATTTCAAAAGGAGAAGAAGAAGCAAACTTTGTCAAGAACCTTCAACGAGGTTCCGGAAGATTCAGAGGTAAACTACCTTTCAAATGTTTTGCTTATGGAAGAGTTGGTCATTATGCTGCCAAATGTCCTCATAAAGATAAGTTTGATAAAGGTAAGGAATCTACAAAATGGAATAGAAAAAAAAGTGTAAGTAAGAAGAGGTACTATATGCATGAAGATAGTGATGGTTTATCAATTAGTGATGAAGATGAAAATAGTAATGACTATAGACTTCTGATGGCTTTTGAATATAGTGATTTCTTGGATGCTTTAGATGAAGATGACCTTTATGAAGAAATATCTAAACTCAAAATCTGTTTAGAGGAAAAAAATATGATTATAGATACTTTGACATTCCAACTTGCTGAAAGAGAAAAACACAATGAAAAACTAGAATGTGAAATTGTGGGTCTAAGAAAGGATATTGAGAAAACAAAAGCTCTCAATCTTAGATTTGCTAAAGGATCAGAAACCTTAAAGGAAATTATCAAAGTGTAATGTCCACCTCTGAGAAAGACATGTCTTAGATATACTAAAGAAGAATCTCAAGCACAGAAGCCGTCAACCTCCACTAAAAGCTATCTTGATGCATCAAAGAGTAGTGAACAGTTTGACAATCGTCAACAAAGACATAAAACGTAGCACCAGGTAAATCAGGCTCAATTTACTTCAAGGATGAACAGAAGCTACAACCAAACTCAGGTAAATCATACTCAATCTGCTTCAAGAATGAATATCAATAGAAACTAAAATCACTAGGTCAATAGATTCGATAATTGCAGGAACTTATTTAATGGGCAATGTTTTTCATGTTATAACTTTGGACACAAAGATGCTCAATGTGTTGCTTACAAGACCATCATGACTAGAGAAGCACGAAATCAAATGAATGTGATAGGGATCATGAAAAGGACCTACAATAACTTTTGTCTTCTTGAAAATGAAATAGAATGATCTATCTATAACAACTTTGGTCATGAAGAATCTAAATGCAGGAGTAAATTTCAGCAAACATCTCAGAAAGAGCAAACTTCATTAAGTCCAAAAATATGGAGAAAGAAAGAATCACAAACAGAAAGATGTGGTATGGCCTTGTATGTAGAAGGACAAGAGAATCAGTGGTACATCGACAGTGGATGCTCAAAACACATGACAGGTGACAAAGAAAAACTTCATTCATATAATGCCTTAGAAAAGGAAAAGAGGGTCTCATTTGGAAATGACACTCCTGCTGTCATAAAAGGTAAAGGCTCCATTCTCTTAAAAGAAAAAGTGAAAGCTGGGAATGTTATGTATGTTGATGGTCTAATGCATAACCTGTTGAGTGTCAGTCAAATGTGTGATCAAGGAAATGAAGTAGTATTTCGATCAAATGGATGTGTTGTTCATGAGCTTGATATAGGAGAAACTGTGATCAAAGGTATAAGAACTCCAAACAACTTATACATACTCAAGGGAGGACAACAACAGTGCTATCTAAGAAAAAATGATGAACACTGGCTATGGCACAGAAGATTGGGGCATCTATGCTTCTCTCAAATAAGAAAAGCATGCAGATTCTAGGTTGTTCGTGACCTTCCTGATATCAACATTCGAAATGTTGGGTGTGGAGCATGATTATTTAGAGGTCTTTGTTTCAGGTGGATGTATACCGCAGGAAGTTTGTACACCCCTCTATGTGGGGGGTGCGGGGGGGAATTGTCCCCCCCCGTGGGGGTTCGAGGGGGCTGATCCCCCCTGGCTGGGGGGTTTGGGGGCCAATGGTCCCTCGGCAGGGGTTTTGGGGGCAGCGCCCTTGAAGCTAAAATCATATGCAAAGTTTTCTTGTAAAAGTATAGTAATTTCTAGTCAATCTAGGTCGTTCATTAGGCGGATGATCTGGCGGTAGAACTTATGTTTGGTTTAGGTTTTTTTTCCCTAGAAGGCAACCCCTCTCTTTGTATGAGGATATTGTATTGAGGCTGTGTAATAGATGTGTATTCTCCGAGAGAGAAACAGAGAGGTTAGACCGTGAAAGAAAATAGAGGATATTACAACACATCTGTTGTAGGTTGTGTCTCTTCATTTCACTGGATAATTGAAAGGAAGGACTGGCTATTCAAGGTGGACGTAGCCAAAACTAAGTGAACCACATATATATGTATCTCTCTGGTTTTATGCATTATTTGTGTTTATATTTATGCAATATTCTATGTGTTCCATTGCTCTGTAATATATAATTTTCTAACAACTGGTATCAGAGTCAAAGGTATATTTAGCTGATAAACTCGCAGGAAAGAAGGCTTCCTCGTTCGAGTGGGAGCAATGGCAGAAGAAGGTAAGTTTAGGGTCAAGAAATTTAATGGCCAAAAATTCTCTCTGTGGAAGATGCAGATGGAATATTATCTGTATCAGAAAGATTTGTACCTACCATTGGGCAGAAAAACAAAGATGTCGACAGGTATGACAGATGAAGAATGGAACCTTCTCGATAGAAAGGCACTCGAAACAGTACGATTGTGCCTCGCAGCATCAGTCACCTTCAACATTTCGAAGGAAACAATGACAAAGGGTTTGATTAAGGCGTTGGCGAAACTATATGAAAAACCCTCGGCCTCAAACAAGGTATTTCTTATGAAACGGTTATTTAATATGAAGATGTCGAAAGGTGGATCTATTGTAGACCATTCAAATGATTTTAATATTGTTACAAGTCAATTAATATCTGTACGGGTAAACTTTGATGATGAAGTTAGAGCTCTGTTATTCTTGTGCTCATTGCTAGAAAGTTGGAATGGTTTAGTAATGGCCATTAGTAACTCTTTTTCTAGATCTAGTACTTTAAAGTTTGATGATGTTGTCGATGCTATCCTTAGCGAGGAAATGCAATGGAAAAGCTCTGGTGAAACATCAGTTAATGCTTTGAGTGCAGAGTCTAGGGGAAGAAAAATGGAAAGAGGAAAGAGCTCTGGATATCGCAGTAAATCAAGGAAAGGCAGATCCAAGTCCAGATCGGGGATAGTGTGCTAGAAATGCAAAAAGAAAGGACACCTAAAGAAAGACTGTAGATCTTGAAAGGGAAAAGAAGGAGATGCACAACAAGAAAACAATCATGAAGCAAATGTGATAGGTGAGGTGTTACAAGATGTGTTGATTCTTTCTTTCGAAAATATTACTGATTCTTGGGTGGTAAATTTAGGAGCCTCATTCCATGCCACACCTGATAAGAAATATTTTCATGACTATGTTCAAGGAGATTTTGGACAAGTCCGTTTCGGTGATGATAAACCATGTAAAATTGTTGGAATGGGTAAGGTTCTTGTAAAATAGTAGAATGGAAACCAATGGCTACTAACGGAGGTAAGGCATGTTCTAGATCTAAAGAAAAGTTTGATTTCAACAAGGCAGTTAGGCGGTGAAGGTTGTGTGACAACTTTCACAAATAAAGCTTGGAAGGTCACCAAAGGAGCCCTCGTAATAGAAAAAGGCGAAAAGATTGGTACCTTGTATTTATGCAATGGTATTTCTAACTTTGTTAATGCTTTAACTTCCAAAGGAGCAGATGCAACATTATGGCATCATAGGCTCAGACACATGAGTGAGAAGGGGATGAAGATTCTTCACTCAAGAAATTTGTTGCTGGGTTTGAAGAATGTTGATTTGGACTTCTGTGAGAATTGCATTTATGAAAAACAAAAGAGAGTCAAATTTCTTAGAGTTCAGATAGAAAAGAAGAGCGAAAAATTAGAGCTTGTGCATACAAATGGATGGGGACCTACTCAGGTATCATCTCTCGGTGGCTTTCATTATTATGTTACATTTATTAATGATGCAACTAGAAAAAATTGGATTTATTGTATTAAGAATAAATTTGATGTATTTGGTACTTTCAAGAAATGGAAAGCTTTGGTTGAGATTGAAACAGGAAAGAAATTGAAGTGTCTCAGATCAGACAATGGAGGTGAATATTGCAGCAAAGAGTTTGATAGGTACTATTCAGAGCATGGAATTCACAGAGAGAAGGCAGTTCCAAGAGCACCACAAGAAAATGGTGCGTCAGAAAGGATGAACAAAACAATCATGGAGCATGAAAAGTGCATGATATTGCACGCGGGATTGCCTTTACAATTTTGGGCAGATGTTGTAGACATTGTTGTTTATCTAATAAACAGAGGGCCTTCAAGTTCCTTGGATGGTCGTGTTCCAGAGGAAGCATGAACATGTAAAATTGTGAACTAATCTTTTTTAAAGCCTTTTGGTTGTGAGGCCTTTGTCCATATTAGTAAAGAAAATAGAACAAAGCTTGAGGCAAAATCAAAGAAATGTACCTTTATTGGATATGGTTTTAATGATTTTGGTTATCGCTTATATGATTATGAAAATCACAAAATAATTAGGAGCATAGATGTAATATTCAATGAAAAGGTATTGTATAAGAATTAGTTGCAGGAAAAGAAACGGGAAAAAGAAAACAAGGAATACACAGTGCTTGATGAGATCACTGAAAAAGTAAAGGTGCCTAAAAATAATAATAATCAACAACCACAACAACAACAACCACCACAACAGCAACAGGCACCCCAAACACCTGAAAGTGGTGTTAGAAGATCTACCAGGATAAGTATACCCCCTAAACGATACTCTCCTTCATTATATTATTTGTTGTTGACTGATTCTGGTGAACCCGAATGTTATGAAGAAGCAATGCAGGTTAAAAGCAGGAAGAAGTGGGAGTTAGACATGGAAGAATATATGGACTCCTTAATGCATAACTAGACTTGGGACTTAGTCAATTTTCCTACAGCTAAAACTACATTGCAGAATAAATGGGTTTACAGGCTGAAGGAAGAAGATGGAGGAAAACAGAGGTACAAAGCTAGACTTGTGGTGAAGGGGTTTGCATAGAAGAAAGGTATTGATTTTGATGAAATATTTTCTCCTGTTTTTAAAATGAATTCAATCAGAACTATTTTAAGTCTAGTAGTAGTTTAAGATTTTCATCTTGAGCAGTTAGATGTAAAGACACCATTTCTCCATGGGGATTTGGAGGAAGAGATATATATGCAGCAGCCATAAGGATATGAGGTAAAAGGGAAGGAGAAACTAGTGTGTAGGTTGAATAAGAGCTTGTATGGCTCAAAATAGGCACCAAGGTAGTGGTATCTAAAATTTTACAAGTTTATGTATGAACAAGGTTATACTAGATGTTACTCTGATCATTGTGTTTATCTGAAAACACAAAATGATGGCAGCTATATTATATTGTTATTGTATGTGGACGACATGCTTGTTGTAGGGTCTAACATGTCGGAAATAAATGAGCTAAAAATAAAATTGTCAAATTCATTTGCAATGAATGATTTGGGAGCTGCAAAACAAATCCTTGGTATGAGAATAACTAGAGATAGGAAAAATCGCAAATTAACATTGTCTCAGAATGAGTACATACAAAAGGTGTTGAAAATATTTAATATGCACAATGGAAAACCAGTTAGTACACCTTTTGCTAGCCATTTCAAACTTAGTAAGGAAATGTGTCCAAAGACCCAAGAAGACATGGATTATATGTCTAAAGTTCCATATGCATCAGCAGTTGGAAGCTTAATGTATGCAATGGTCTACACAAGGCCTGATATTGCACATGCAATGGGAGTTGTAAGTAGGTACATGAGCAATCCAGGAAAGGAACATTGAATGGCAGTGAAATGGATTATCAGATATTTGAAAGGTACCACAAATCAAGCATTATGCTTTGGTGGTTCAAATATTTCTCTAAAGGGACATGTTGATGCAGATATTGCAGGTCAGAGATAATAGGAGGAGCACTATACGATATGTATTTACTGTAGGTGGAATAGCTGCTTGTTGGGTTTCAAAAATCCAAAGTGTTGTTGTACTTTCAATAATAGAAGTAGAGTATGGTGCTGCTACAGAGGCTAGTAAAGAAATGATTTGGTTACAAAGGTTTATCGGTGAATTAGGTAAGGAGCATGATATGGGCACATTATACAGTGATAGCCAAAGTGCCATTCATCTTGCAAAGAACTCACCATTTCACTCCAGGACTAAACACATACAGCTCAAGTACCATTTCATACGATCAGTGTTGGAAGATGGAGAGTTGAAGCTGGAAAAGATACACACTAGCCAGAATCCTGCAGATATGCTAACAAAAGTTGTAACTAGGGAGAAATTTAGAATATGCTCAGTTTCAATTTGTCTTCAAGGATGACGATGAAGATGAGAAATAGAAAGGTCCAAAGAGCAGTCATTGTCCAACAAGTGAAGCAGCGGTGGAGTTGCTACAATCATTCTCCAAGTGGGAGATTGTTGGGTGTGGAGCATGATTATTTAGATATCTTTGTTTCAGGCGGATGTATACCCCAGGAAGTTTGTACACCCCTGCACGTAGGGAGGTGTGGGGGGGACTTGTCCCCCCCGCAGGGGTTCGGGGGGCCGATCCCCCCCGGCTGGGGGGTCCAGGGGCCAACGGTCCCCCGGCGGGCTAAAAACATATGTAAAATTGCTTTAAAAAAGTATAACAATTTCTAGTCAATCTAGGCTATTCATTAGGTGGATGATATGATGGTAGAACTTATGTTTAGTTTAGGGTTTTTTTCCCTAGAAGGCAACCCCTCTCTTTGTATGAGGGCATTGTATTGAGGCTGTGTAATAGATGTGTATTCTCCGAGTGAGAAACAGAGAGGTGAGACTGTGAGAAAATAGAGGATATTACAGCTAATCTGCTATAGGTTGTGACTCTTCATTTTCCTAGATAATAGAAAGGAAGGACTGGCTTTTTGGGGTGGACGTAGCCCAAACTGGGTGAACCACGTATATCTATGTCTCTCTGGTTTTAGGAATTTTCTGTGTTTATATTAATGAAATATTCTATGTGTTCCATTGCTATGTAATATATAATTTTCTAACACGAGAAAATACAATATGCAAATCATGTCAATTCGGTAAGCAAACCATATCGTAATTCCCTAAAAAGGAAGGATCAGCTAGTAAACCTCTTGAGCATGTTCATACTAATTTATGTGGACCATGAAGGAAAAAGTCACCTCGTGGAGAAGAATACTTTATATTGTTCATTGATGATTTTTCCAGAATGTGTTGGATAGGACTTCTGAAGCATAAAGATGAAGCATTTGAAAAGTTCAAAGCCTTCAAAGCTTTGGTTGAAAATGAATCAGATCACAAAATCAAATGCCTCAGATCTGATTGAGGAGGGGAATTTACCTCAGATGAATTCTTTGATTTTTGTGAAGAACGTGGAATAAAAAGGCAATTCTCCACCACAAGGACTCCTCAGCAAAATGGAGTGGTAGAAAGGATGAACAGAACTATTCAACAAATGGCTCGTGCTATGCTAGATGAGTCTGGAACTCTTGCAACCTTCTCGGGTGAAGCCGCATTTGCTACCATCACTATTCTCAACCAAGAAAATGTTCGAGTAAATAGCACTGAAACTCCACATGAACTTTGGTATGGTAAGATTCCTACTGTAAAATACTTCAATGTTTTTGGAAGCAAATGTTACATCAAAAGGACTGATGAAAAACTTGGTAAGTTTGAACCCAGAGAAGATGAAGGTATTCTCCTTGGTTACTCTTCTTGAAGTAAAGGATATAAATGTTATAAAAAAAGACTTGGGAAAATTATTGAAAGTATTGATGTTGTGGTTGATGAAGCATGCAAAAATCCAAAACAAATAAAAACCATAGATTATGAATAATATGAGGATTATCCTCCCACATCAAATAAGACTAATTCTGAAGAAGAAACCAATGAAGTACCAGAAGAAGAGATAACGGTAGAAGAAAAGACTTCATCCAAGCATGTTCAGAACAATCATCCAGAAGCTCAGATCTTAGGAGAAAAAGGGGCATGTGTGTAGACTAGAAGAACCATTACCGAAGCTTCAAGCTATATAGAATTACATCTTCCACTGAACCTCAAAATGTAAATGAAGCATGTAGAGATGAGTGTTGGGTCAAGGCCATGAATGAAGAACTTGAGCAAATTGAAAAGAATAATACTTGGAAATTAGTTCCTAGAGCTCATGATAAGAATATCATAGGAACTAAATGGATATTAAAAAACAAGGTGAACGAAAATGGAGAAGTTATTAGAAACAATGCTAGACTCGTTTGTAAAGGATATGCTCAAGAAGAAGGTATAGACTTTGAAGAAACTTTTGCACCTGTTTCTAGACTTGAAGCCATCAGAATGTTTCTTGCTCTTTCAAGTTTTCAAAAATTCAAAGTATACCAAATGGATGTTAAATATACCTTTCTTAATGGAGACTTAGAAGAAGAAGTCTATATTGAGCAACTAGAAGGATTCATTCTTGGAAATGATGCAAAACTTGTATGCAAACTCAGGAAAGCTCTCTATGGTCTAGAATAGGCTCCAAGGGCATGGTATTACCATCTTGACAAATATCTTCACCAATAGGGTTTTTCAAAGGGATCAACAGATAGCAATCTATATACAAAGATTGACACTGGTAAATTGCTAATAATTGTTGTTTATGTTGATGATATTGTTTTTGGTAGCAATGAAGAATCCACGACTCAGAATTTTCCTTTAGTAATGCAACAAGAATTTGAAATGTCATTGCTTGGTGAGCTCACCTACTTTCTTGGACTACAAGTTCAGCAAAATAAAGATGGTATTTTTCTCTCACAAACCAAATACCTCAAACAGATCCTGAAAAAGTACGGCATGGAAGATTCTAAACTAGTATGTACCCCAATGGTAACAAGATGCAATCTTAGCTCAAATGATGATTCAGCAGCAGTGCATCAACCAACTTACAGATCCATGATTGGCAGCTTGCTTTATCTAACAAGTACCCGACCGAACATCATGCATGCAGTGGGAATAGTTGGAAGATACCAAGCAAATCCAAAGGAATCACACCTTGAGGTAGTCAAAAGGATCTTCAAATATCTTCAAGGAACATAAGACTTTGGTTTATGGTACCCTAGAGATACAAATCTTACACTTCATGCATATAAAGATGCAGATTAGGCAGGAAGTGTTGATGACAGAAAAAGCACTAGTGGTGGTGCATTTTATATGGGTTCCAGGTTAGTGTCTTGGTTCAGCAAGAAACAAAGTTCAATTGCATTATATACAACTGAAGTAGAAAATGTGGCTGCTGCATCTTGTTGCACACAACTACTTTGGATGATGCAAACCTTGCAAGATATTTAGATCACATGTACTCCACCCATCTCCATTCTATGTGATAATACAAGTGCCATCAGTATTTCAAAGAATCCAATCATGCACTCCAAGACCAAGCACATACCCATCAAATATCATTTGAAAAAAAGGTCAAATTGGAGTATGTTCCCTCCAAAGAACAGGTTGCTGATATATTCACCAAACCACTGCCTAGAGAGACATTTGAATATATTAGACAAAAGCTGGGAGTAATTTTTGCATCATCCTGCTATTAAATCCTCTATTCTTCAAAGAAAGGTGGTTATACGCGAGTTTCATGAAGTGTAGTCACATATATATGCTAGTTTCTGTGGGTACAGTCATGTATATGTTGGTCTGAGGAACAACAGTGGGCCAGACTCAGGAGAAAGGTGTCTGATATGGTCCATGGGGAGCATATGCTTCTGATAATGCATTGTTGGCATTATCTGGGAAGATCTCAGTGCAAATTTTGTTTCAGGTGGAACAGGTTCAGGGGGAGAACAAGGTTGTTGATCTGTATGTTGATTGACGAATGTTGTTGATGATAGTTGCTAATGACTATCATAGTCTTGTTTAAGATATTTGGTCTCTGTTATATAAGTCATGTACATATTTTAATGTAAAGGTCATGAAAAGTCCTAATTTGTAACCCCACTATGCATGGATGGATGATGTAATGTATAAACAATTGTATTTCCCCACTTGGTTGGGTGGATGAGTCAAATTTGGTATATCCCCAGTTGATTGGGAGATGGATGTATGTATGAGTCTTTGACAGGTCATTGGTGATGTATGTATAGAGTCATGTTATCTTTCTGCAGACCTTGCTTGTGCTCAAGCGGAGCATGGACTCGATCATAGGAGCTCAACCAACACTTCAGCATTTCAGAGAATTTAGCTGGTACTCAGGGGGAGCATGACCCTTTGCCCTTGATGAAAAAGGGCGAGAGTGACTTAGTGACTTGGTGTTGCCATCAAGTCCAAAAGGGGAGATTGTTGGCATTATGACACAGGTGTTGTCCTAGATGGCAACTCACTCAGATGAGATATCATAGTGCAACAGATTAGTAGCAAAGAATTAATGATAAGAGAGAGGTATATGTAGGTTCACCTTGACAAAGAAGCGTATACACGCGCGTAAACAAACCAAAAGGAGCATATAACGTACACATGCAGTTTCACAGAAGGAAAGGCACTTGGAAAACTAAGTTTTGGTATGTTTTCCCACGTGTATATGCTTCTTTGTCAAGGTGAACCTGCGTATACCTCTCTCTGATCATTAATTCTTTAGGAGTTGAATCTGGTTGATCTAAAATTGTTGGGCGAGCTAAATTTGGGATTCTCTTGTACAAGGTACTAGATTGGGTATAGACTAAGTTTAAGTACTGGGAATGAGAAATTAGCTTCTCTTATGTTACAACCCATCCTTTAGAAACATCCTTAGTAATATTGGGATGTGATTATTTTGACAACCATTTAGCTAAAATTTCATCTGGAATAAAAATCTTGACTAAATGATACATACATTTCCATTCCTGTATATGATCTGAAATGTAAGTAGATGTCGACTTTTTTAGGGAAGTCAAAAGTTCAGTACCAGTGTCATATCGAATTGGTAGCTGAAAATGTATCAAAATTGTTGTTTTTAAATATTTGAAGTTATGGAAATAAGCGTGGGGTAACTCAATGTATCGTTTTGTTGATGGCTTGTTAAACTTCATTGGAAAGGGTGAAATATGATGGAATCATCGCTTGATGAATTCGACACATGTGAAAGATGATATGTCATAATGTGATTTGATGGATCCTCTCTTGATTTACTTCCAAATTTCAGTATATTTCTCGGTAACTTGGTAGGAATTTATGACCAAAATGGATAATAATAAATAGGACCATTTGTCAGCGGGGATAAATATAGAAAATATAAAGTTGCGATAAACGGTAACTGTCGGTTGAGGTATTGTTACATATTTTGATAACCTTGAGGGTTAAGTCCTAATCCTCGAGGAGGACAGCTAGGATATCATGGAATAGCTTGTGGGGTTGGTATTTTCATTCCTCCAAGGTAACCAGGGTGAGTCATACCAAGTTATGGTTGAATGGAACTTGATAAGTATAACTAAAATATTGCTGACTCTGGAAAGGTGGAATTTGACCCATTTGACCCAATTAATATTGCTCCTATAAAGATTGAGTTTGCAAAGGTTTACCTTGAACAAATTAACTTTTAATAGGTTGACTATGAAAAAATTGACCTTGAAAAGGTTGTTGTTGAAACGCTTGACATAAAAAATGTGGGCTTTGAAAAGCTTGACCTTGGAAAGATGGGCTTTGAAAATATTGACCTTAAAAAGGTCAGATTAGAAAAGCATGACCTTGAAAAGGTTTTTTCATTGTACCTATAATAGGTTTTTCAATAGGAATATATGTTGTATATTTGAAAGTAGGATCAGTTGGATAAGAAAATGCCTAAGGGATAGCCTTTGTACGTCATGGAACAAATATTTGAGTGGTGTTGGGAACGGGATCCCCCAAGGACTATTTTGGGGCTAAAGCCCATATTTTGGGTTGAATTTTGTAATAAACTTGTAAAGACTCCGCATTTTATGGTCACAGAGCGCAAAGGTGTCGTGAGTCATAAAGGGTTGTCCGCCCTTATTTTTGTGAAGTAAAGTTGGTTGTAAAAGATCTACCCAAGGTCCGTGGACGATGTGATTGTATAAAAAGAGCCAAGTAAGTAAGCTCTAAGTAGTTCAATAGTGGCCAAGATAGTCCTAGCTTTGAAGTAAGAAGTCTAAGTTTCGAGTCATAGCGAGGGTATAGGCTCTGCAACTGAGTCTGTAGAGGCCTAGGGTGGACATCTGCAGTTAAGTGCATGGACCCCTACAGCTTTGTGCACAAGGTGGATAGATTATGTAATCACTTGAAGATATCAATAAAGAGAAGTATTCTGCAAATTCTATGCCTTTGTTCCGATTAATGCATCTTGTCGTATTGTGTATGAATTTCATTTATAATTCTTATATGATGCGTGAATGTATGTAATTATGTTGGTTAGATGAATGCAAGTAAGAAAAACTTTTTACACAATGTTAACTATGTTTGTTTAATAAGATAAGTAAGATGGTTAGAATAGTTTGGGAATCTACATGGTACGCTACCCTCACAGCGCAAAAGTACTTGAGCCATAGGTTAGGGCTGTGCGAAGGTCAATCATACTTTTTCGTGGAGGTACTGAAGGTTGGAATAGAGGACTAGTCTGGAAAGCCCTAGAACTAAGTGACCTGCATGAAGGAAGGAATAGAAGGAATAAACTGACATCACAACCATCTCAGGGTGTGGAAACTTGGTTCCAACATCCCGCCATACTGCTTCGGGTGAGACTTCGGTCCGCGCTCCACAGGCTGATGCCGAAAGGGCTAGTAGTGTAGGGATTTGTTTTGCTAACTAATGCTGAACCTGGGTGAGGCACCAACAAGCCAAAAAATTGTTTTGTTGGCAAGACCGGAATCTGCATAAGAGATGTGTGATGTCGTATCATTGGAATCCAACTAAGAAAGAGATCGAAGACTGGTTGGATGGGAAGATCCACGAATTCATGGCACGGGAGAACAAGAACCCACAATTGACAAAGGAACAATGGTTGGATAGGTACCTATATACAGAGATCCATGAGATCTTTTTCTACTCCTTTCTGATTGAGCTATACAAGTGGATCACAAAGCTAGAAGATAACTAGGGGAGGTGGAGACTTGACAGTCCTATTGTTTGGACCCCAGAGTTAGTACAGAGATTGGAAGCATCTGATGATAAGATCATCTGCGCTGTCGACCATTATCTCGGTCATGTCATAGGAGGATTTGTGACTGAATTCACAGTTGATATCTCAGTCAGCTACAATGAGGTGGAGCATCGCTTTTTCAAATGAGTGCAAGGTAAGTACTTGAAATCTTTGAATACCTGGCTTAAAATGTTATTCTGTGAAAAGAGCGTTATGTAGCTACCTTGATGTTCGGGGCTACACGAAGTAGAAAAACTTATAAGAACGAAGGGAGAAAGGGTCCTAAATATAGTACATTAATTTCACCTCCATGAGGTGATGAAGAGGGAGTAGCGTCGGATTCTCCACAAAGTGCTATCCAGATAATAAGACAAGGATTCCCACGGCTGCCACCTCGACCCACACCACCTCCAACTTCGCCACCATCACCTGCGACTTCACCCATACCACCTCTGCCTCCACTACAGTTCAATATGGAAAATTCAGTGAAGCTTCCTTTGTTTGAAGGCTTGGGAAATGAGGACCTGGACCAATTCTAGTTCATTGTGAAAGACGTATGGGAAGCCTAAGGTGTTATAGATGATCACATGAAGAAGGCAACACTGGTTAGTGTGTTGTAGCATCACGCGCTAACCTAGTACGTCAAGTACTCTAATGATAACCTGAATGCTGGGGTGGCAGACATCTAGACGACATTGAATAAAGAATTCAATAGGCCTAATTCTAAGGCACAATCGATTGTGGGGTTCAAGGAAATTGTGATGCAACCAAGCGAGACCCCTTAGGAACTTGATTAGAGACTGAAGTGTAAAATCCGTGAATCAAACATGAACTTAATAGGCAAGCACCATCAAAAATGGTTCGTGGCTTCGCTCTTGCCACACCTAAGGGTTGCGTTGTCACAACAGAAGGTAACAAATCAGGCAGAGGCCTTGGAGGTTGCAATGAGACTGCATGAAACATCGATGCAAGATCCAAATTTGGGGTTTAGCAAATCCATGCATAGTTGAAAAAGCTTTGCCTTGAGATGCAAAGTTTGAAGTAGGACAAAACGGTTTGACCAGAGGTGCGTGAAGAGGTATGGTGCCTGAAATGAAAGGGTCAGGAGCATGACAAAGACCATTGCCCTATCTTTGTGAATGACCTGGCAAGAGGAGGACCAATGCCTTTGAGTCCGGAAGCTTAGGTAGGACCAAGTGTGAGGCTTGCATTTTGGTGTGCTACATGTCAGGTAGTAGGAAAACATGCCACGAATAATTGTCATTTGTTGCAAAATTTGGTACAGACACTGCAACAACTGTTCTGCAACTTCTATAGGTTGGTAGGAAATGATGAGCGTAATTGTAAAAGTTATGAACTAATGATGGATAAATTCCCACCTATAGGGTTAAGGTAGAAACGTGGCCCCATGACCAGAGTGCGAGGATGGTGTGGACAGGCTTTCAGGGGCATGGGCGAGGTCGAGGCGGAGGAGGACCTAGCAGAGGTCAGGGACAACTGATTTGCTACAATTACGGAGGATCAGGACACTGTGCCTATGATTTAACTAACCCAACATGTGTGTCGTGCAAGTATTGCACTATGTTTGATCATGAAACAGAAGACTGTCCTACAGTAATAGCAAGGATATGCGACAAAGGGGTGCTACCACCTCAGCTTACTTAGAACCTGCAAATAATGAGGTCTGAGCCATGTGAGGAGGATCTGAATGTGAATATACTGCTCCAAAGTGGAATCAAAATAGGAGATGACAAGGGGAAACAACCCAAAGATAGCACATGTGTTCGCAAATCTCCAATGAAGGAGGCTGAGTTTGATTTGGAGCACTCAAGCAAAACATCCATGGAGCAAAGAAGAGCTTCACTGAGGCCTCCACCTCAGGATAAGCCTGACGAGGAGATGGACCCTTCTATGCTTACAACGTTCCTCGAGACCCACATGAAGTTACTGCATGATAGCAAGGTTGTGAGGGGGCTACAGGAGCTTATA
Organism: Pinus tabuliformis; assembly: GCA_031772625.1. Lineage (NCBI taxonomy): Eukaryota > Viridiplantae > Streptophyta > Pinopsida > Pinales > Pinaceae > Pinus > Pinus tabuliformis. The sequence continues at coordinate 572,711,805 of CM062805.1, read as the reverse complement.
AATAGATGCACCGGAAACACTCTAGTTCAGCTACGCGTAGTATGAAATATTGGTAAGCATAAAACAAGGACAGGATGGGAGATGAGACTGACCATATAGATAGGAGAGTATGAAATGGATTAGGTTATTTTGGATGTGGCATGAGACGTGAACATCCTATCGGAACAGACTTGGGATCAGATGGGGAGACCCATGTTATAGTGGTCTCTGATTCAGCTAAGGATGGTGAACCAGCAGAAGATCATCCCCATTGGAGGCTACAGGGTGTGACTATAGATATTGAAGGTGTGAGTGCACTGGCTGACTTTGAAGTATTATAAATTGTGAATGATAGCAACCCATATCATGCACTCCTTGGAATCGATTGGGCTAATAATATGAACGAGGTAATCAACCTAGAGAAGTGAAAGATGATACTTGAGAAGAAATCGCTCCGCGTAATAGTACCTCTAGATCCTAATGAGGGATTGCGCTATACTGAACCAGTGCGCGATTATGAGAGCAATGACGATCTGGACTATATCTATAAGATAACAACGTGAGACCAAGATTAGGTGAATCCAACAGTGGATGGAAAAATTACATGGGATTGCAAGAGTTCCTGCACCTTGGACTCTCATGAAGAATTATAGCGCTAGAATAATCGGTTACATGAGGTAACCACACTGAGCTGTAACATGATGACCCAGTCGCTATGTTGTGTGTCATCGGAGGTAAGAAATCTACCCACTTAAGATGGCCTAAATGATGTAGATATCTTTTTGGATGCATTTGAGAGGGAGGTATGAAAAAAGTAGTGCTTCCAGGCATTGGATTGGGCACTGCGCGCTACGCCCACAAGATGGTGGGGTATTCACAAGGGAAGCTTTGATGATTGGTGTGAATATATGTGGATCATAAGAACCTACTTTGGGAAGCCGAAGGTGCGAATAACAGATAAATACAATGGGCAGAATGACCCACACACACACTTGGCAAAATGAGCTCAGGCTTATGGAGAGAAGCCCCAACCTGAATGGGTGCACTTGTTTTGTCACACCCTGGACGTTGTCTCGATGAATTGGTACATAGAAAAATAGATCCTCCACGGTAAAGGTGAATGGGATATTCTACACAAGGGATTCATAATGAAATTCATCTTCGAAGATGGGTTTGAATGTACGACAAGGTGCTACAAGAAGTAAAAGAAGCGATCTTTAGGATACCGCAGGATCCTTTGGACTTGATTCAACCTAATTGGAATACTTATATGAGTCATGCAGTGGAATGCTATAACGTAACAACTGAATGAGCATCTTTGAAAGATTAAAATTCCTAAAGCAGAAGGTCACAGTGAGGTGGAAGGACGGCAGATTGAGAATCTAGATATAACCGCACCGCTGAAAACAAAACAAGTAAACATTAGCACCGAGGCAAAGCCCAAATTCGCCAACATTGGAGATTACTGGGATGATGTGATGGTGGATAAGGTTGCTGAATTGCTTTGCGAATACTAGCATTTATTCTCTACTGAGTTTATGGATCTAAAGGGGATAATTGGGGACCTAGGCATTATGAAGATCACGTTGAAGCCCGACACGAAGCTAATTAAGCAAAGACCTTACCATCTCAATTTGAAGTATAAGGAGAAGATCCACTTAGAACTAGACAAGATGCTCATGGCACGCATCATTGAGCCTATGGAAGAATCTGATTGGTTAAGCCCAATGTTGATACAAGAAAAGAAGCAGAAGGTTGAAATAAGGATATGCATGAATCTCAAAATTCTAAATGACACTTGCGTACATGGTCCTTTCCTGAATCCGTTCACGGATGAAGTGTTGGATAATGTAGGTGGCGAGGAAGCATATTCCTTCACTAATGGATTCTCTAGGTACCATCATATCAAAATCGAATCGGAGGATAGGAGAAAGACAACCTTCGCAACTAAGTGGGGGTGTTTCCAGTACACTATAATGCCGTTTGGGTTGAAGAATGCACCTGTAATTTTCTCGCTCGCGATCATTGCTCCTTTCAAGGAATTTATTCATAAGTTCCTGGAAGTATACTTTAATGACTGGACTATTTTTGGACTGGTAAAACGCCATGTTGCTAGTTTACACCTAATTATGGATACTTGTCGAAGATACCATATCGCACTCAATCTGAAGAAGTGCCTATTTTTTGTTCCTTTTGGGATCCTGTTGGGTCATGTGGTTTGCAGGCAAGGACTGATGGTAGATGCTACGAAGATCATGGTGATACTAAATTTGGAAGCACCAAGGAGTGTGAAATAGATGCACACTACCCTAGGACACACAGGCTATTACTGAAGTTCATCAAAGGCTATGCCCAGACCACCACGCTTATGGAGAAGTTGTTAAAGAAGGATGCCGCATTCTACTGGAAGGAGGACTGTAAGAAGAGCTTGGATGTATTGAAAGAAAATATGGTCACCGCAGTGATTCTAGTCTTCCCGTACTGGAAGAAGGAATTTCATGTACATGTCGATGTGTCATGTATAACAATCAAAATAGTACTGACACAGGCTGCCGAAGGAGACTTGGACCACCCTATCGCATTCGTGAGCAGAAGGTTATCCATGGTGGAGAAGAATTATTCCACCACCAAGTGCGAAGGGTTAACCATGGTATATGCGCTCCAGAAGTTTAAACAATACTTGCTGGGTGGCCATTTTAAAATGTATAAAGATCATTCCACATTGAAGTACCTTGTCAATAAGCCTGTGTTGGGGGAGAGAATCTATAGGTGGCTGTTATTGTTCCACGAATATGATTTTGACGTTATTGTGAATCTTGGACGACTGAATGCGGGACCAAACCATCTGCTGCTCATCGAAACAGGGGAAGAGCCCACTAATTTGGAGGAGGGACTGCCTGACATGTAGCTATTTACAGTGTGCATCGTTGATGGTCATTTTGAAGATATAATACATTTCCTAACAACACGAACTACCCTAGAGGGATACACCGTTCATCAAAAGAAGGAGTTAGTGGTGCGCATGGCAGCTTTTTTTGTCATTGTTGGCATCTATACAAAATGGGGTCTGATGAGATATTGCAACAATATGTACATGAGTTTGAAAGAAGTATCATCCTCATGGACGCTCATGGGGGCATCACGGGAGGACATTATTTACGGAGAGCGACGACACAGAAGATTCTACACGTATGGTTTTGGTAGCCAACCCTCCATCAGGACTCAAAATCATATTAAAAGGCATGTGATGTGTGTCAAAGGACTAGCAGGCCATCATGGAGGGATGAGATGCCTCTGAATCCATAGATAACGTTACAACCCTTTGAGAAATGGGAGATAGATTTTGTGGGACCCATCCAGCCCGAGGAAAGACGGGAGCGAGGTACATTATCACCGCAATGGAGTATTTGACTTGATGGGCGGAGGCACAACCTGTGAAGGATCGTATAGGAAAAACTGTTGCAAATTTCATATTTGATAATGTACTAACCCAATATGGGTGTCCCAAGATTTTGATGAGTGATCACAATACACACTTTTTGAATGAGATGATCAGTGCGCTCACGGAGGAATTTCAGATATATCATCAGAAGAGCATGCCTTATCACCTGCAGGCTAACGGGACAGTGGAAGCATTCAATAAAGTGCTAGAGAACACACTGACCAAGGTTTGCAATGCTCAATGAAATGATTGGGACCTACACATACCCGCAGTACTATGGACCTATCAGACAACATGCAAGAAGTTGACTAGACAAACACCATTTCGGCTTGTCTATGGTGTTCAAGAAGTAATGCCCATGGAATACATTGTGCCTAGTCTCCGCATAGTGGCACTCATGGGTATGATGGATTGTGGAGCCCTAGAAGAAAGGCTCACACAGCTAGATGAGCTTGAGGAAGAGAGATTTCTAGTTGTATTTCACCAACAAGGCCAAAAGTAGCATGAAAAGGCATGGCATAATTGACACATTAAGATGTGCACCTTTAAGGTAAACGACCTGGTTTTGTTATATGACATCAAGTTTGATAAATTTCCATGGAAATTCATAATGCACTGGTTAGGGCCCTACGCCATTAAGGAGATTACCGACGGAGGAGCGGTACAACTGGTCAAATTGAATGAAGATCCCTTCCCAGGAAAGGTGAATGGAATTCGATTTAAGCCATACATTGGTGGTCCGACCATGTGACTAGATAAAGGTAACACAGTCTTAACGCTCTATGTAGCTGAACAGTCCCGCGTTAAGGAGCTGTGCGATTGGAGGATTGTGCGAAGCAAGGAAGTGTCACAAGGTTGCGGCAGCGTGAAGGTAGCTATGCTACCTAGGGATAAATCATGAAAGTTGGCTGAAAAGTGACCATTAAAGTCATTATTCATGATTTGACAGTAGAAATGCGGTGAAATGGAGTGGGTGACCGACATTTAAGACGAGATTTATATCTTAGATATTTGAAAATCTGCCGCCAATCCGGCATTAATGAATCGAATTTGGGGGGAATGGTCAGATTTGAATTCAACATACCCTATAAACTACAAGTGGTTGTCTAGTGAAAAACACTTGGCATTTTGAGAGTTAAGCTGTTGAGCTCTTAGGCATACATGAACCGAGAATTCTTCAAGGCTTTGAAAGTGACTCCAATGTTTGCAAACTTACCAGAGACGTCGCGAGAACTATTGGAAAGCATTATGTCGGCACCCACAGAAGCTATAGATACCGAAGTAGAGGAGTTGGTGCTGAAAATTGAGATCAAGGCAAAAGTAGTTGCTCTAGAGGTTGCTGAAGTACTAGCCGAAGTCCCTAAATCACTGAGGACATCGAGACCAAAGCCGACCCCAACCAAGGAGACCGCCAAGGATAAAAAGGGCAAGCAGCCTACCATAGCGATGCACGCATCGCCAAGAAGAAACCCACCATATCTCACCCCACAGGAGAAGGAAAAGCCATAAATTTGGAGCGGAACAGGAAGAAATTGAAGACATCCCGATGGATGAGGAGGATGTGGGAGTCGAAGTGGAGGAGGTTGAAGCCCAGGGTACTAACCCTATTATTCGGTTGCCTAAATATGTCGCTCCATGCAAAGCCAAGACCAAGGTGCTGAAATACATCGAGGAGAGAAAGACCACATTGCAAACCCCTCTGTTGCCGAATGACATTGTTTTCGAAGGACTGCACTTGGCATGGGTTCCACTACTAAAACTTGAGGATTGGGACTTGGCTGATCACGAAAATTTCCCATACCTGGCGACCGAGCAACTAATGTGTTGCATCATCGATACAAACACCAAAATTACTACATTGGATCCACAGAGGTGGCTCAAACAAGTAGACAAGGCACTGTTGCTCAACCTGCTTTGGGTGTCGCACTACAAATGCACCCTGGTTATAGTATTGGTCATCAAGCAGCTGCTATGCTTGGTACATGATGGCTGTCAATGGCTAGAGGACCAAATACCCATCACTGACTGGTTGATCCATAGGATCACGCGATTGCCTTACATAGGAGAGAATCCGGCCATGATATTTGGCAAAAAAGGTGGTGAGTAGGCCCTCACGGAATCCATGAAAGAAAAGTTTAAGATGGTGAAGAATCCAAGTGGATATGCCATATCCAACATCTGAAACCTTGTTGTAAAGGTAGCTACACAGATCTTAGCAGGGAAGGTTATGAGGAAGTGTCGCGCTGATGAGGTGTCGGCACCTGTCATCGTGCTAGCAGCCCAGTGTGCTAAAGGATTCCAGTTCAACTGGTTAGGCTACCTTCATGGAGAGTTGCTCACAATTTTTCATGAAGCGCAAGAGCTTAGCAACACGTTCCATTATGCATGGCTCTTGCTGTTAATTGTGCTGGTAGCATGGGAGCTACCAGAGGACAACCAATTCCCTTCATTCGCGGTAGACCTACCTAAAGCAACAAAGTATGCTTTGGTGTGAGCGACCAAGGACGTGTAGCGAGTCAAGGAAAGTAATATCTTCTGGATATTGATGGAGATGAACATCCACATGGCCGTCAATTGTAGAATGCGATTGTCACCTATGGTGTATGCTAACTTGCAGGGCTATGCAGAGTTTAAAGCAAAGTTTCACCATGTGTCGATCAAGACGCAGGAGGGCCCTACACCGAAATGGTACAGCTTGCCTTACCTAGAAACGGATGACACCATTGATGTGGTACTTGATCAATGGCTAGAAAAGTGGCGCTCTACAATAGACTTGGCGGTGAGAGGAAGTGAGTCCGCCGCACAGAAAAATAATGAGGAGGCCAAGCTAAATATGACTCAGCTAGCTGAAAAGAGAAATAAGGAGACCACTGACAAGGCCTAGGAAGAGCATGATGCTGCACAACACACAATGAAGTAGATAAGTGGGACAAAGCAAGGCTCTGACAAAGGCGTGAGGTCCCCTTCACCTAAGACAGAGGAGGAGACAAATAAGAAGACAAAACAACATGGTGTGGACCCTCAGGAGACGTTCGCTGGCATCAAGTGTCGAATGGTGCAGTAGAAAGGAGCGTTCAGGAAGAAATCAAAGTCTACTAAGACATCACTAGACCCTGTGACGCTAATAGAACGTGATCTGCATGACATCGGTGACATGGTGCTAGATGTCACCGAGGAGCCTTGCAATAGTTTGAATAACAATAACAGATAATCTTGTGGGCTATCTAGATAGGTTTATAGGAGTTACAGACCCGCGCGTCTTAGGTTGGCACAGTGTCCACCAGCTTGGCTATCGACACTTCAAAGGCTGCCGAGATGCTATGCACAAATGCCTCCAGTGCAATAGTGTTGCTTGATGGAGCACTGACCATGGAGAATGAAGCTAACAAGCCCACTGTCAATGCCATAAAGGGAGTTGGGTTGAATTTGGCAGCGCTCCCTGGTGAAGCACTCCACCTCTTGCAGGATGGAGTGATTGTAGAAGTGAGGTCCTATGAGAACCACACCCTCTAGGTGATCAGTGAACAATGGATTAATAATGAGCATATGACACTATAACGAGACTATGCCATCGCCGTTGTGACTAGGGTGAACAATCGGAACAAGCGCATTATGCAGGTCATCGAGGAGGCATGCCGAATGGTCCCAGAGTTGGCCATTCCTAAGGAGGACCTAGTTGAGGTTCGCATCCACAAGCTAGCTACAGTGGTGCGCAACAGTTGTACTAAGATGGAAAGGGTTTAGTTGGAGTTGAACCTGCAGATCATAGAGTTATAGTTGAAGGCTCATCCTTCAACTTCTCCAAAAGTGAAGGAGTAGTGGGTGACCGCTATCATGGAAGCAGTAGCAATAGTGGATAGTGCAGTGGAAAACTACACATAACTTTTTGAGCAATCATTTGAGGTCCTGACAAGCTTGTAGGAGGACCCCAATGTATAGCGACTAGAGATGGAAGCGTACGACCTACAACAACGTTATCATGATTTCAACGGTAGAGCACGAACCATCATGCTGACACAAAGATTAGCAAAGTTGTAGGAGGGTAAGAATTTGAAGGAAAAGGTGGATGCAGTGTTGCACAAGGAAGCAATGCTAAAGGTAAGACTGAAGCCCTCGATGGACAAGGCTTACACGGTAACAGGCTCTATTGAAGGAAATATTGTGACTCTGTAAGAAACTCAGCAGAAGCTTCATGTCAACAGTTTAGGAGCAGTGGCCAAGCAGATGGTTGAAGACAGGAAGCAGGCGGTCTCACAGTGCACGACTGAGGTTGCGTTCATACTAGTTGAGCTGGAAGGGCTTCATGCAAATATCTCCACGCCTTCCGACTGACATGAGGGTGAGTCACTGATGAGCCCCATAAATGGGTAATTATATGGGCTCATTTGGCCTCCTATCTTAGCTTAATCTGCCATTCTCATTAGTTTATTGCATGTTTTCGATTATATTTATGCTAATAGAGTGAATTGGGTTAGTCATTATGCCATGAAGTCTAATGTGTGCTTTATGCATATTTTTTGTCAATTTTGAGACAAAGTCAAAGGTTTAATGAGAATTTGGTAGCCAATATTTAAGGAAAATAAGGGAGAGGATTTGTAGGAGGGTGTACCCCTCATTTATGACCCCCTACTTCGAATCCTCCTTCAGAAGGCTCGGAGCACAAGCAGGCACATCAATGCATCAAAAGGGCAACCGAGCAAGTGAAGAAGAATTGATGTCTATCTCTAGTCTTGGGAGCCAAGCCTCCTTGATTTTAGGAGATATGTTGAGGGCTCCAGTTGCATAAATAGGGGGGCTTAGGGCCTCAGGAGTTTAGTTGGATGTTAGTCAAATTTTTGCACTTTTGTTGCAGCTCTTGCTTAGTGCATTTCGAGCTTACTTTTGTGAGCAGTTTTATGTAATGTGACTATTATTTTGATAATGGAGATGAAATATTTTTTGAGCCAGCAATGATTTCTTTCAGAGGGCTGAAGCTCTTGGGTTAGGGCCCAACCCAAGTTTCCCAACACCTCTTGCTTTGTACTCATATCATTTTGCTTCAGTTCATGACTTAATTTATGTTAGATAGATCTATTTTTCCTTGCTTAGAATAGGTTGCTTTTGGTGGTTTACATAGTTGTTTCCATTTCAATTGCTGAAGTAGGTTAAATAGTGGTAAGAGAAAGATACAAAAAGGCATAAATAGAGCCTAACCTCCTTTCCTCCTTTGGGGACCATGAGTTGAGGTCAAGAACTCCTTGCTGCCATAAAAACCTAATTTTGCTTTCCCCATGAAATTTCTAGTGTTTTAGTTTGATTTAGAGGTTAATGTTTTGCTTCAGATCTAGTTTTTCATACTCATTTTTGTTTATGCAATAAATCTCCTCACATGATTTCCTTTCCATATAGCACTATCCAAGCATTTTATGTTCCTAGGTCAGAATTTAGGTTAACATGAGGCAATTCTGTTTTTGGTACAGCTAGCTCTTTTCTATCTCAGTTTCAGTGTTTTGACTTGCAGCTCTGTTACAGTAACATATTTTCTCATAATAAATCCATACATCATCCTTCACCATCTCTTTTTCTACATGTTTTACAGGCTATCCATAGCCCTTCACCAATCTGCCCTAATTTCTACATTTTCTGCATAACATTTCCTCTTGCCTCTTGAATAAAACCAACCATCATCTTTCTTCCTAATCACCCTTGATGAGCTCCAAACACCTTAACACATTCCTCTAGTCCTTAGTTCCCTTTTTCCACAATTGTTTCCACCTTTAAACCCTTTAAAACAACCCTCGGCATCCTCCTATATATCCTCCTATAGAACCTCCTGTAGATCCCCTGCAGCCTCTTGTAGAATTTCCTGAAAGTGAATTTTTGAAGTCCGATTGTAGAGAAAGTCTCCAGAAGGTTACCAGAGGCTTCTTAGGACCCCTCCACACCTTCCTACACCTTTTCAAACTCGAGGTCACCTTCCATTTCCACCTAATCATTGCCACATCCACGGACAATTGCATTACATGCGTAAAAAAATACACAAAAATCAAAAAAAGATGTTTTTTTCCTTATTTCCTTCTAGAAATAGCTTGAATAGGTGTAGTTTATTTCCTCAGTAGGTAATGGCACTCTTTTCCTAGATTTTCACCTCTCTTGTTGCAAAAGTAGTGTTGGTAAATTAGGGTTTGCTAGGGTTTGCTTTACACTCCAATCCTCTTTCTCTTTCTGTAAGTAGGATAGCCTCTATAGAGTTAGATTCCTTTCATCACAATTAAAAGCTTCTTCTAGAAACTCATAGAAGTTGTCTTGAGCTCCTAGTGATCTTGTGCCAACTGACCAAGTGATAGCCTGTAGTAAGAGCTAGTACTTGTGCATACAGCACCATCACTTCCAAGTTTGTTATGAACTACCGAGTTGATAAAAGTAAAGTAGGAAGCCCTAGGAGTTGCAACATTATTGGTGCAATATTGGTGGTCACCAGTCACGATGTTTGTGTTGGGGGCCTGTTGGGAATGGGATGACCCAAGGACGTTTTTGGGTCTAAAAGGCCATATATTGGGTTGAATTTTGTAATAAACTTGTAAGGACTCCGTAGTTTGTTGTTGTAGAGAGCGAAGGTGCCATGAATCATAAAGGGTTGTGCATTATTTTTGTAAAGTAAAGTCAGCTGTAAAAGATCTACCCATGGTCCGCAGACCATGGGATTGTATAAAAGGAGCTAAGTAGGCTCTAAGTAGTTCAATAGTGGCTAAGATAGTCATAGCTTATAAGTAAGAAGTCTATGTTTCGGGTTATAGCGTAGGTAGAGGCTCTGTAGTTGAGTGCACAGAGGTCTAGGGTGGACATCCGTAGCTGAGTGCGTGGACCCCTGTAGCTGTTTGCATAGGGTGGATAGAGTCTGTAATTACTTGAAGATATCAATAAAGAGAAGTATTTTGTAAATTCTGTGTCTTTGTTCCATTTAATGCATCTTGTCGTATTGTGTATGAATTTCATTTATAATTCTTATGTGATGCGTGAATTTATGTAATTATGTTGGTTAAGAGAATGCAAATAAGAACATTTGTTTACGTGGTGCTAACTATGATTGTTTAATAAGATAAGTAAGATGCTTAGACTATTTTGGGAATCTACACAACATGCTACCCTAGTAGTGCGAAAGTACCTGAACCGTAGGTTAGGGCTGCACAAAGGTCAATTGTACCTTTTCGCGAAGGAACTAAAGGCTAGAATAGAGGGCTAGTCTGAGAAGCCCTAGAATTAAGTGACCTGCATGAAGGGAGGAATAGAAGGAATAAACCGACATCACAACCATCTCAAGGTGCGGAAACTTGGTTCCAGCATCCCCTCATACTTCTTTGGGTGAGACTTCGGTCCGCGCTCTGCGGGCTGATGCCGAAAGGGCCAATAGTGTAGGGTTTTGTTTAGCTAACTAACATTGAACCTGGGTCAGGCCCAAACAAGCCAACAAGGGGTAACTTAGACAATCATTTGTGATACTCCTGAGATAGGTGTCTTAGGTGAACTCGGAATTGGTTATTGGATAGATGTTTGAATGGTCGAATAAATAGGTGTTTAAGGTCTACTTTGAATAGGCTATTTAGCTGGTTGCTAAATAGGTCGTTGAACTGGTTGCTGAACATGTTGTTGAACAAGTTTTTGAACTCTTTGTTGAACATGTTATTGAATGGGTTGTTGAATAGTTGTTTGTGGAATTCCTTGGGAAGGCTATTGGATAGGTGTCTGTGGAATCCCCTCGCTAGGTTGTTGGGTAGGTATTGAAATACTTGGAATAGTTATTTGTCGAATAGATTTTACAATAGGCTAAATAGGTTGATAAACAGGCACTTTTGGAGCGACGGGAATACGTTTTTTAGCAACAACAATGTTCCAAATAATATGTATTCCAAGGTAAGGATATAACATTAAGGGTTGAGATAAAATAGGTTAGCTTGGACTGAATTAAGGTAACTGACCATAATTTCCGGTAAAATCTTGTCCTCCAACCATAGGATATGATCCGACAAGAGGTCGTCCTCCAAGTGGAGGATAAGGTGGTTTCACCCCAGGGAGGTAATAAAAATCAGTTGGGGTTACTTGAGGATTACCTAAGTTACAAAATACCACATGAACATATTGGTCTAATGCCAAAGGTGCTTTATTAATGGATGTCATGCTCTGAATAGTAGTGGTACATAAAACATATAACCAAGTAGAAACTTGGGGGGAAGGAAGAAATCTTGAAAAGGTTCCAATAAGTGACTTCTACCTAGGAGGAAGTAAAGGAAAACCATATAAAAATGACTCCAGTGATATGGTAAACATAGAGGTATCAGTGGATTGATTCCCAGGAGGAATTTCTAACATGGTTCGTCTCAGTGAAAATTAAAAATCAATGCGCTAACATGGAAGACCTTGACATAAAAATTCCAAGGGGATAGAATACCAAGGATCAGGTCGGAAAGGATCATAAGGAAGACTTGTAAAAACTCTCGATCTGCCAGTAGTAACTAGAGTATGAGGTGATTCTTCCTCCTCGTTCTGAGTAATATCATCAATACTAATTAAACCAAGAGGTAGTCTAGGTGCAATTATAAGCTTCCTTCAAGGTGAAGGTGGTTCAAGAGTAGGAGCTATAATAGCTGAGAAATATCAGACTCAGGTTCTTGAACTTCTGGTTCAGTTCATTCTGTGTCTAAAACTACTCCAATACAAATTCACTTCGAATAACTTCAGTATGTTCTAGCCTAGAATGAACTAAGCATGATTCTACTTCTTGGGTTGGAATCACTTTAGTTTCAACTTTCTCAAATTCTATAATTTTAGATGTTTCAAGTTGTTTTGATGTTCTGGATCCTTTTGATTTTGACTTCTTAGTTTTAATATTTTCCAATTGAGTAGATGTATATTCAGGGGGTAAACCCTGAATTCTATGTGAATGCCTTTGTGAATCAACCAAGATGAAATTTTATTAAGAAACCAAATAATATTCACAATACACACCTAAGCTATCTAAAAAGTAAAAGTAAGAAAATAACATGTGTTGGTAAATCTAAGAAATCAAAGCATGCAAACAATCTTTTCATAGTAAAATCACTAGTTAGTGATGAAATCCAATGTCACAGACAACAATGTGAAAAGTGGCCAAAGATAGAGCAATGGAAACCAGTTACATTGACAACCTGTTTAATGTACACGATCTGGTGCAAGTAATCTTCACGTATGCCATCTCGATTGAAGAATACCATCCAAAAAGGTCCAAGTGATTCTAGCTAGCATCTGTTCTAGGTACAATAGAGACTTTCCCTCCTCCATCACCTTGGCTAATAGCCCTAATATTATGGTCTTCAAGGTTACCACTTAAGAAAATTTAACCTAGGGGGACAGTCGCAGATCAGATCTACATGTAAGGGAAGAGTAACAAAGCTCAATCGCCTTGGAAGTTCCTCAACATGGTTAATTTGAGATTTACTTCCAAGTGAATCCAAGTACCTTTCGACACCCTTTTTAATACATGTAAATCACTCTACCCTAACCAATGATGTTAGGTCAACCACTCCACTCGGTCCAACATGATACCGTGCTTAACTCCTTTGTAAGGGGAGGTTCCTAGAGCCAAATTGTAGTAAATGGATTTACTCCCTATTGTAAGATTCTAATGTTCGTATGTAGCTTTGGAATGTTAACTCACTTCCCTATTCCAAAGCCCAAAAATATGATCTATTGTAGGTGGAAAATAGCCCTAAGATAATAAAAAAGTCTAAATTAATTTTATTAGTGATTTTTTTTTTAAGTTGTTACTTACTTAAAGGGTAAATGGGTGTGAAACTAATGGTGTTATGACTTGATTTAAAACCTTAATGCAATTGAACATGAAATTGTATTTTTTTTTTTTCAATGAATTTCTAACTAAAATAATGAGAGATTCTTTTCAATTATCCAAAGAAAATGAAAAACCCTTTAGTTTTACACTATATCCCTTTTAATGAATGCAAATCTTCAATTTCAAATGAGCCAAATGCATAAATAAATGCTTAAAATTTCAATTCACCTAATAACTCAAAAATTGTGAAACTTTCCTTTGGCATACAATCACTCAAAATTTTAAAAATTCACGAGGAAACCAATCAAAAAATTAAAATGAATGTCTCCCAATGAATGCTATGAATTTAATTCTTTGAAGGGTACAATTGTGAAAAATTTTAGTAGTGAAAGAATAATGACTTTTATTTCAAGTTTACTGGAAGAAGCACTTTTATAAAAGATACTCATTCTTGAAAATCATTTCTTTTCATTAACAAAACGTATTTTCACAAAAGAGTAAAATAAACACAAGATTTGATATGTTTGAAAGAATAAAGAAAGGGAGACAAAAAACCAAGACCAACGGATCCTTATTTTGATAGATCCAAAACACACTAGATGAAGCTTTTACCCTAATTTGTGAAAAAAAAAAAATTCAAGAAGACTCTTTCACAACACTCAATTGAACTAACATGGACATTCTGAAGGTGTAAACAAGTGTAATCACGTAGAAAAAACAAGCTTTCTTGGAAATAATGAACAGAAAATTCAAAAATTCAAAAATTTCATGTATGTGCGTAGGTAATAGTTCAATCTAGTGCACATACACATTGTTGCTAATGTCTTAGTGCATATAAATATGATTTGTGCCTAAAGATAAAGCACATACAATGGGAAAAATTTAGAAAAAAGTAAAAATAAACGAAAAAAATCATAAAATCTAGACTTTCAATATTTTTTAGACACTCAAAGAGGACTATGACAAAAAGGATCAAAATTAAAACAAGGAGATCATGGAGAATGAGACATTCACCTATGCAGATGCCAATTTTTTAGGCAGACTAATCCTTCTTATGGACAAGATGGATCTCCCTAGCTCTCAAACGAAATCTCGTAACAAACAAGAAAATAACTGCAACCTTCCCTTACCTCATGATTGTTTGAAATAAGTAATATGTGAGTAATTACTTACGTATTTAACAAAGTTCCTGTTGAGGTCATTTTAGTGCCTTCCATAGTTGACTTCTCGATGATTTCAAGAATGTTCCAGTGCTTTCCAAAACTTCTCCTTGATGCTTTCAAGAATGTTTAAGTGCTTTCCACAACTTTCCCATGACGTTCCAAAGGAGATCTGCATAGACCAAAAACACAGAAAGGATGAAATCATCTATCATATATAAACAAGTATAAATCAAGTGTTTAACTCAACATAATTCATAAATTAAATCAATAACTAATCATAAACTATGTGAATGATCAAGGAATCTCATAAATAGTATAATAATAGACATTATCAGGAAAGTGTTGGCGGTGCTAGACTCGCCAACATTCAAGGGATCTCCGTGGTATGAAGTCCCAACTAGACCTCACACCGTTTGGTGTAGGAGTCCCATTTGGTATGATGGCCCAGTTGCCATTATCTTAAATGTTTTCCTTAGCTCCTACTTGTCAGCACATGAGAGTGGTTTTATTTATCTTCAAAGAACACAGTTTGCATGCCTAGTGAGTGCTTAGTGCTACTTGTGTCAAGGTTCTCTCACTATAGAGGGAGAGGGTGAGAGTGAGTATCAAGTCGAAAGGGAATAGTCCCAATCTGTTAGAGACACACAAAACAATAGGACATGTGAAGCTTCCGGCGGAGTAGTCCACACGATGCGGGAATGCAAAACACACAATGAAAAAATAGCACATACAACACCCAACAGAATAGTCCGCATGAGTGCGACGGTCGTTATAACAAGTTTATGAGAATTAATATGTTGATTGTCTGGTGGAATAGTCCACATGGGCAAGACAATGTTAAAAACTGATAAAACACATTTTTGAAAGCATGTGTACTTGAACAATCAAAATAGTTCAATTGTCTTAATACAGATTAAAGAAACATGCATTACAAGCATCCAAACAATAGTCTTACAAATGGATACAATACATATATGAAAATGTACTAGCCTATTATCAGGGTTTTGAATTAAACAAAAGTTCCAAGACACATCAATATACCATACATCACTAACCACAATAGCAGGGAATTGGAGCCACTGCTTGCTCCTCAAAGAAAATACTACCAAATCTCAAGGCTATGTGGGAGGAGCCAAGGTGAAAATTCCTTTGCATGTACAAATGAAGGGTATATATAGCCAAGTGTGAAATTGACCCTTCTGATTGTTCGACCTCCCTCATAACTGTTTGACTTACATAACTCTTCAACTTTACAAGACTCTTCAACTTTACATGTGGATCTCTTGGACTTACATGTTACATTGCATTGATTACAATAGTATGTTTCATAGTATCGATGTGGCTGAGAAGACTCATGGCATGACTCAACATTACAATGTTGATTTGTTCATGTTGATTGTGGTGTCCAAGTCGAGTTGCAGTGCTGTTGAGTGATGAGTGTGCTCCTGGTGTATCATAGCTTCACCTCCACATGGTATGGTCTGTAGAGTATTTGATGGTATTGGTGTTCACTTGACGTTTCATGAGTATGTATCCCTTTCGCTTGCACTTGGCATGCTTCATGTGTTTATCCATTTGAGAAAACGTCTCCTAGAATGTGCTCCTTGTTCTCTTATTCATCGTTGTGCCATCTCTCATCCATGTACGTGTATCTGCAATAACTCATGACGAGATGGCATCAAATCCAAAAATATCTTATTCTACCATCATGGATCATCTTTCATTTTTGGGTGCAGGTGATTGGTAGAGAGGATAAGGTTTTGAAACTGTCCAGAACACATTTCAGGTCGGGATGTGGGCCTCAGGGCACTATCAAGGAAAATTGTGTAGAGGTCACTGGGAGGCTGATATGAGAAGTTTGGAACAATAGTGACCATCTGCAATACTTGCCTCAGCTAGAGGGAAGAACTGCATAAATTTTCCAGGGAGGTAGTGCAAGCAGCAGGAAGGACACTAACAGTGAAAACTACGCAGATTCTCTAGGGATGCTGGTAGCGGGTTGTGGGATCTTGCTGGCCGAAACTGCAGAACTGGGAGGTTGGATTGTACGACATTTCTGCACAGTTTCTGGTCTAAGCAAGGTGTCGGGCAACTGGAGGACAACCCAAGAAAACTATGTAGTTCTTAGGAGGAGTAGCAGGCTGACTAATTGGGGGATTGGCTGACAAAATTGTGCAAATTACGGGGACAATGCAGTGACAGGAAGTGGGTGCCCATCCTTCATGTCTGCAAAATTTCTTCAGTCAATGGAGGTGGGCATGTTGGCAGCTTCTACGCAAATTTTTGTGGGAGTGGAGCTCAGGGTCACTGCCTAGTCAAACTCTCCAGTCGGCCAACGATAACCTTGATAGATTTGCTTGCGGGAAGTGAAAATTGAGATGGATTGATGAGAAACTTCTACATTGTTTTGGGTGATATTCAATCAAGTCAATTGAAGGATTATGTAGAACACACTTCCTGGGAGGCTACGTTAAGGTCTGCATAATTCTTGGTAGTACTACATGATCACCGAGGGCTGAGACTGCGTAGTGCAGCTCAGTGAAGGTCCGACTGTTGGGGGTGGTAGGGTCGACAAGGTTTCAACCAAATGACTAAGTTTCTAAGCGAGTGAACTTGTGCATGCATGACCTTGTGAACACAAACTCAACACGAGTTGACAAACAAACACCTCGAGCCAACAGGACAACATGTTCTGTGTGACTGACCAACAGGTGTGAGCGACAAGTGTGGCACTTGAGATAGATCGTTGAACAACCACAATGAAACTCACGCGACATTGCATAAAACTTTGTGTGTGAGTACAATGTATTCTTACATAGAAATTACAACTTGTACACATGAAGAAAAACCTTCAACATAGCTAGAACATGACCACAAGCATGACATTGTGACCAACATGCTAAAAGATGTTTGGTGAATGCTCAAGCGAGGAGGGTGCAAAGACTCGACACGAGCTCATGGGATGAGCCTGATTGTTTGCAAATATCAAAGAAAAAACCAAGGAAGGCTCTGAAATTGGATGCAGGCTAAAATTTTTGAGGGTATTGCAGCCACTACAAAAAAAAAAAAAGTTGTTTTCATTTAATAAAAAGGATAACACAATTTCAACCTCATTGCCTTGATTTTACAACCCTCTTCCCATGATCTCCAACCTTATCCTTGGATGAAGAGCCTTCTAGTCCTATTTCTACAGCATAAGCCTACCTTCAATGGTCCTCCCCAATCCTCTGGCATGTGTTTGAATTATAGGCCAAGAGGGGCACACTTGGGATCCTCTTCTTAATGGATGATATCAAAAAATGGTGGGACAGGGGATCCACAAATATAGGGAAGTAACTCCCTGATGGAAGGGATAAATCTTGAGTAAGCATGAACTCGAAGTTATTAGTTGTGAAAGATTCAACTAACAAAGATTCTAGACTTTACTTTTTATTTTTTACTTGCGTTGAATCATGAGTGCAGGCCATAGTGTAAGACATAGCACACTTTTGCATTGACTCTAATGGTCACTTTCGCATATGCGCAGAAACTAACTAGGTAAATGTGAAGGAAATCAAAAATAGGTTTTTGGGCCTTATAATCTAGGAATTTCATTATGTTTGGGGTTTTTCATGCTCAAGCCTTGCAGGGGGATGCTTTGGAACACTTTGATGGATAGCGAAAGATCCAAATTGATTGTCATTTGTCTAATAAGGAAAAATTACGTATAACACATGGGAAGATCTTTAATTGGGTAGATATATTGTCTTTTTAGTTGCAACATCATGTGGGGAAGAAAAACAATCTTTGAGGGTAAACTAGGCACCAAAGTTCAATATGTATGCATTTATGTTAGATGGAATCTATGCATGATATGCTTTCTCAAGAATATACTGGAACTAGACCCCACAAAATATGTTTCATGTCTACTTCTATTGCCAAGTGTTGTTAGAATTAAGCTTCATAGGTGCATATGATAAGTTTCTAGGTAACCTCTTTGTAGTCATATTCCATATGATATATGAGATCGATCCTCCTTACATGACCAATAAAGTGGAGTACCTACATGATATGTAGATGCAATGGATGAGGGTAATTATATCAGATGCTTTATATTTTATATATCCCCTCACCTCATGCTGAGATATGTGGCCAATAAGGTGGTATTGAAAGAAGTAACATACTAATTAGACAAGGGATTGTCAATAATCTATCAAAGAAGGAAGAAATTCCCTTGTCCCACCTTCCCTTTGAACATTGAATTTTATGAATTAAAGACCCATAAGGTGGCAACTACATAAATAGACGATCTAGATAACTTATGCTTCACAGTTAGGTAATTCCATGGATATGATCCGAATAGAGTGTGCAGGTAGCATTGTGAAAGGATCAATTTCAATTGGAGATACTCATTAATGTCTAATGTATAAGACAATAACGTGAAGAACTAGTACAATGTAGTTAGAAAGATGCATCCAAGAATGGAAGCTAGTTTACCCCATGATCCACCATCTACTAATATGTAGGTACAAGAGGCAACATAGGTAATCCCTTAAGCAAAGAGTACAACTCTTATGAAGAGGATCAAGCATGATTTGATAAGAGAAAGTAACAACAAATGGAAAGTTTATCCTTGGAACACAGAAGCTATTTGAGATGAATAAGAAAGGAGAGAATCAGAAGAAGAGGAGAAGAGGAAGTAATATGAGTTTCTCAGGAAGCAATAGGAAGAAGAAGAGGAAACAAGGAGATAAGAAGATAAATACAAAAAGAAATCCCAGGAGGAAGAAGTAGCACAAAGACTAGATGAAGAAAAATTGACTTAGGAGATAGAGGAAGAGTTGGAGGAAGAGGATACCATCCAACCCATAGATGATGAATCGAGTTCTCCATAAGAACCTTCTCTCCTGGGTTGTCATCTCCCATTTGATGAAATGTGAATTACACATCCAAATAAACAAAAGTTCATGGATGTGTGCAATGTCATGTTTGATCAACTGAAGAAGAGGATCATGCATTAGAGGTAGAGATACTTCCCAAATGATCGTCAGAACATAGTCTCAGTTTCGACAGAGAAGGTGATAACTTAAAATACAAAAAGGAATTCTAGGTAAATCATTGCAGAACTTGTTTCTTTCCATGACTAAGGAGACAACTAGCTATAGTGAAGCAACATATGAACCACCTTACTGCAAAAAATCAACACTTATCTTCACACAAATTTGATTCATTAGAACGACAATCAGCCATGTAGGAGGGTCTAGGGCCAATGGAGAACACCATGGCACAGTTATATGATGAGATGATAGTTCTACATCAAGAAGTGGCTCCTCTAGTTGGAATTTAGAAGAAAGAAAAAGAGGTCCTGAAGCTTTTGAAAGTGGCAAGCAGAGTGGTTGACCAACTTTAGGAGTGGACTACCAAATACCCAAATTCTTTGCCACATTTGGTTAGAAAGGAAAAGGTTTCCACCTAAATGGACAAAATGTACCTAAGAATCCATCATGAAAATTCAAACCATCTTGGAGAACAAACGACTCACACCATTTCCACTTATGGTCGTTCTCACAATGGTTTTGAATCTCAAGCACAAAAACATGGGATTCATTAAATAAGATGACTTGAAAAAATCAGAAGCAGGGAGATCATCTTTCAGGAGATTAGGTAGTACATATAACAGATCAAGTAAACTTCAAAATAGCAAGGCTTGGAGATCACCAGAGACAATATTGTATAATATGCGATCGCAATAGCCAAATATGACATAAAATTCTCATTGTTGTGGAATATTGTATAATCATGCTCCAAGACCATACTGATAGAGGCACTCGAGGTGAATATGTCGTATGCAGCAGACTTACCGGTTCAGGTCAAGTTCATCTCTACGGAGTTCATAGCATGAAAAACATACATCAGCAATGAGCTCCATGAGGAAGAAAATGATTGTTCAAATTCATAAGACTTTGTCCTATTATCATTTTTGTCTTACATAGCCACTGTCTCATACGTAATTTATCTTATGTTATAAGTTTTATGTAATGTAGTCAAAGGGAAAAATGTGAAATGTGAATAACCACATACATAATGTAGAAATTCATGTATATGAAAAGTCATAGGAGTTTAACAGTCATGATGAATCCAAAAGGTCATTTTAATTTGTTATAAATAGCTTCTCATAACTCAAGCTAAGGGCTTGGATTCTTGGAGTCTTGCCTTGGTTGCTATTTTAGTGCATAGGATATAGACCATTCTTTGGAGAAACAAGTTAAAAATTCATGTTCCACTACTAGATCTTGTGTTTCATCTATGTAACCATGTACTTTTCATCTTTCAATCATAATCAAAATTTATATGAGCCAACGCTTCTTTATACATGTATCATGAATGTAGTAGGACTATTATTGTTATGTTTATGGTACATGTTGGTTTAATTCCATGCTAATGCTAACGAACTATTTCATTACTTAGATATGGTTATTATTGAACAGGTTGTTATTATGTTTTCATGATTTTTGTTTATTATTTTTACTAATATGCAGGAAATCAACAAGCCTTTCCCTTCGTTCTTGGGCCCCCCTTTAGGATAGTATTATTACCTTCCTAACCGAAGGCTCATTCTCCTTTACCAGTTGTGGAAGTTCCTCATGCAACTTACATTTTGTGTCTCACAAATCTTACATACTTGTTGCCCCTAAGAGGTGTTTCTATCTCTTATGTGTGTTTTATAACCAACGAACATCTTTGAAACATTTCCAATGGTTGATGGACCATAGATGATTCAGGTGGATATTGGTGGCCACCTGCGAAGTCCACCTGGACCCCCACCATTGTTTCTCTCAGCATTTTTAAGTTTCCTTAATTGTAGCACAACTTACTATTTTTAGAAGTTTTTCTGGTCCTAAACTTCCGGAGCCGTTTTGAGGCCCCAAAGTGCTAGTTCTCGGATAGATCTTTCTAACGAGCTATTGTACGCATCAAACGGAGATCGTATGCCAAAGTTACAACCCCGGGAAGTTGGTGTACCAATTTACCCAAACGGGGCCCACAGTTTGGCGTTTCATCTTCTAAGGTTAGGTTTTGGAATGTTAAGGGTTTTCCATTGTTTCTCAACAATAAATAGGCCTTCGAGCCTCATTGTAACACAGTTAAGAGGCATGTAGCCACCACATCTCTTCTCAGAGATAAGCTACCATCGCCCTAGCTAGTTTATTTCCATTACTGTTTGTAAGCATATTTCAGTATTTTACATTAATGAAATGAAGTATTATTTCCGCTGCATATCTGTGTTTATGTTTATCTCTATAATTTGTTGCATTCCTGTTTAAGTCCGGATTAGTGGTATCAGAGCGGTCTGCTTTTTCTCTGTTTTTCTTTGTGTCCCCAACAAGGTCGAGATATAAGGAGTTAGGGCTTGAATTGGTCGAACCTTTGCAAGACCAGCCTCAAAAATCCCGACGGCCTCCCATGGTGGATGAGAAGAAAGACGAGGGGGCAGGAGATCCTATCAAAATCTTGCTTGAAGAAGCCCTCGAGCGACAACGGAACACGATGATGGACAACTTTGCCCAGATCCTTCAGCGGCTACCCAAAAGCGACGCATCGTCTTCCAACAGCTACTTTGGAAATGCCACGCCATTTAAGGTACAAGTTAATTTTGAAATCCCCATATTCGAGGGTTAGACAGATGCAGATGCCGTAGATAAATGGTTAAATCTGGTAGAGGGTTATTTTTCTGTTCATGAATTTTCGAGTCGGGAAAAGATTGTTTTTGCTCTTCTCAAAGAAACCCCCCACATCAAGGACTGGTGAGAAACCTACTGGGAGCAGAAGGATGTAAGTACTGGCTCACTATTTTCAGCCACACCCACCTGGAATTCATTATGGGATGCCATCAAGGAGCAGTACTACCCTGTTGGAAGCTATGAGGACGAATACATAAAGTGGACCATGCTGCGGCAGGGAAGGGACCAAGACGTGCCGGAGTTCACCAATATTTTCCATACCCTTCGCACAAAGTTGGGTATCAAGGATTCAGAGCAACATTTGATACTCAAATATTGTGGCTGTCTACACAAGTACATCTAGGAACAAATACAATTCCTGAACATCTCCTCGCTCGGCACAGCATACCAATATGCCGTCAAGGTCGAGCAGAAGTTTAAACAAAAGAAGAAAGACTTTGGATCTGCGAATCCAAAGCAGGGGAAAGGTGCCCCTAAACCACAGAACAAAGGACAAAGCTAAGGTAGGGCAGCCCAAGACAACCCGCCGAAGCTGCAAGCAAAGAACAGTGCCGTGAAGCCGAAAAAGGACACGGGAAAATGGTGTGAGTTCCATAAGAACTCCACTCACAACACAAGTGAGTGTCGGGCCAAGCAATCACTGGTGGCTGAGCTAAAGGTTTCAGAACCAGATGCATGTTCTGGCTCTGAGTCAGAACCCGATAAGGGGAATGACAAAGGGAAGCAGATCATTGATGCAGATCCCAACGCCACTGTTGCTACTGCCAAGATCAAGAAAAATTAACCCGAAGATACAGAAGAGGAGGAGCGTCCCTTCCACTCCCAGATGTGGGTAAAGGGCTCCCCGATACAGTTCATTGTTGATAGTGGGATCCAAAATAACCTCATTTCAGTAGAGGTCATGAAGTGGTTGGGCTTACTAACCACAACACATCCACAACCGTACACCATTGGGTGGCTTCACCAAGGACGAGATCTTCGCGTGAGCCAGCAGTGTCGCCTTCCATACAACATCAAGCCCTTCACGGATGAGGTATTGTGTGACATTGATCCCCTTGAAGTTTGTGATGTATTATTAGGACAGCCATACTTGTGGAAGCGACATGTTGTGCATGAATCAAGGCCCCGTGCTGTTATTATTACATTGGGAAATAAGTTGTACAGGATACCAGAGGTAGCACCGCCTACCGCCATCTCTTTGATTACTGCAAAACAGTGCAGTAAGCTCATTTCCAAAACCAGGAAATTTGTTTTCCTAATGATATGCCCTCAAGGGAAGAAGAAGATGGTGGCCGTGGCCTCTAGACAGGGCCCCTCTACATGACAACTACAAATGGGCAGGGTCGTGGAGGAGTACGCGGACATCTTCACCTCCCCTGCAGGGGTTCCTCTGCACTGTCAGGTCAAGCACTCCATTGATCTGACCCTAGGTGCGCCGCTACCCAATGGACCAATTTATCGGCGCTTCGTTCTAGAGAACGATGAAATCAAGAGGCAGATTCAGGAGCTCCTGCAGAAAGGTCACATCCATATGAGTTCATCGCCTTGTGGGAGCTCGATCGTGTTGGTACAGAAGAAGGATGGGACGTGGAGGCTTTGTATTGGCTATCAGGAACTGAACAAGATCACTGTCCGTAATAGGTACCTGATCCCGCGGATTGATGACCTCCTGGACCAACTAAAGGGGGTGAAATATTTCAACAAGATCGATCTGAAGTCAGGATATCACCAGGTACCAATAGAACCTTCTGATGTGTGGAAGACTGCCTTCAAATCTAAGGAGGGCCTTTTCGAATGGTTGGTTATGCCTTTCGGATTGACGAATGCTCCTGCAACCTTCATGAGGCTAATGGATGACATCTTACGGCCATTCACCAACTCATTTGTAGTAGTATACTTGGATGACATTTTGATCTTCAGCCAGAGTTGGGAAGAGCACCTCCACCACATCCGACAGGTTCTCCAAACACTACGGCAACACAAGCTATGTGCCAATTTGGAGAAATGCACTTTTGGCATGACCCAGGTTCAATATCTGGGATACATCATTGATGAACAGGGGGTGCATGTGGATCCAGCCAAGATCCAAGTCATTCGGGATTGGCCATCTCCAACCACTCTAACAGAGCTCCGCAACTTTCTAGGTCTTGCCAACTTCTACCGCAGGTTCGTGTTGGGGTTTTCTCATATTACTTGGCCCTTGAGTCAAGTCACCAAGGGAGGGGCGAAAGCAAATTTCTTTTGGTTTGAATCTCAACAGAAGGCATTCATAGAGTTGAAGGATCGCCTCTGCATGGCACCAGTGCTCGTGTTACCAGATTTACAACAACCATTTGAGGTTGAGACAGATGCCTCTGACTATGCTATTGGGGAAGTCCTTACTCAACATGGACATCCAGTGGCATATCACAGTGAAACACTTTCAGACACAGTCTGGAAGTACCCCACTTATGATAAAGAGATGTATTCCATTGTGCAGGCCTACCGACAATGGAAGCATTACATTTTGGAGAAGGAAACGGTCATCCACACAGACCACCGACCCCTGCAGTTCATACAGACCCAAGGGAAATTGCAGAATGATCGCCACCAGAAGTGGTCTACATACCTGCAACAGTTCCACTTGAATATCAAGTATAAGAAGGGCAGCACCAATAATGTTATAGATTGCCTCAGTCGACCACCGATCATGGCGTTAACCACCGTCCTCAACTCTTATGGACACGAGACTTTTGATTGGCACGACCAAGAATTCGGCCACACATACCAGACACTCTTAGAGGGTCGACATGTTCCAGATTTTCACCTCCAGGATGCTCTGTTATGCCACCTGGGTCACCTTTGTGTTCCTTCAAGCGAGCGTGCCAAGATGATTTGGGAAGCACACTACAGTCGGGCTGTTGGGCATTTCGGGGTAGAGAAAACAGTGGTAGTACTACAAAATTATTTCTATTGGCCGAATCTTCAATAGGATGTTGGGAAGTACATCATATCATGTACTGCCTGTGCCATTGCCAAACTGACCATCAAGAAGCACGGCCTCTATACCCCGTTGCCTACCCCTAGTCGACCTTGGGAATCCATCTCCATGGATTACATGTCAGGCCTTCCTTCCACTAAGCATTGAAATGACTGTGTTTTTGTGGTCGTCGACAGGTTCTCGAAGATGGCCATTATGGCGACCTGCAAGAAGAATATCATAGCAGAAGCCACGACTAAACTCTTCTTTGAACGAGTGTGGGTGCACTTTGGGATCCCACAGTCTATCATCTCAGATCGGGACAGTTGGTTCCTCAGCACATTTTGGTCCAGTCTTTGGTCAATGCTGGACACCAAACTCATGAAGTCCACAGCCTTCCATCCTCAAACTGATGGCCAAACAGAGGTTGTCAATAGCATGATTGTGCACATTTTGCGCATGTACAACTCAAAGCATCCACGCACATGGGACGAGAGCCTCCCCTATGTTCAGCATAGATACAACCGAGCTCTTCACAGCTCCACTGACCATAGCCCTTTTTAGGTGGGTTTGGGATTCCAGCCACTATGCACTATTGATGTGGCCATGCCACTTGCAACAACTCACATCAATTCAGCTCATGGCCAGTCCGAAACAGATAAGGCCACCAACTTCATTGAGCGTATCCAACATATTCGCTAGCAGGTCCATGAAATTCTGGAGAAATCAAATGCCAAGTACAAGCAGTGACATGATCAACATCGGGTGCCACACAAGTTTCAGGTGGGTGACAAAGTCTGGTTGCATTTGCAAAAGGAATGCCTTACTGGAGCCTATCAGAAATTGAGACCACTCCGATATGGTCCTTACACCATTACTAAGGCTATGGGAGACAATGAATTTGAGCTCATCATTCCTCCATTCCTTGGCCTGCACCCAGTGTTCAATGTGGACTGCCTTCGGCCATACTTTCCACCATTGCTAGACACATCCGACATTGCAGAACATCTCACACCCACATAATTAAATCCAGAGTGCATGGAACAAGATGCAACTGATTGGATCATGGACACACAGATCAAGAACACTCGCCAACAGAATATCCAATTGTATCGAGTTGTCAAAGCAGGCCAACTCCTTCACCAGGGCAAGTGGCTCACCAGGGAACAAGTTCAACAAAAGTTTCCTCATGTCATGGGGAAACTCAACGCAATGGGGACCATTGCTTCCTAAGGGGGGAGGAATTATCTAGGTGGATATTGGTGGCCACCTACCAAGTCCACCTGGACCCCCACCATTGTTTCTCTCAGCATTTTTAATTTCCTTAATTGTAGCACAACTTACTATTTTTAGTAGTTTTTCTAGTCCTGAACTTCCGGAGCCGTTTTGAGGCCCTAAACGACATTTTTTGGGAAATCTGGGGCAACATGGGTCCATGGACCCATGTTGCCTCCCAAAGTGCTAGTGCTCGGATAGATTCTAACGAGTTATTGTACGCGTCAAAAGGAGATCGTATGCCAAAGTTACGACCCGGGAAGTTGGTGTACCAATTTACCCAAACGGGGCCCACAGTTTGGCGTTTCATCTTCTACGGTTAGGTTTTGGAATGTTAAGGGTTTTCCATTGTTTCTCAACAATAAATAGGCCTTCGAGCCTCATTGTAACACAGTTCAGAGGCATGTAGCCACCACATCTCTTCTCAGAGATAAGCTACCATTGCCCTAGCTAGTTTATTTCCATTACTGTTTGTAAGCATATTTCAGTATTTTACATTAATGAAATGAAGTATTACTTCCGCTGCATATCTGTGTTTATGGTTATCTCTGTAATTTGTTGCGTTCCAGAAGTCCGGATCAATACAATTAGATGCGACTCCTACACGAAATAGTGTGAGGTCTAATTGGGACCTCACATTGGGGAAATGCCCTTACATGTTGGCGGAATCTGGAACTATTAATATTTTGGCACTAGAAGGAGGGCTAGATCACAAGCTAAGCCTATGAAGTCTATTTGAATCTTTTCCCTTTAATCACTTCATCCAATATCATAATCTCGAGGTGTTTTTCTGCTATTTCGATCCTCGCTGAATTTTTACATAACTTGTCGCATTTGAAATTTAGTGGAAAGTGTACAACAACTCACCTTGATTATGTAATTGAATTTGTTCAATTTTTTTTCCAAGTGGTCTTTATTCTGAAGAAATCCTCACAAGATTATTTACCCTTACATTGGATGGTCGTCCAATGCAATGGTGTTATTATTTACCCACTACTTCTATCCCATCTTTTAAACATTTGGTTAATGATCTTCATCACATCTTCAAAAAATATTAATATCAATACAATGAAGCTGATAAGCTTATAATGGAATGAAATGAGCCATTTGATCATTTTTCTAACTGGTTCCTTCACCCTTTTTGTGAATTTGTAGATGAGGATGTGGAATGACAATTTGTGGATGAAAATGTTCATTTCTTAGTTCAGATGACTAGAAAATATTTTGAATCAAATTCATCATGTTCTCTAGTTCAAATGGAACTTACTCTTCCTTAAGAAGAATTTGAGATTCCATTTCTTCCTTATCCACCTCCTTTTGGTGTTTCATGTTTTGAACCTGAACTAATCCATAAATAGGAAGATCAATTTTTTGATGAAGAATTGGTTTTTCATTCACATCTTTCCCTTGATGACAATTTATCTGATTCCGTCAATCACTCATCTTCGAATCTTGATGTTCTCTTATTGGCCCTCAACTCATTAATCAACTTCAACCATTGGACAACCATGACCCTTACCATTTCCTTTTTTTAAATTGTACAGTGATGACTGTTCATCTCATGGATGAATCTTTGTTCCCACAAGAAGATTACAGATTTGTAGAAGTTTCAAATAGAGTTCGATGTGATCATTGAATATTTTCTTTCAAGTACACCTCCTTTTGATCGACAAGATGATATGCTTATCGTTTGTGATTTTTGTGGTAATCTCAAAAAATTATCTGATTAAGATCAATTCCCTTATGAATCTTATGATTTAAATGATGATTGTTGTTTGGATAAGAAACTGACCATTTTTTTTTAGTTTGATTTTCAATCTTTCTAGAATTCAAAGTTAAGTCAGGTGAGTAGGGAACTTCAGTGTGTTCTGATGGTTATGCCAGGTTCCTATCACCTTTATGGTATTTGTGTTTTGGCCAATTTAAGATTTTCGCAAAATATCTTGTCTTCAATGTCATCTCATGGGATGAAAAATCTCTCTTGATGGATTCTTGTGTTCTTCACGTAAAAAATTTGAACCCTTAAAAAAGAAAGTTTAATATGATTGTTGGACTTCAATTGCTACATCCCACCTCAAGAAAATATTGAATATATGATGTGGAAACAAAGAGTGGTCTTAATAAATGTTAAACCTTTTGATTTGAACTACCATCTGCATCGTCTATCAAAGAATTCAACTCACATGACAGCACATATTGTGGTCAATCAATAGATATTTCTTATGACGCAGATTTTCTTTGATCATTTTTTCTTATAAAAGTTTCTCAAAAGTTTAATTCCATGATCCTATTGCAGATTCCCTCGAAGAAACTTATCAACCAGGACATATGTCTGATGGATTGTACTTGCATGCTTTTAATCGAGTCTTGTATGGTAGTGAAATTAGTAGATGTTGTTGTTGTTGAGTTTTTTGTTTGATAAAGCAGTTAGGGGTGTGACGTCATTGTGATTGCACTTTTCATTTTTATGTGTCAATGAGGATACTTGTGTTGTTTGTCCTTTCCATTGAACTCTACCTTACTCTACTTTTACAGAATGACATATTTCAACCCAAAGGCTAAGAGAAGATTTTATGGATGTATTATTTAGTTTAGGATAGGATAGTTTGCATTTAGTTAGATGCATTACATTCCTATTTTTTTTTTCTTTTCCTCACTTAATTTTTTAGTTTCATTAGTCCTTGAATAAACCTAGTTTTGAGCTTCAAGATGATGTGGCGAATATTTTGTGAAAGGAATGTTATGGTAACATAAAAACCTTGGCTCATCTATTACCCTCTTCTTTTATTTGACTTATATTTTTCAATTTGAGGATTTTCCGATGGAAAATATGATCCTTCAGTTGGAAAACTATAAGAAACCATGATGCTCATATCTATTTAGGATTCTCATTCCTCCACTCAGTCTTGTTTATTGATATTGTGTTATATCCTCTCTATTTGAGTAGAGTAAGAAAAGGGTAAAAAATTTAGTGAACAAAGCATCAGAGGTTTTAAGCCTGTCTCTGAAGGAGCAACCTATTCTACTCTCAATAAGTTAGGATCCCTCTTCCACCTCAATTAAAGATAATAAGCTCATAATCACATTTCTATGAAAGAATAGAAGCAAAAGCTAATAGAAGAGAAAGGATTCTATGCAGAGAGCTGAAGAAATTGACTTCGCAGGGGTACTCTCTAGGCTTTCTAGGAGTGAAGAAATTCTTTTGTTACTGAACTGGCTCTGTCGGGGTACTATCTAGACTTGATAGTAGTGAAGCAACACTAGAGATGTAAAAATCATAAACTAATTGTTCCTAAACCGTTGTGTTATATTACCCTTACATTCATCAAAAGGATCATGATATGTCTTGTTTTATGTTGTGTTATTCCAGGTAACGAAATGAAGGATACTATATCTTTAACTAGGTAGAGTGGGAGCTAAGGTATCTCACAAGTTGAATCAATACTTTTTGTTGAATTGAGAATTTGTGCATAAATGAAACCATATCAAAGAAGTTGGGGTTTATCCTAGTGTGTCACTAAGTGTTTTCGTTGTGACAATGGCCCTCCAATTTTTTTTCCTAGGTCGATTTCAAAGCATACATGAATTGTCTTTTTGAGCCCCTTGGTTTCGTCACATTGTTTGATTTGTTATTTTAATGTTTTCTCTAAGTTTTACGTCTTCTTATGTCAATGTTTCCTAAGTTTCTTCACCTAACCTTTAGAAGTGTCTATGTTATCTATCTAATGGTTAGGTGAACTCATAACTTTTCTTAACTTAAAAACTAGCCTTTTTCGCCACGCACACACAAAAAGCACACAAATGCTCAAAAAACAAAACAAAATAGAGAAAAGCACCCTTTAAACGAAAATGCAGACTTCAAGTTGATGAAGACTTACTCTTGTGTTGAGCACACTCCTTCAGGATTAAGAAGTACGCCCTCCTTGAGAAAATTCCTTCATTCTTAGCAAGTGTCTGAATTCCTTCAACACGAAAACATGCGTCATTCTAGAATGTATGCATGAACTTCTTTGTTGCATGTGGGCACACTCCAAGCCCACTTCTCCTCTCTTAAGTAACTCAATCACTTTTCAACAAGTGGTGAGCATGCATGAGATAGATTTCCATGTAATATTTTGTAGATTAACCCAATTTTTCATTCATTCTCATGATCATTCTCATCTAGGTTGGTTTCACACCTTTGGATCAAGAAACACTTTGTCTATTTGCATCCGAAGTAATTTTTGGATGTCAAATATATTCGTTACCTTTTATGACTTTACTGTCCATCTTGCTTTCCTTGTGCTCATTTATTTTATTTTAAGTTTATTTACAGGTATTTAAGTTCATTATTGCCTCTAAAAGTGTTAATTTTTTGTGGAGTGTGACTCTACATATTCCTTAACTCTTCACATTATAATAATGACTGCAACAACACCCATAAAAAATTGTAGATATTTTCTCCCCACATTTATAAAATGCAATATTGTTGTTGGACTTGTCCTTGTGCCTTTCTATGAAAGATCACACTTCCTAAACCTGAATCCTGACCAACTCAGAGATCTATGCTGAGAAAAGACATTTTTTCCCCTTGAGTGCATTTCTTCATCACAAAGAACATACCCCTTATTAAGCACACAAGCACACCCTGAAGGCTTGAATGTTTTCCCTTCATCCCTTAAGCATGCACCATTGTTCCCTCCTTTTCCTCTAGTGCATGAGAGCACCATGAAGGCTTGAAGGCCCGAAGATCTATTTTTTCGTCTCTTTGGAATGCACCAATGCACCCTCTTGTTCTCCTTGAGTGCATGAGTACACCTTGAAGGTTTGAATGTTTCTAATTCATGCTTCATCAATGCGTCTTATACCCTTGATGTTTTCTCTCTCGTACTTGAGTGCAAGAGCGTACTTCAAAGCCCTGAATGACCCTTGAAATCCCTTCATTCTTTGCAAATGTGCCCTCCTTGTTTGCATGCATATTTCTTGACCATGCAAGTAGTTATATGCCATCATTGAGAGGATTACCTTCTTAGTTACATTTAATGGCTCTTTAAATATGATTTGCTAAGTTGTTTCTTTTAATAGATAGGATATTTGATAAATTTAATCATTATCGTCATGATTTTTATTCCACAAACATGTGTTCAAGCTACAAGTATTGTTACTCTTTCATAATATATTGGAACCATGCCTCCCAATACACGTAAAGTGACCTCTAAACAAACCTCAGAGCATTATAGGATCATTCAGCACTCTTGTAATTATGATGCTCTTCTATGGCCTTGGGAAACCCTTTCCGATATAGACTTGATCATTTATTAAAAATATATATATTTTGAATTCCATACATGACTCATCCCTTCAAAAATAGCATACACACACGGGTGCCATAATAAAGAAGCCACATATATTATTTAAAATATGAGAAAATAAAATAATATCCTATTTTTCTGGTGGGTTTTACGGGTTTCACCAAAAACCCACCTATAGGAGTCCATCGCCTAAATGAATCAACTGATTTCTAGTGGTATTTATACACCTCATGGGAAGTCATAATGAGGTCAAGGATATATGATATCGACATTATAGTATTTTTGGTCCCCAAATCATGTTTGATTTTCCTTGTGCCTCTTGCACTCCCAGTCATAGGAAACCCTTGTTTCCTTGCATAGATGCTTATCCTTCATTATATGGTGTTAGGCCCCTATACTACTAGTGTAACCCCTTATTTTTGTTAGTACAACCACCTTATTATATTGTTGTACCCATGTAGTCCCCATATTGTTACTATTGTGCCTCATAGAAGCCCACTATTGTTATTATTGTGCCCTTACATTATTATTGTTATGTCGGCTCTGATTATATTATCACCCCTTAGACTCCTATATATAGAAAGGAGGTCTTTTCATTTGTATCATCTAAGAAATGTTCATTTATTTAATGTAAAGGAGGTTGCCCCCTTGAAGAGGTTGAATTCTAAGGCATTGATCTATCTTTTCTATCTTTTTGTGAGCTGGTTTCATAACATTTGATATCAGAGCTTTGGATTCTAGGCTTTCACTGCTCCAAATAGGTCATCATGGAATTTTTGCTGTAACTTTTTTCGGCGACGTTTTAGAAGCAAAAAATAAAACCCATTTGAAATGAAATCTCATTGAACCTCGAGTCCAAATTTCATAGCTTTTTGCGCTATATTGGCGGAGATATGATCTGAGGAAGTTGGTCTTTTTGTAGACTCCTAAATTACATTCCAAACAGGTGACATGGGGAGAATCGTAATAACTTTCTCTCTGAGAATCAGTTTGAAATTTTGTAACAAGGTACAGAAAGAGGACATAATTTAGTTTCTTGTATATATCTTTAAGAGCCAATGGTCGAAACAGAGATTTGGCATAACTCTTCCTTGGAGAATCCAATTTGGATCAGACTAGTGGCATTGGAAAGAGAACATAGTGGGCTACTGCACGTCACAATTTTATAATTGGATGATCCAAAATTACAAAGATACATCAGAGGCAATAACGAGCTCCTACAAAGTGAAAAAAGGTGTGTAGATTTTTTTTAAATTTTTGCTTAAGCTTGGTTTGAAAAATTATTTTGAAGGAATTCAAAGGGCATAATAGAGCATTATTATCAGTAACTAATGCCCCGAGAAAAGAAAATGCAAACACCTAGTAAGCAACTTGAAAGCTCTAGCATGACTTATGAAGAAGAGGAAGAAATGCAACATGATATATCAAAATTACGAGACCAGGTGCAACAAACATCACTCGCACAAAAAGTAACAAAATCTAAGATGGATGGTTTACACAAAGATGTAGAAGCTAAGATGAATTATGTGGAAGCTAAGATGGATGATTTGAAGATAGATTTGAAGACAGGCATGGCAGATTTGAAGACAAATTTGACAAATTTTCTACAATAAATACTTACTAATGGTGAAAGGGTAGTAAAGGAAACACATGATGAGAACAAAAGAAATATTAATCATGATTTCATAGACTCTAATGTTGGATTGAAGACCCACCATATTCCAAAAATTGATATGAGGAAGTTTGATGGCAAGGATCCCGCAACATGGATATTACAGATGGAGCAATTTTTCGATCTCAATAATTTTCAAAACACACAAAATGTATGTATTGCAACTTTATATTTGGAACCAAATCAGTTTGTATGGTATCAATGGCTTTGCTCTTGTAAACAAATTATCACTTGGGCAATTTTGATGTAAGAATTGACAGCACATTATGAGGATACAAAAAGCAACACTTTTTTAGCCAATTGATAAGTCTCAAACAAAAGGGTTCAATAATGGAGCACATTGAGGAGTTCCAAAAATTGAACATAAGGGTAAAAGATATTCCAGAGGAGCATAGGATTGATGTGTTCATAGGTACTTTAAAGGATAATATCCAACATGATGTTCACCTTTGGGAACCTGATTCATTAGAGAAGTTATTTAGGTTAGAAAGAAAAATGGAAAGCAAAATTATGGCAACCAGGAAGCATACCACTCACAACTATAAACATGGAAGTATTGTTGCCCCTAGTATTCCACAACCTATAATTTTGACACCACAACAATTGGAAGAAAAGAGAGCAAAAGGGCTTTGTTATAGTTGTGATAGCAAATACACTAAAGGTCATAAGTGTGCTGAGAAGACATTATTCTACATAGATTGTGAAGAGGTAGAAGAAAAAGGTTCAAGAAGTGAAAGATCACATCGAGAAAGAAGAAATGAATCCAACCATATCTTTTAATGCATTGGCCATAATTACCACTCCTCAAACTCCCAAGGTAGAAGGACATATCAAGAAGAAAAATGTTCAAGAAGTGAAAGATCACATTGAGCATCATGAAATGAATCCGACCATATCTTGTAAAGCATTGGAAGAAATTACCACTCCCCAAACTCTCAAGATAGAAGGACATATCAAGAAGAAGAAGGTTCAAACAGTGAAATATCAGGAAGAAAAGTATCAAGAAACATCAAAAGAAAAGGATACTCACCAAGAGCTAACCCCAGAGAAAGAGGAAATGAACCTGGCCATATCTTGTAATGCATTTGTTGGAATTACCACTCCTCAAACTATAAAGATAGAAGGAAATATCAAGAAGAAAAAGGTAATAGTGTTGATTGATTTGGGTAGTACCCATAATTTTATTAATTGTAATATAGCCAAGGACTTGAATTGCTTCCTAGATCCAGCACCAGAGTGTCAAGTGACGGTTATAAGTGGAGGAACCATAAATTTCTCTGGAAAGTGCCA
Organism: Pinus tabuliformis; assembly: GCA_031772625.1. NCBI lineage: Eukaryota > Viridiplantae > Streptophyta > Pinopsida > Pinales > Pinaceae > Pinus > Pinus tabuliformis. Next base: position 572,677,211 of record CM062805.1, on the reverse strand, counting down.
TAATATCAAGCTATCCATGGGAGAATATGTATTGAATAGCCCAATGTTTTCCATTCAAATGGGTGGTGCTGATGTTGTACTAGGAGTCCAATGGCTACAGTCCTTGGGTACAATAGCTTTTAATTTTCAAGAACCTTTTATGAAATTTTCTTTAGAAGGAAAGGAAGTTGAATTAAGGGGTATCACAAGAAAACCATTAAAGATATTCAACTCTGATGGAATGACAAATCTTCTAAAGAGAGAACAACGAGGCGTAATTGCACAGTTATGTTCACTAACTGTTCCCACATCAAAATCATGTATTTCTCCATATCTCCAAAATGTCTTGGACAATCATTACAAGGTATTTGAGACTCCCAAAGGTCTCCCACGTATTCGTGATCATGATCATGCTATTCATTTTATTCCATGATGTTTTCCTCCAAACATCAAGCCTTATACATATCCATATGCCCAAAGGAGTGAAATTGAACATATGGTTGCAGAAATGGTAGAGGTTGGTACAATTATCCAACCAAATTTGATAAACAAAGGAAGGTATGAATGGAAGAATGGCGAAGCAGGGTGGGAACTCATTCAAAAGTTGTTGAATATCCCAGCTCCAACAATATTGTTAGAAATTGAAAAGGAAGGAAAAATCATATTGGAACCTGAAGAATTACAGAACCAAGAAGTCGAAAGCTAGGAAATCGATCAATTTCAAAGCATCTCATCAAGTGGAAGAACTTACCTGTTGAATATTTCACATGGAAGGGCAAGAATTTTATAAAGAAGCGTCAAGAACTACTCAAGCTTTGACGACAACACTTTTTGAAGGAGAGGGACATGTTAGGCCCCTATACTACTAGTTTAACCCATTATTGTTATTAGTACAACCCCCTTATTATATTGTTGTACCCATGTAATCCCCATATTGTTACTATTGTGCCCCGTAGAAGCCCACTATTGTTATTATTGTGCCCTTACATTATTATTGTTATCTCAGCTCTGATTATATTATCACCCCTTAGACTCCTATATATAGAAAGGAGGTCTTTTCATTTGTATCATCTAAGAATTGTTCATTTATGTAATAGTAAAGGAGGTTGCCCCCTCGAAGACGCTGAATTCTAAGGCGTTGATCTATCCTTTCTATCTTTTTGTGAGCTGGTTCAATAACATATGGCGTCCTTTTACACTTTATGGAGAGGTGATATTTGAGGTTTGGGATGGATGGATCAATAGAAAAGTTTCATTGGTGTCCTGGTCAGATCAAGTTGTATCTATCCACTACTCTTTGCTAATATCATAAACAAGCTCTATCTAGTTTCCTATATGTTATGATCTCACATTTTTATGATTCATGAGTAATATGTCATGATTTATTTGTTTATGCTTGATGATCTAACATGTTTATTATGCATTCACTTTAAACAACTTGTTATGTATATGCTTCTCTGAACTGCCTTGTAGGTTTTCTCACTTGCGAGGAAGCAAAGGGTTTGGACCCTATGGGATCGAAATTGAACATAGGACCTACATGTACTCCTCTCAAACACAACATTGGTAGCTTGTATTGTTTTCTTTTATTGATCCTTGTTGATTTTCTACCTTCAATCTATTGAGGTTGTCAACCCTTACCTTAGGGAGGTTTTTCTCGCCAACATAGAGGTAAGCATTGAGGAAGCAAATGAAGCTACAGATCCTACCCTCCAAATTTATGTAGATACACAAAGGTTCATATATAAGACTATTGAGGTCACATAGAATGATATAAAAGAGACATTCATGTGGAAATAGTTTGTTGAAATCTTGGAATATTTGGAAGCATATATCAATATCAAATGATCTAGGATGCATAGAATTGCATGTAGATTCCTAGTCATCCCTTGTAAATAAGTGATCGAGTGGATCGTCACACACACAGATGACACTCATCTTATGCTTCATAGTGAAATAGGTGGTTATCTAGCTACCTATTATGGAGAATACATGTATACTTACTATAATATGCTTAGACCCATAGAATATGGAAATAACAATCTTTATACCAGATGGGCCAATCTTGACACAGGTGACATCATCAGATCTTGGTGTCAAGAGCCTGCTAAGTTCTATCAATACACATCTGTAGTATATATAACATGGATTCTTAGGGATGCATATCAATATCTTATTGTTATTTGTTATGAGTTGCATGGGCAAAAGAATGTTGAGGTGTTTGGAGAGAACTGGAGATATCTGCTCAACATGGTAGTCACTTGTGGTAAGATCTTCAATTGGGTACATATATTTTCATTTGAGTTGCAACATCATGCAGGGAAGGAAAATTCATATTTGAGGGAATCTAGGAACCATATTTCTATATGGATACATTTCTATTAGATAGAATTCATGCATGATGTGCCTTCCCAGGAATGCACTGGAACTAGACGCCACATAATAAGTTTCTAGTCTACTTCCATTGTAGAGCATTGTCAAAATCAAGCTTCATAGGTGCATAATACAAGTTGGCATATCACTTCTTCACAGTCACATTCCATATGATATATGAGATCAATACTCCTTGGATGATCGATCATGTGAAGGAGTCACTACATGATATTGTAGATTGGTTTGCAGTGCGTAAGGTTACTTATATCATATTTTTTGGATATCATATCTACCCTCACCTCATTTTGTGTTTTGTGACCAATAACGTGGTCTTGTAAGAAGTGGCATATCAGTTGGAAAAATGGTTGTCACTAGTCCTTGATAGAAGGAATAAAACCCCTTGTCCCACATTCCCTTTGATAATTGGATTATATGAAATGAAGAACCACAAAGCCACAAGTGTAGGAATACAATAGTTGGATCTCTTTCACTTCACAGATAAGGAATTTCATGGATATGATCTTAGGATAGTGTGTAGGAAACATTGTGAAAGGATCAGTTTCAATTGGGGATACTCATCAATTTCTACCACAAAAGATGAGAAGGTGAAGAACTGGTACAATGCAGTTAGAAAGATACATCCAAGAATGGAATTTGATTCATCCCATGATCCACCAACTCTAGATATTCAAGTACAGGAGGCATCACAAATAACCCCTCAAGAAAAGAGAGTAGCTCCTAGTGAGAGGATCAAGCATGATTCAATAAGAGAAAGAAACCGAAAATATGAAGTTGATCTTTTGAACACAAGATTTATTCAAGCTAAACAAGAGAGGATGAATTTATAATAATAGGAGAAGAGGAAGAAAGATGAGTTGCTAAAGAATCAATAGGAATAAGAAGAGGAAAGAAGGATATAAGAAGAGAAACAACAAAGGCATTTCTAGGAGGAAGAAGCAACACAAAATCTAAAGGATGAACAATTGACTCAGGAGATAAAGGAAGAGTTGTTGGAAGATGATATCATCTTTCCCATAGATGATGTACCGGGTTCTCAAAAAGAACCTCCTCTACAAGTGGTCATATCCCATTTGAGGAAATGGGAATCACACCTTGACTTGAAGACATACTCATGGAAGTGTTCAGTTTCACGTTTGATTGGCTCAAGAAGAGGATCGTGTAGTAAAGGTGAAGATAATTCCCAAATGAACCTGAGAACCCAGTATCAATATCTACAGAGAAGGTGATAACTTCCAATACCAAAAGGAATCCCAAGTAAATCATGGCATCAAATCTTACTTTTGATATAACAACATATGACAACTCTGAATATATGTTGAATGAGAATGCATGCTTAAAGAGAGTACTAGCTGCAATGATGCAATAGGAAAAACACCTTGCTGCATAAAATCAACGGTTATATTCAAACAACTTTAATATAGTAAAATGGAAGTCAAGAATGGAGGAGGAACTGGGGCTAATGGAGGGTAGTTGGCACGATTATATGATGAGATGATATTTCTATAGCATTTATTAGCTCCACTCGTTGGCACTTAGAAGAAAGACCAAGAATTCTTGAAGCTCCTGAAATTGGTAAGTCGTGTGACTGATTAAATTTAGGAATGAGCTACCAAATACTCAAATTCTCCACCACATTTCATTATAAAGTATAGGATTGTTGCTAAAATGGACGGATTTCAATTAAGAATCCATCATCAAAATTACAAATGTCTTGGAGAATAGGCAACTAAATCCATTGCCACTTATGGTCATATGCACAATGGTTTCAATTATCTAGCACAAAAACATGAGATGCCTTCACTAGGATCACCTAAAGAAATTATAGGTAGGGAAATAATCATCCAAGGGATTAGGAAGTACACTGAATAGATTAAACATGCATCAAAATAGGAAGGCTTGGAGATCACCAATGTCATTATTCCATAACATGGTATCATAAAAGTCAAAGCTCACATGAAACTATCATGGATGTGAAATGATGTACAATGAGGCTCTAATACCATACTGATAGAGGCAATAGAGGCGAGGATGTGGTATGCAACACACTTGATGGTTTAGGTCAAATTCATCTCTGCAAAGTTTAGAGCATGGCCCACATATATCATCAATGCACTCCATGAGGAAGCAAAAGATTTGTCAATTTGATAAGACTTTGTCCTATTATCAATTTTTTCTCACATAACCACCATCTCATATGTAATTTGTCTTTTGTTATAAGTTTTATGTAATGTAGTCGAAGGGACACATGTCGAATGTGAATACCCACATATCGAATCTAGAAAGTCATGTCTATGAAAAGTCATAGGAGTTGAACAGTCATGATCAAGCCCAAATTTCATTGTCATTTTCTATAAATATTTTCTCATATCTCAAGCTAAGGGCCTGTATTCTTGGAGTCTTATCTTTGCATCTCTTGTAGTGTATTGAAGATAGTTCATTCTTTGGAGAAGCAAGTTGTGGCTTCATGTTTCACTTCTGGATCTAGTGTTTTATCTATATAAGAGTGTACTTGAGACATTTCACTCATAATCAAAAGCTCTATGAGGTGACACTTCTTCATACATGTGTCGTGAATGTAGTAGGACTATTCTTTTTATGTTCATGATACATGTTGGTTTAATTACGTACTATGGATAATGAAATATATTATTACTTAGATATGGTTATTATTGAATAGGTGATGTTATGTTTTCATGATATTTTTATTATGTGGAATAATATGTAAGTAATTAACAAGCCTTTCCTTTCATTGTTGGGTTCCCCTTTAAGATAGCAATATTGCTTTCCTAACTGGAGTTTCATTCTCCTTTACTAGTCATGTTAGTTCCTCGTGCCCCTTACATTTGTTGTCTCACAAATATTACATACTTTTTTCCTGAAAGAGTTGTTGTGATATCTTGTGAACGCTTTGTAACCAAGGCACATCTTTGAAATCTTTCTAATTGTGCTTGGACCATAGAGCCTGATGGGACTCCTACACCAAATGGTATGAGGTCTAATTGGGACCTCGCATCAGGGAGATATCATTACATGTTGGTGACATCCAACATTATAAAAAAACTATAATATATATTCACAAGTAATTACCATAGTTTAGAAATAAATTATTTGTATCAATTGTACTGGAAAATCAGCAGGGCATCAGAGCTTTGGTAAAGAAAAGCGTGAAAATATCACTCCTTTGAACGCTACCCTGAGATCACCTAGAATAAACCCTAAATTTATACTGAAGTTGGATCCATGAACTCTATTATGAAATCATAGAACAAGTTAGAGTAAACCACTAACTTTAGGGTGTGGAAGACAAGAATTGACATAATTCTTGCAAAAGAATATTGTCTAGAAATTATGTAAGGAAAATTGTCTAAACCTACAGATGAAGTTAGAAAGAAGACATACAATAAAGATGGCATCACCACCATGAGAATTAATATGGAATTTTTAATGGTTTTGGAAACCACCAATAGTAGGGGGTCTCCCTAATACCAAGTTTTAACCAGATCTCGCACCATTTGGAGTAGGAGCCCCATCTGGAAAATAGCCCCAACTGCCATACACTTGATGATTTACAAAGGATGCAATAAAAAAACATAAGAGAGTATACATATACTTTCGAGAAGAAAAAGTAAGTTAGTCTTTTGAAGTATTCAATTTCAAAGTGTATAAATGTTCTTTCATGAAAGGAGAAGAGAAAGTGAGTCTTTAGAGGAAAAGTAATGGTACTATCATAATAATGACACATGGAGTCGTCGAAAGAATCATTAGTTAACCTATGAAATAGTTCACATAGTAATAATGATCATGAAATCATGTGATAATGCACATTCAATGAGATATACGCTAAATACAATGAAATAGTTCATTTTCTTTAGTATGTATGAACACCAATATATGCTGCAAACATTAAAAGAATAATCTTACAACATCCATGATACATGCATGAAAGTGTGCCAACTCTAGGATCTTCAATGTATCAAGTGAAAGTCAGAAGTAAATAGTTACAATGATGAAACAATAGCCCCAATAGTGGAACATTAATCCACTACCTTCTCCTCCAAATAATGATACTCTCTTGTATGCCAAGCGAGAGAATCCAAGGTGAAAAGTAATTAACCAGAACTATGAGGATTTCTTTATAGCAAATGAGGTGACGCTTTACGTCCGATGTGACTCTTGACCTCCCTCATGACTCTTGAGATCCCATATGAGTTTTGAGCTTCTACATGACCTTTGAGATCCTACATCACTCTAGGACTTCTCAGTGACTTCCCACATTCCATGTGTGTCCCTTGGGATTCCACACATTTTACATTTTCTCATTTTTTGGATATGCAAAATTAGATTCCACAAATTGTGGAAAAATACATGGAAAACAAAGGACTTTTGTGAAGACAATTTGAAAGCAATAACTTGGTAACTATGACAAAAGACTTCAATGTAATGTATCAATGCCAAGTCCTTCTCTTTTCTTCTATGTCTTAAGTCCTTCATGACGGATATGTGTTAAAATTGGCAACCATGGCAAAACTTCATGTGGGTAATCTTACTCATGGCTAATAATATTTTTATTAGATTCCTCTCATCGAGAGGTGTAGGATTGATATAAAGATCATCCAATTCTGATAAGTATTAATGGAGATATGAATTTATTTTGATTATGGAATTATTATCAAGCCGACCTACAACTCATGTAGGCTCAAAAGCCCAATAGTCGCATCTATTCACCCACCAACGTTGTGTATAAATATAAGAGGACTTTTCCTCATTTGGACTCACTCATCTCATCACATATCTCTCTCTCTACTGTGCAGATATGAGTCTCTTCTCTACTGCGTTGAAATGGGTCTCTCTCTCTCACACATGTGAAGCCGGAAGCTGTTGAATTTGAAGCTGCAATTGCAGAAGTCAAGATTGACTTGCATGAACTAGAAGATCTGGTATAATTCAACCTAGCCAAAGTTATTTCTCTCCTCTAGTAGTATTGGTGCACAAGAAGGATGGATCATGGCACATGTGTCCGGATTATAGGGAGCTCAACAAGCTCACTATTAAAGATAAGTTTCCCATTCCTATCATTGATGAATTATTGGATGAATTGCATGGATCAATTTACTTCACCAAGCTAGATCTTCATTCAGGATATCATCAAATCATAATGAAGTCTCAAGACATTCTAAAAATAGCATTTGTTGGAAATAATACTGAGAGGGGGGGTGAATCAGTATTATCAAATTCTTTTCAATATATCTTCCTTATTTATACTTTGAATAATTCTTCAAATATTGATCATTACTTTGTATGTCAGTATCATAAAATAATGAGCAGGAACAAGAAAAGCAAATAGTCACACAAAAGAACACAAGATATAAGGTGGAAACCTAATGTGGGTGAAAACCACTCGCTGCAATATGTCTCTATCTTCTTTTAATAAGAAACTCCTTTTACAATGATTTTGTACTGGTGCAGTCCTTTACCAGTACGCAGGCTACAACCTGCAGAGAGCTACAACCCTCTTAGCTCTTGTACTAGCCAAGATACAAGTACGTAGGTGCTGGCCTACTGAAGGCTACAACCTTCTCTTTCTTCGAGGGACCACGTTTCATAAATTTTCAGACTGGATCCATGAACATCAATCAATCATCAAGTATATCTGCATCAAACAATCTCCTTTTCCCAATTAGCACTGAATCAAGTAAACACTTCTCTGACAGTTGTACCCAGAACACAGTAACAGTAACCACACACCAAATTCTGAACCCAGAATACTGCAGCAATAGATGGAGGCAGCTAGATCATAATTTAAATATATACGCTACTTCAACAACCTGAAACCTGCGTGCAGATCTATAAAGGATAATTCCTTCTTTCAAATATTCAGACACTAATTAACCCAGATTGTCAGATTTATAGATCAAGCATGCGCCTCATATAACAGATCAAAATCATGCAAAGATAATATTATTCAAGCATAAAGATTATGACCCATCAAAAGAACTTATCCTTCTTTATGCACTAAGGTTCCTCCTTCATTCAGATCCAGATCTGCACCATAACCCAATCAAAAATATTTCAGATCTAGCACTTATTAGATATTCAATTCATTCGATGATACTTTGCCAAATGATCTCCTTCCTCTTTTATAGCCTCAGGCCTTCCACAATACCACGGTCCAAAACCATAGGATCAAAAAACTGTTGGACTAATACCATGAACCAACCATGAAAGTGCATGAGATCAACACTTTTGGATGGAATACCACGGGCCAAAACCATAGGATCAAAAATTGTCGAACTAATACCATGAACCAACCATGAAAGTGCGTGAGATCAACACTTTTGGATGCAATACCACGAGCCAAAACCATAGGATCAAAAACTGTCAGACTAATACGATGAACCAACCATGAAAGTGCGTGAGATCAACACTTTTGACGAGGTACCATGGTCCAAAACCATAGGTTCAAATACCAAGGACTAACTACCACAGACCAAAGGTAAGTTCTCCAACATATACGTGCTTTTCTTTGCGTGAAAGTGCGTAAACTTTTCCCTACATGAAATAAACTTTTCTCTGCATAAAAGTGCGTGAAAATTTCTCTACATGAAATAAACTCTTCTCTGCATAAAAGTGCGTGAACTTTTCTCTACATGAAATAAACTTTTATCTTCATGAAAGTGCGTGAACTTTGCTGCACTATAATTTATCATCTTAGATGAGTGGGTTGCCATCAAGTACAACATATGTATCATAATGCCAACAATCTCCCCCTTTGGACTTGATGGCAACAACAACCAATCACTCTCCCCCTTTGACATCAAGGGCAAAGGGTTATGGTCCCCCTAAGAACATGCTCCCCCTGACTATAAACCAGATCTGCAAAGAAGAACCATAATCCATCAAACAACATTAATGACCATGAAAGAGAGATAGAGACGTATTGCAGCAATATTCAGACCAGCATCCATGATCTCCTTCTGTACTTCCTCCATAATGCCAACAATGCATGATATGCTCCCCCTGAACCTGTGCCATTCGATCTTTGACCAATCCACAACCCAGCACATGTACGCATATACTTCAGATGAACCTTGCATATAACCAACAATCAGAAGAGATTCAACAACAAGATGATGCATCAACAACCCCCAGCTTTTGCATGAGGTATTCAAAGGTCTCCCTAGGCAATGGTTTGGTGAGTATATCAGCAACTTGTTCCTTAGAAGGAACATACTCCAACTTGACCTTTTGTTCAAGCACTTGTTCCTGGAGAAAGTGATACTTGATTGGTATGTGCTTGGTTTTTGAATGCGTGACTGGGTTCTTTGAAATGCTGATTGCGCTTGTATTATCACATAAGATGGAGATGGGTGGTGTACAAGTGATTTGAAAATCCTGCAAGGTCTGCATCACCCAAAGGAGTTGAGTGCAGTAAGATGCAACAACAACATATTCTACTTTAGATGTAGACAAGGCAATCGAACTTTGTTTCTTGTTGAACCAAGATACTAATCTGGAACCCATAAAGAATGCACCACCACTTGTGCTCTTCCTGTCATCCATGCTTCTGGCCCAATCTGCATCAGTATAAGCATGAAGTGTGAGATCTGTATCTCTAGGATACCATAAGCCATAATTTTGAGTCCCTTGAAGATATTTGAAGATTCTCTTTACTACCTGAAGATGAGTTTCCTTTGGATTTGCCTGAAATCTTCCAACTATTCCCACTGCATGCATGATGTCTGGTCAGGTACCTGTCAAATAAAGTAGACTTCCAATCATAGATCTGTAGGTTGGTTGATGTACTGCTGTTGATTCATCATTTGCACTGAGGCTACATCCTGTGACCATGGGTGTACATATTGGTTTTGCATCTTCCATGCCATATTTCTTCAAAATCTACTTGAGATACTTGGTTTGAGACAAGAAGATCCCTCCTTTCTTTTGTTGGATTTGCAGGCCAAGAAAATATGTCAATTCTCCAAGCAAGGACATTTGGAATTCTTTCTGCATCACCAAGGCAAAGCTTTGACTCATAGATTCTTCATTGCTGCCAAAGATAATGTCATCTACATACACAACAAGTATTAGACATTTGTCATTTTCAATTTTTATATAAAGATTGCTATTTGCTGATCCTTTTGAAAAACCTTGTTGATGAAGATATTTTTCCAAATGATAGTACCAAGCCCTTGGAGCTTGTTTAAGACCATAGAGAGCTTTTTTCAGTCTGCATACAAGATTTGGATCATTTCCAAGAATGAAACCATCTGGCTGCTCAATGTATACTTCTTCTTCTAAGTCTCCATTCAGAAAGGCTGATTTCACGTCCATTTGAAATACTTTGAACTTTTGAAAGCTTGAGAGAGCAAGGAACATTCGGATGGCCTCAAGTCTTGCAACAGGAGCAAAAGTTTCCTCAAAATCTATTCCTTCTTGCTGCGCATACCCTTTACAAACAAGTCTTGCCTTGTTTCTAATTACTTCCCCATTTTCATTCAACTTATTTTTGAAGACCCATTTTGTCCCTATAACATTCTTATCCTTTAGTCTAGGAACCAACTCCCAAGTGTTGTTCTTTCGATCTGCTCAAGTTCTTCATCCATTGCTTTGACCCAACATTCATCTTTGCATGCCTCTTTTACATTTTGTGGTTCAGTGGAGGAGAGTAATGCCAAATAGCTTGAAGCTTTTGCAATTGTTCTTCTTGTTTGTACACCTACTTCTTTCTGCCCCAAAATCTGAGATTCTGGATGATTCTTCTGAACGTACCGGGATGGAGTCTTCTCTTCTATCCTTTTCTGTTCCTCTGGTGCTTCTTGAGGTTCTTCTTCTTCATCATTCTATCTTTGAGGGTATTCTTCATCTTCTTCGATATTTTCATGATTTACTTGCCTAGGAATGTATCCCTTTTCATCAACCACTACATCAATGCTCTCAACTATTCTTCCAAGTCTTTTATTGTAGCACTTATATGCTTTGCTGTGTGGAGAATAACCAAGAAGAATGACTTCATCTGCTCTAGGTTCAAGTTTGCCAAGTTGCTCATCAGTATTCTTAATATAGCATTTGATCCCAAAGATTTTGAAGTGCTTTACCGAAGGAGTCTCACCATACCAGAGCTCATGAGGAGTTTGAGTGTTGTTCACTCGGACATTTGTTTTGTTGAGAATAACAACCGCAGCATATGCAGCTTCACCCTAGAAAGTTGCGGGAGTTCCAGACTCATCAAGCATAGCATGGGCCATTTGTTGGATTGTTCTGTTCATCCTTTCCACCACTCCATTTTGCTGAGGAGTTCTAGCTGTAGAGAATTCCCTTCTTATCCCATGTTCTTCACAGAAATCAAAAAATTCATTTGAGGTAAACTCCCCACCTCTGTCAGACCTGAGACACTTAATTTTGTAACCTGATTCATTTTCGACGAAGGCTTTGAAGGATTTGAATTTCTCGAATGCTTGGTCTTTGTGCTTCATAAGTCCTAACCAAACAAACCTGGAGAAATCGTCAATGAATAATATCAAGTATTCTTCTCCTCGAGGTGTCCTTTTCCTAAATGGACCACATACATCTGTATGGACTAGCTCAAGAGGCATGCTAGCTGATCCTTCCTTCTCTGGAAAGTTAGTTCTGGTTTGCTTTCCAAACTGACATGATTTGCATATGGTGTTGTCTGGAATTTTGATATCTGGAAGACCACGAACAGCCTAATATTTGCATGCTTTCCTTATTTGTGAAAAGCTTAGATGCCCCAACCTCCGGTGCCATAACCAGTGTTCATCATCCTTGCTCAAGTAGCATTGTTGTTGTCCTTCTTCAAATATGTATAGATTATTTGGAGTTCTTCTACCCTTGTTCATTGTTTCACATGTATCAAGATCACGAACGCGAAATCCGTTTGATCTAAATATCACCTCGGTTCCTTGATCACACATCTAGCTGACACTTAGAAGATTATGCTTCAGTCCATCAACATACAAAACATTTCCAGCTTTGACCTTTTCTTTTAACTGAGCAGTGCCTTTTCCTTTTATAGCTGCAGGAGTATCATTTCCAAAAGAAACTTTCTTTCCTTTTTCTAAAGCAGAATATGATTCAAGTTTTTCTTTATCACCTGTCATATGTTTCGAACATCCACTGTCAATGTACCATAGATTTTCTTGTCCTTCTGCATAAAATGCTATCCCACATCTTTCTGTTTGTGGTTCCTTTATTCTCCATGTTCTGGTGCTTGAGGGTTGTTCCTTTGTCTGCTGAAACCTGCTCCTGCATTCAGAATCTTCATGACCAAAGTTATTGCAAATAGAACATTCAAATTCATTTTCAAGAGCCGAAAAGTTGTTATAGGTCCTTTTTGTAATCCCGATCATACTTCTTTGTTTTTGAGCTTCTCTAGTCATGATTGTTTTATATGCAACACATTGAGTTGCTTTGTGACCAAAGTTATGGCAAGAGAAACATTGCCCATTGAACAAACTTCTAGGATTATCAAATATTCCAGCCAAATGATTGTAATTTTTATTGTCATCTATTCTTGAAGCAAATTGAGAAGATTTTACCTGTGGCTGGTTGTAGCTTTTGTTCATCCTTAAGACAAATTGCCCCTGGTTTACCTGATAGTCTTTGTTCGTTCTTGATGTAATTCGTCCCTGCTTTACCTGGTAATCTCCATTGTGATTTTGCTCATTCCTTCTTGCTGCATCAAGATAACTCTTTGAGGTGCATGCTTGAGATGTTTCTCCATTATACCCCAGACCTATCTTGTTTAGCGGAGAATGTTGTACATTGATGATCTCATCTAGAGTTTCAGATCCTTTGACAAACTTAAGATTAATAGCCTTTTTTTCCTCAATTTCTTTTCTAAGGCCAACATTTTCACCTTCTAACTTTTCAAGATATTTTTCTTTTTCATCAATTTGAAATTTTAGAGTATCAATGATCATATTCTTTTCTTCTATACATGTCTTAAGTCTAGAAATCTCATCATAAAAACTATCCACATCTATAGCATCCATGTAATCATCATCTTCAAATGCCATTAAAAGTTTATAGTCATTACCTCGTTCATCTTCATCACTATTTGATAGACCATCACTGTCTTCATGAGTGTAATAGCCTTTCTTATTTGCATTCTGTTTCTTGTTCCATCTAGCAGATTCCTTTCCTTTGTCAATCTTATCCTTATGAGGACATCTGGCAGCATAATGACCTACTCTACCACAAGAAAAACATTTAAAAGGTAGCTTACCTCTGAACCTTCCAGTACCCCGTTGAAGATTTCTGACAAAATTTGATTCTTCTTCTTCTTCTGGCACGTGACTTGATTCATAGTAGCCTCCTTTGCCTGAAGCCTTAAAAGCGGCTTCTCTCCTGTCTGATGGACCTCCTTTTCTCATTTCATAAGCAGTTAGAATTCCGTGTAGCTGAGACATAGTAAGAGTTCGTAGATTTTCCTTTTCTTCTATTGCAGATACTTTAGATTCAAACTTGGGGGACAATGATCTTAGGACTTTTTCAACCACAACAGCCTCTTTTATTTCTTCACCCAAGTTTTTCATACAATTAACAATCTCATCTACCCGAAGGAAATAGTTAGCCACACTTTCATCATTATACATTCTGAGATTCTCATACTGAATCCTGAGGGTTTGAAGTTTCGCACGTTTTACCTGTTCATCTCCTTCGTAGCTCAAAACAATCTTGTCCCATATTTCTTTTGCGGATTTATATTGCATAACCTTCACGAATTCAGATTGAGATAGACATCCTAGAAGAGTATTAACCGCCTTTGCATTTGTTTCATATTTCTTCTTCTCAGCTGAATCTGTAGGAGTAGCTGATGGAAAAGTATACCCTGTTTCTATAATGTCCCATACTTCTGTACCCAAAGATTGAAGATAGGCAATAACTCTTACCTTCCAATATACGAAGTTTGTCCCATCAAAAATCGGTGGCCTGATTGATGCTTCCCTCTCGTAGTTGCTCATGATGTTAGATCTTCCTTCAAGTGATCAAGCTTCTTCAAAAGGACCTGCTCTGATACCAATTGCTAGAAATAATACTGAGACGGGTGGTGAATCAGTATTATCAAATTCTTTTCAATATATCTTCCTTATTTATACTTTGAATAATTCTTCAAATATTGATCATTACTTTGTATGTCAGTATCATAAAATAATGAGCAGGAACAAGAAAAGCAAATAGTCACACAAAAGAACACCAGATATAAGGTGGAAACCCAATGTGGGTGAAAACCACCTGCTGCAATATGTCTCTATCTTCTTTTAATAAGAAACTCCTTTTACAATGATTTTGTACTGGTGCAGTCCTTTACCAGTACGCAGGCTACAACCTGCAGAGAGCTACAACCCTCTTAGCTCTTGTACTAGCCAAGATACAAGTACGTAGGTGCTGGCCTACTGAAGGCTACAACCTTCTCTTTCTTCGAGGGACCACGTTTCATAAATTTTCAGACTGGATCCATGAACATCAATCAATCATCAAGTATATCTGCATCAAACAATCTCCTTTTCCCAATTAGCACTGAATCAAGTAAACACTTCTCTGACAGTTGTACCCAGAACACAGTAACAGTAACCACACACCAAATTCTGAACCCAGAATACTGCAACAATAGATGGAGGCAGCTAGATCATAATTTAAAGATATACGCTACTTCAACAACCTGAAACCTACGTTCAGATCTATAAAGGATAATTCCTTCTTTCAAATATTCAGACACTAATTAACCCAGATTGTCAGATTTATAGATCAAGCATGTGCCTCATATAACAGATCAAAATCATACAAAGATACTATTATTCAAGCATAAATATTATGACCCATCAAAAGAACTTATCCTTCTTTATGCGCTAAGGTTCCTCCTTCATTCAGATCCAGATCTGCACCATAACCCAATCACAAATATTTCAGATCTAGCACTTATTAGATATTCAATTCATTCGATGATACTTTTCCAAATGATCTCCTTCCTCTTTTATAGTCTTAGGCCTTCCACAATACCACGGTCCAAAACCATATGATCAAAAAACTGTTGGACTAATACCATGAACCAAACATGAAAGTGCGTGAGATCAACACTTTTGGATGCAATACCATGGGCCAAAAGCATAGGATCAAAAACTGTCGAACTAATACCAAGAACCAACCATGAAAGTGCATGAGATCAACACTTTTGGATGCAATACCACGGGCCAAAACCATAGGATCAAAAACTGTCGGACTAATACCATGAACCAACCATGAAAGTGCGTGAGATCAACACTTCTGATGAGGTACCATGGTCCAAAACCATAGGTTCAAATACCAAGGACTAACTACCACGGACCAAAGGTAAGTTCTCCAACATATACGCGCTTTTCTTTGCATGAAAGTGTGTAAACTTTTCTCTACATGAAATAAACTTTTCTCTGCATAAAAGTGCGTGAACATTTCTCTACATGAAATAAACTCTTCTCCGCATAAAAGTGCGTGAAATTTTCTCTACATGGAATAAACTTTTATCTTCATGAAAGTGCGTGAACTTTTCTGCACTATAATTTATCATCTTAGATGAGTGGGTTGCCATCAAGTACAACATATGTATCATAATGCCAACAACATTTAGAAATCATGAGGGTCACTATGAGTTTTTTGTCATGCCTTTTGGCCTTACCAATGCACCTTCTACATTTCAAGGTTTGATGAATTCCATTTTCAAACCCTTAGAAAATTTGTGTTAGTATTTTTTGATGATATACTAATCTATAGGAAGTCTTGGAAGGATCATGTTGAACACGTTGACAGGATGCTACAACTATTGGAGGAGAAACAATTATATGCAAAAAGATCCAAATGTTTCTTTGGAGTACAAGAGGTGGAATATCTTGGTAATATTGTATCTCATGAAGGATTTAAGGTAGACCCTAGCAAAATTAAAGCCATTAAGGAATGGGAAATCCCCACATCCATAAAGCATTTGCGAGGATTTCTCGGGTTCATAGGGTATTATCGCAAGTTTGTTAAGAATTATGGGAAAATAGCAGCACCTCTAACAACATTTTATCGAAGAAAGATGCATTTTCGTGGACTCCAGAAGCAACAAAGGCCTTCGAATATCTTAAAGAGGCAATGTGCCAAGCACCAGTCTTAGCTACACCAGACTTCACAAAAACCTTTATTTTGGAATGTGGTGCTTCCAGAAATGGAATTGGTATTGTTTTAATGCAAGATGAAAGACCCATTGCTTTCAAAAGTCGTCCAATCAAGGGAAAGTATTTACACAAAGCTATTTATGATAAGGAAATGTTGGCAATACTACGTGCACTTAAGAAATGGTTACCCTACATAATGAGAAGACACTTCAAGGTAAAAACAGATCATGATAGCCTTAGATACCTTTTAGAACAAAGATTATCCTTTGAAGAACAACAAAAATGGGTCACAAAGATGTTGGGTTATGACTTTGAAATCATATACAAAAAAGGGAAGCAAAATGTTGTGGCAGATACACTCTCAAGAAAGGATGAGGATGTGGAAGCATTGTTGTGCACCATTTCTATTATCCAACCAGATTGGATAAACGAAGCAAGGGAGGAATGGAAGAATGACGAAGAAGTGTGGGAACTTATTTGAAAGTTACAACAAGATTCCAGAACATATGATACATTTAGCTGGAAAAATGATTAGTTATAGTACAAAGATCGCTTATACCACTGTAAGAATTCCCAACTCAAACAAAAGATTCTTCTGGAATTGCACGCTTCTCCCTTAGGAGGGCACTCAGGATTTTTAAAAACTTACCACAGGGTTAAGAAGGAACTTTTTTGGGATGGCCTTAAATCAGATATTCAAAAGTTTATGGCAGAATGTTTTGGTATGCCAACAAAATAAAGCTGAAACAATTAAGACACCGGGTCTATTACAATCTTTATCCATTCCAAGCCAACATTGGGAGGAGGTTTCAATGTATTTTATCACAGGTTTACCCAAGTCTGAGGGAAAGAGTGTCATCATCGTGGTAGTTGATAGACTTACCAAGTATGCACACTTTTGTGCATTATCACATCCATTTAAATCCAGCACAGTTTCTACTGCATTTATGGAAACAATTCAAAAGCTACATGGAAACCCAAAGATTATTGTAAGTGAAAGAGATCCCATTTTTACAGGAAATTTTTGGATAGAATTATCTTCTTGTCTTGGTATTTAGTTAGCTCATAGCTCATCTTATCATCCTCAATCTGATGGGAAAACAAAGATAGTAAACAAACGTTTGGAAGGATACCTTTGTTGCTTTGTATCTGATAAATAGACACAATGGGTCAAATGGTTGCCTCTGGATGAATGGTGGTATAACACTTCCTTCCATACTACAGCAAAAATGACCCCATTTATGGCACTTTATGGATATTAGCCACCATCCATCACATCATATTTAAGAGAAAATTATAAGGTTCAAGCAATGGAACATCACATCGAGCATCAACAAGTTCTCCAACTCTTAAAGGATAACCTCGTGTTGGCGCAGAATAGAATGAAACAACAGGCAGATCAAAATTGTAGTGAAAGAAGTTTTGATGTAGGTCATTGGGTATTCCTACGGCTACAACCATATAAAAAAATGTCCCTCAAGCAAGCTAAGAAGGATAATAAATTGTCTCCAAAGTATTGTGGTCCGTACAAGGTTTTGCAAAAGATTGGTACTATGGCATATGAATTGGAGTTTCCTGCAGCTTGTCGAGTGCACCTAGTTTTCCATGTTTCATGTTTAAAGAAGGTTATAGGAAACAAGCTCCCAGTTCAAACAATATTGCCAAAACTTGAAGAGGAAGGAAAAATTATATTGGAACCGGAAGTAGTCATAGAAACAAGAACTCAACAACTACGAAATTGATCCATTTCAAAGCATCTCATCAAGTGGAAGAACTTATCTACTGAAGATTCCATATGGGAGGATGAGAATTTTATACAGAAGCATCCAGAACTACTCAGGCATTGAGGAAAACAATTTTTTGAAGGAGAGGGGCATGTTAGGTCCCTACAATACTAGTGATGCCCCCATTAATATTGTACTGGTATCCCTTATTAATATTTTTGTGCCCCTATTGTCCCCATGTTGTTATTACTGTGCCCCATAGAATCCCTCTATTGTTATTTTTGTGCCTTTATATTATTATTGTTAGGTCAGCTTGCTTATATTGTGACCCCTTAGACTCCTATATATAGAAAGGAGGTTTCGTCATTTGAATCGTTGAAGAATTGTTCATTTTTGTAACGTAAAGGAGGTTGCCCCCTCGAAGAGGTTGAATTCTAAGGCGTTCAACAATCTCTTCTATCTTTTTGTGAGCTAGTTTCATAAAAAAATTCCCACCTATAGGGTTAAGGCAGAAACGTGGCCCCATGACCAAAGCACGGGGATCGCATGGATAGGCTTTCATGGGTGCAGAAGAGGCCAAGGCAGAGGAGGACCTAGCAGAGGTCAGGGACAATTGATTTGCTACAATTACGGAGGATGAAGACACTGTGCCTATGATTTAACTAACCCAACACATGCGTCGTGCAAGTATTGCACTATGTTTGATCATGAAATAGAAGATTGTCCTATGCTGATAGCAAGGATATGCGACAAAGGGGTGCTACCGCTTCGACCGACTCACAACCTGCAAATGATGAGGTCTGAGCCACATGAGGAGGATCTGAATGTGAATATAGTGCTCCAAAGTGGAATGAAAATAGGAGATGACGAGGGGAAACAACCCAAAGACAACACATGTGTTTGAAAATCTCCAGCGAAGGAGGCTAAGTTTGATTTGGAGCACTCATGCGAAACATTCATGGAAGAAAAGAAGAGCTTCACTGCGGCCTCCACCTCAGGATAAGCTTGATGAGGAGATGGACCCTTCTATGCTTACAACCTTCCTCGAGACCCGCATGAAGTTACTGCAGGATAGCAAGGCTGTGAGGGGGCTACATGAGCTTATTATGAAAGTTACGCATAGTATGAAATATTGGTAAGCATGAAACAAGGACAAGACGGGAGATGAGACTGACCACACAGATAGGAGAGTATGAAATGGATTAGGTTATTTTGGACGTGGTGTGAGACGTGAACATCCTATCAGAATAAACTTGGGATCAGATGGGGAGACCCATGGCTGTAGTGGTCTCCGATTCAGCTAAGGATGGTGAACCAGTAGAATATCATCCCCATGGGCAGCTGCAGGGGGTGACTGTAGATATTGAAGGTGTAAGCGCACTCACTGACTTTGAAGTAATAGAAATTGTGGATGATAGCAACCCATATCACGCGCTCCTTGGAATCAATTGGGCTACTAATATGAATGAGGTAATCAACCTAAAGAAGCGAAAGATGATATTTGAGAAGAAATCACTCCGCGTAATATTACCTCTAGCTCCTACTAAGGGATTGTGCTATACTGAACTAGTCCATGATTATGAGAGAATTGATGATTTGGACTATATCTATAAGATAACTACATGAGACCAATATTGGGTGAATCCAAAATAGATGGACAAATTACATGGGATCTAGAGTTCTTGCACCTTAGACTCTCATGAAGAATTTGAGCACTGGAAGAATCGGTTACATGATGAGCTGTAACATGATGACCCCGTTGCTTGGCTTTGTGTCATCGGAGGTAAGAAATCTACCCACTTACGATGGCCTGAATGATGTAGATATCTTTTTGGATGCATTTGAGAGGGAGGTATGAAAAAATTAGAGCTTCCAGGCATTGGATTGGGAACAGTGCGCTATGCCAGCAAGATGGTGGCGTATGCATAAGGGAAGCTTTGATGATTGGTGCGAATAAAGGCGGATCATAAGAACCTGGTTTGGGAAGACGAAGGTATGAATAACAAATAAATACAATGGGCGAGATGACCTAGACGCACACTTGGCAAAATGAGCTCAGGCTTATGGAGAGAAGCCCCAACCTGAATGGGTGCACTTGTTCTGTCACACCCTGGACGTCATCTCGATGACCTGGTATGTAGAAAAAGAGATCCTCCATGGTAAAGGTGAATGGGATATTCTGTGCAAGGGATTCATAATGACATTCATCTTCGAAGATGGGTTTTACTATATCAACAAGGCGCTACAAGAAGTAAATGAGGCGATCTTTAGGATACCGCAAGATCCTTTGGACTTGATTAAGCCTGACTAGAATACTCAAATGAGTCACATGGTGGAATGCTATAATGTAACCATTGAATGAGCATCCATGAAAGATTAAAATCCCTAAATCAGAATGTCACCGTGAGGTGGAAGGACTGCATATTGAGAATCTAGATATAACCGCACCACTGAAAACAAAACAAGTAAACATTGGCACGGAGGTAGAGCCAAACTTTGCCAATATTGGCGATTATTGGGATGACGCAATGGTGGATAGGGTTGCTGAATTGCTTCGCGAATACCAGGATTTATTCCCTACTAAGTTTATGGATTTAAAGGGGATAATCAGGGACCTAGGCATTATGAAGATCACATTGAAGCCTGACGCGAAGCCGGTTAAGCAAAGACCTTATCATCTCAATTTGATGTATAATGAGAAGGTCCACTTAGAGCTAGACAAGATGCTCACAGTAGGCATCATTGAGCCTATGGAAGAATCTGATTGGGTAAGCCCAATGGTGGTACAAGAAAAGAAGCAGAAGGTTGAAATAAGGATATGCGTGGATCTCAAAATTCTGAATGACGCTTGTGTACATGATCCTTTCCCGAATCTGTTCACAGATGAAGTGTTGGATAATGTAGGTGGTGAGGAATCATATTCCTTCACTGATGGGTTCTCTAGGTACCATCAGATCAAAATCGCATCGGAGGATAGGAGAAAGGCAACCTTCACAACTAAGTAGGGGTGTTTCCAGTACACTGTAATGCCGTTTGGGTTCAAGAATACACCTATAATTTTATCACTTGTAGTCATTGCTGTGTTCAAGGAATTTATTCATAAGTTCCTGCAAGTATACTTTGATGATTGGACTATGTTTGGACTAGTAAAACTCCATGTTGCCAGTTTACACCTAATGATGGATACTTGTCGAAGATACCATATCACACTCAATCTGAAGAAGTGCCTATTTTGTGTTCCTTTTGGGACCTTGTTGGGTCATGTGGTTTGCAAGCAGGGACTGATGGTAGATGCTGCAAAGATCATGGTGATACTAAATTTGGAACCGCCAAGGAGTGTGAAACAGCTACACACTACCCTAGGACACACATGCTATTACTGAAAGTTCATCAAAGGTTATGCCCAAACCATCACGCCTATGGAGAAGTTGTTAAAGAAGGATGTCACATTTTGCTGGAAGGAGGACTGTAAGAAGAGCTTGGATTTATTGAAAGAAAGGATGGACACCACGCCAGTTTTACTCTTCCTGTATTGGAATAAGGAATTTCATGTACATGTCAATGCATCATGTATAACACTCAAAGTAGTACTGACACAGGCTACAAGAGGAGACTTGGACCACCCTATCGTGTTCGCGAGAAGAAGGTTATCCAAGGTGGAGAATAATTATTCCACCATCAAGCACAAAGGGTTAACCATGGTATATGCACTCCAGAAGTTTAGACACTACTTGCTGGGTGGCCATTTTAAAATATATATAGATCACTCCACATTTACCAGGTCAATAAGCTTGTGTTGGGGGGGAGAATCTGTAGGTGGCTGTTATTGTTCCACGAATATGATTTTGAAGTTATTGTGAATCCTAGATGACTGAATTCGGGACCAGACCATCTGCCGCTCATCGAATTAGGGGAAGAGCCGACTAATTTGGAGGGATTGCCTGATGCATAGCTATTTGCAGTGCGCGTCACAGATGGTCATTTTGAAGATATAATACACTTCCTAACAATAGGAACTACCCCGAAGGGATACACAATCCATCAAAATAAGGAGTTAGTGGTGCGCGTGGTAACTTTTTTGTCATTCTTGGGAATCTATAAAAAAGGGGGTCTGATGAGATATTGCAACAATATGTACCTGAGTTTGAAAGAAGTAGCATCCTCACAGATGCTCATGTGGGTGTCGGGGGAGGACATTATTCAGGGAGAGCAACTGCGTAGAAGATTCTACACATATGGTTGTGGTGGCCAACCCTCCATCAGGACTCAAAAGCATATTACAAGGTGTGCGATGTGTGTCAAAGGACTAGTAGGCCATCATGGAGGGATGAGATGCCTCTGAATCCACAGATGACGTTGCAACCCTTTGAGAAATGGGTGATAGATTTTGTGGGACCCATCCAGCCCAAGGAAAGACTGGAGCGAGGTACATTATCACCACAACAAAGTATTTGACTTGATGGGTGGAGGCACAACCTGTGACGGATTGTATAGGAACAACTACTGCAAAGTTCATCTTTGATAGTACTAAACCAATCTGGGTGTCCCAAGATTTTGATGAGTGATCACAGTACACACTTTCTGAATGAGACGATTAATGCACCGAGGGAGGAATTTTAGGTATATCATCAGAAGAGCATGCCTTATCACCTGCAGGCTAATGATGCAGTGGAAGCATTCAATAAAGTGCTAGAGAATGCACTGAACAAGGTTTGTAATGCTCAACGAAATGATTGAGACCTATAGATACCCACAATACTATGGGCATATCGGACAACATGCAAGAAGTTGACTGGACAAACACCCTTTTAGCTTGTCTATGGTGTTGAAGAAGTAATGCCCATGGAATACATTGTGCCTAGTCTATGAAAAGTGGCACTCACGGGTATGACAGATTGTGGAGCCCTGGAGGAAAGGCTCGCACAACTAGATGAGCTTGAGGAAGAGAGATTTCTAGTTGGATTTCACCAACAAGGCCAAAAGCAGCGCGAAAAGGCATGGCATGATCGACACATTAGGTTGCACACCTTTAAGGTAAATGACTTGTTTTTGTTATATGACAGCAAGTTTGATAAATTTCCATGGAAATTCAAAATGCACTAGTTAGGGCCCTACGCCATTAAGGAGATTACCGACGAAGGAGCGATACAACTGGTCAAATTGAATGAAGATCCCTTCCAAAGAAAGGTGAATGGAATTCGATTAAAGCCATGCATTGGTGGTCCAACCATGTGACTAGATAAAGTTAACATAGTCTTAATGCTCTAGGTAGCTGAATGGAGGTGCGAGACTATAAACTACACTTCCTGGGTTGAGGAGTTGTGCGATTGGAGGATTGTGTGAAGTAAGGAAGTGTCACAAGGTTTGCGGCAGCACGAAGCCAGCTATGCCACCTAGGGAGAAATCATGCAAGTCAGGTAGAAAGTGACCGTTAAAGTCATTGTTCATGATTTGACGGTAGAAATGTGGTGAAATGGAGTTGGTGGCTGACATTTAAGACGAAATTTATATCTTAGATATTTGAAAATCTGCTGCCAATCCGACATTAATGAACCAAATTTTGGGGCAATGGTCATATTTGAATTCAACATACCCTATAAACTACAAGTCATTATCCAGTGAAAAACACTTGGCATTTTGAGAATTGAGTTGTTGAGCTCTCAGGCACACATGAATCGAGAATTCTTCAAGGCTTTGAAAGTGACTCTAGCATTTGCAAACTTACCAGAGATGTTGCAAGCACTGTTGGAAAGCATTATGTCGGCACCCATAGAAGATATAGATACTGAAGTAGAGGAGTCAGTGCTGAAAATTGAGATCGAGGCAGAAGTAGTTGCTCCAGAGGTCGCTGAAGTACTAGCCAAAGTCCCTAAATCACCAAGGACACCAAGACCAAAGCTGACCCCAACCAAGGAGACCACCAAGAATAAAAACGGAAAGCAGCCTCCCATATCGGTGCATGAATTGCCAAGAAGAAACCCACCAAATCCCACTGCACAGGAGAAGGGAAAAGCCATAAATTTGGAGCCGGAATAGGAAAAAATTGAGGACATCCTAATGGATGAGGAGGATGTGGGAGTAAAAGTGGAGGAGGTTGAAGCCCAGGGTGCTGACCCTATTACTCGGTTGCCTGAATATGTCCCTCCATGCAAAGCCAAGACTTAGGTGCCGAAATACATCAATGAGAGAAAGACCACGAATGAGATTGTTTTCGAAGGACCGCACTTGGCATGGGTTCCACTGCTAAATCTTGAGGACTGGGACTTGGCTGATCACAAGAAGTTCCCATACATGGCAACTAAGTAGCTGATGCGCTGCATCATCAATACAAACACCAAAACGACTGCATTGGATCCATAAAGTTGGCTCAAAGATGTAGACAAGGCACTATTGCTCAACTTGCTTTGGGTGTCGCACTACAACTGCACCCCGATTATAGTATTGGTCATCAAGCAGCTGCTATGCTTGGTACATGATGGGTGTCAGTGGTTGGAGGAGAAAATACCCATCACTGACAGGTTGATCCATAGGATCACGTGATTGCCTTACACTGGAGAGAATCTAGCCATGATATTGGCAAAAAAGGTGGTGAGCAGGCCGTCATGGAATACATGAAAGAAAAGTTTAAGATGGTGAAGAATCCACGTGGATATTCCATATCCAGCTTCTGAAACCCTGTTGTAAGGCTAGCTACATATATCTTAGTAGGGAAGGTGATGAGGAAGTGTCGCGCTAATGAGGTGCCGACGCCTGTCATCGCGCTAGTAGCCTAGTGTGCTAAAGGAGTCCAGTTCAACTAGGGAGGCTACCTTTGTGGAGAGTTCCTTGCAAAATTTTTGTGAAGCACAGGAGCTCAGCAACACGTTCCACTATAGATGGCTCTTGCTATCAATTATGCTGGTAGCATGGGAGCTGCCAGAGGACAGCCAATTCCCTTCGTTCATGCTAGACCTACTTGGAGCATCAAAGTATGCTTCAGTGTGGGGGACCAAGGATGCGCAGTGAGTCAAGGAAAGTAATATCTTCTGGATATTGATGGAAATGAACATTTGAATGGCCATCAATCACAAAATACGATTGTCACCTATGGTGTATGCTAACTTGTAGGGCTATGCAGAGTTTAAAGCAGACTTTCACCATGTGTCCATTAGGACAGGGAAGGACCCTACACCAAAATGGTGTGACATGCCTTACCTGGCAACAGATGACCGCATTGATGTGGTACTTGATCAATGGCTGGAAATGTGGCAATCTACAACAGACTTGGTGGTGGGAGGAAGCGAGTCCACCACATAGAAAAAGGAGGAGGCCAAGCTAAATATGACTTAGCTAGCTGAAAAGAGAAATAAGAAGACCACTGACAAGGCCTAGGCAGAGTGTGATGCAACAAAACAGACAACAAAGTATATAGGTGGGATAGAGCAAGACTCTGACAAAGGCGCGAGGTCCCCTTCACCTGAGACAGAGGAGGAGATAAACAAGAAGACCAGACCCTCAGGAGACATTCGCTGGCATCACTATCCAAGGGTGCAGGAGAAAGGAGGCTCCAGGAAGAAATCAAAGGCTACCAAGACATCACTGGACCCTATGATATCAATAGAATGTTATTTGCATGACATCGGTGACATGGTGAGGGATGTCACAAAGGAGGCCCTACAATAGTTTGAATTGCAACAACTGATAATCTTGGGGGCATTCTAGATAGGTTTATAGGAGTTACAGACCCACACGTCTTAGGATGGCACAGTGTCCACCACCCTGGCTATCGACACTTCAGAGGCTGCTAAGATGCTACGCGCAAAGGCCTAAAGTGCAATAGTGTTGCCTGATGGGGCACTAACCACGGAGAATGAAGCTGACGAGCCCACTGTCAGTGTCATAAAGGGAGTAGGGTTCAATTTGGCAGCACTCCCTAGTGAAGCACTCCACCACTTACAGGATGGAGTGATTGCAGAACTGAGGGCCCATGAGCACCGTGCCCTCTAGGTGATCAGTGAACAATAGATTAATAATGAGCATATGGCACTATAATGAGACTATTCCATCACCGTTGTGACTAAGGCAACAAGTGCATTATGTAGGTCATCGAGGAGGCGTGACGAATGGTCCTAGAGTTTGCCATTCCTAAGGAGGACCCAGTCGAGGTGCACATCCACAAGCTATCTACAGTGGTGCACAATGCTTGTACTAAGATGGCGAGGGTTTAGTTGGAGTTGAACCTACAGATCACAAAGTTATAGTTGAAGCTCCATCCTTCAACTTCGCTAGAAGTGAAGGAGCAACGAATGACCATTGTCACGGAAGTAGTAGCGGCAATGGACAGTGCAGTGGAAGACTGCACATAACTTTTTGAGCAGTCATTTGAGGTCCTAACAACCTTGTAGGAGGACCCCAATGTACAACGACTAGAGACAGAATTGTGTGAGCTACAATAGCGTTATGATGAGGTCAAGGGCAGAGCGTGAACCATCATGCTGACACAAAGACTAGCAAAGTTGTAGGAGGGTAAGCATTTGAAAGAAAAGGTGGATGCAGTGTTGCACAAAGAAGCAATGCTGAAGGCAAGACTGAAGCCCTGGATGGATGAGGCTTACACAATAACATGCTCTATTGAAGGAAATATTGCGACTCTCCAAGAAACACAACAAAAGCTTCATGTCAATAGTTTAGGAGCAGTGACCGAGCAGATGGTTGAAGAGACGAAGCAAGTGGTCACACAATGCATGGCTGAGGTTGCAGTCATACAAGTTGAGCTGGAAGGGCTTCACACAAATATCTCCACGCCTTCCGAGTGACTCGAGGATGAGTCACTGATGAGCCCCATAAACGGGTAATTATATGGGCTCATTTGGCCTCCTAGCTCGGCTTAATCCACCATTCTCATTAGTTTATTGCATTTTTTCACTTATGTTTATGCTAATAGAGTGAATTTGGTTAGTCATTATGCCATAAAGTCTAATGTGTGCTTTATGCATATTTTTGGTTAATTTTGAGACAAAGTCAAAGGTTTAATGAGCTTTTGGCAGCCAATATTCGAGGAAAATAAGTGAGAGTATTTGTAGGAGGATGTCCCCCTCATTTATGACCCCTTAATTCGAATCCTCCTTTAGAATGCTCGGAGCACAAGCAGGCACATCAATGCATCAAAAGGGAAGCCGAAGAAGTGAAGAAGAACTGATGTCTATCTCTAGTCTTGGGAGCCAAGCCTCCTTGATTTTAGGAGAGTTTTTGAGGGCTCCAGTTGTATAAATAGTGGGGCTTAGGGCCTCAGGAGTTTAGTTGGATGTTAGTCCAATTTTTTCACTTTTGTTGCAGTTCTTCCTCAGTGCATTTCGAGCTTACTTTTGTGAACAGTTTTATGTAATGTGACTATTATTTTGATAATGGAGATGAAATATTTTCTGAGCCAGCACTGACTTCTTTCAGAGGAAAGAAGCTCTTGGGTTAGGGCTTACCCCAATCTTCCAAACACCTCTTGCTTTGTACTCATATGTTTTTGCTTCAGTTCATGAATTAATTTATCTTAGATAGATTCATTTTTCCTTGGTTAGAATAGGTTGCTTTTGGTGGTTTATATAGTTGTTTCCATTTCAGTTGCTGAAGTAGGTTAAATAGTGGTAAGAGAAAGATACAAAAATCGAATCAATAGAGTCTGACCTCCTTTCCTCCTTTGCGTACCATGAATTGAGGTTAAGAACTGCTTGCTACCATAAAAACACAATTTTTCTTTCCCCATGCAATTTCTAGTGTTTTAGTTTGATTTAGAGGTTAATGGTTTGCTTCAGATCCAGTTCGTCATACTCATTTATGTTTCTGCAATAAATTTCCTCACATTCTTTCCTTTCCATATAGCATTTTTCAAGCATTTTATGTTCCTAGGTCAGAATTTAGGTTAACATAAGGTAATTCTATTTTTTGTACAACTAGCTCCTTTCTTGCTCAGTTTTAGTGTTTTGACTTGCAGCTCTATTACAGTAACATCTTTGCTCATAATAAATCCATACATCAGCCTTCACCATCTCTTTTGCTACACGTTTCACAGGCCATCCACAGCCCTTCACTAATCTACCCTAATTTCTGTATTTTCCCCACAAGATTTCCTCTTGCCTCTTGAACCAATCCAACCATCATCTTTCTTCCTAATCACCCTTGATGAGCCCCAGACACCTTAACACATCCCTGTAGTCCTCAATTCCCTTTTTCCACCATTTTTTCCACCTTTAAACCCTCTAAAACATCCCTCAATATCCTCCCGTAGATCCTCCTGTAGAACCTCCTCTAGATCCCCTGCAGCCTCCTGTAGAATTTCCTGAATGTGACTTTTTGAAGTCCAATTGCAAAGATAGTCTCCAGAAGGTTACCAGAGGCTTCTTAGGACCCATCCACACCTTCCTACACCTTTGTAAACTCCAAGGTCGCCTTCCATTACCACCTAATCACTGCCAAATCCACAAACAGTTAAATTACATGCATAACAAAATACACAAAAATCCAAAAGAGATGTTTTTTTCCTTATTTCCTTCTAGAAGCAGCTTTAATAGGTGTAGTTTATTTCCTCAGTAGGTAATGACACTCTTTTCCTATATTTTCACTTCTCTTCTTGCAAAAGTAGGGTTAGTGGGTAAATTAGGGTTTTCTAGGGTTTTCTAGGATTTTCTTTACACTCCAATCCTCTTTCTCTTTCTACAATTAGGATAGCCTCTGTAGAGTTAGCTTTCTTTCATCACAATTAAAAGCTTCTTCTGGAAACTCATAGAAGTTGGCTTGAGCTCCTAGGGATCTTACGCCAGCTGACCAAGTGACAGCCTGCAATAAGAGCTAGTGCTTGTGCATACAACACCGTTGCTTCCAAGTTTGTTAAGAACTACCAGGTTGATAAAAGTAAAGTAGGAAGCCCTAGGAGTTGCAACATTATTACTACAATACTGGTGCTCACCATTCACGATGTTTGTGTTGGGGGTCTATTGGGAATAGGATGACCCAAGGACATTTTTGGGTCTAAAAGCCCATATTTTGGGTCAAATTCTATAATGAACTTATAAGGACTCCGCAGTTTGTTGTTGTAGAGCGTAAACGTGCCGTGAGTCATAAAGGGTTGTCCATTATTTTTGTAAAGTAAAGTGGGTTGTAAAAGATCTACCCATGGTCCACAGACCATGGGATTGTATAAAAAGAGCTAAGTAAGTAAGCACTAAGTAGTTCAATAGTGGCTAAGATAGTCATAGCTTTGAAGTAAGAAGTCTAAGTTTCGGGTCATAGCATAGGTAGAGGCTCTGTAGTGAGTGCACATAGGCCTAGGGTAGACGTCTGTAGCTGAGTGTATGGACGCCTGCAGCTGTTTGCGTAGCGTGGATAGAGTTTGTAATCACTTGAAGATATCAATAAAGAAAAGTATTTTGTAAATTCTGTGCCTTTGTTCCGATTAATGCATCTTGTCATATTATGTATGAATTTCATTTATAATTCTTATATGATGCATGAATTTATGTAATTATGTTGGTTAAGTGAACACAGGTAAGATTATTTGTTTACGTGGTGCTAACTATGATTGTTTAATAAGATCAGTAAGACGCTTAGACTAGTTTGGGAATCTACACGGTATGTTGCCCTACCAGCGCGAAAGTACCTGAACCGCAGGTCAGGGCTGCGCGAAGGTCAATCATACCTTTTCTCGGAGGTACTGAAGGCTGGAATAGAGGGCTAGTCTAGCAAGCCCTAGAATTAAGTGACCTGCATGAAGGTAGGAATAGAAGGAATAAACTGACATCACGACCATCTCAGGGTGCAGAAACTTGGTTCCAGCATCCCCCCATACTTATTTGGGTGAGACTTCGGTCCACGATCTACGGGCTGATGCTGAAAGGGCTAGTAGTATAGCAGCCTGTTTAGCTAACTAAGATTGAACCTAGGTCAAGCCACAACAAGCTAACAAGGGGCAACTTAGACAATCATTTGTGATACTCCTGAGATAGGTGTCTTAGGTGAACTCAGAAATGATTATTGGATAGATGTTTGAACGGTCAACTAAATAGGTGTTTGAAGTATACTTTGAATAGGCTATTTAGCTGATTGCTAAATAGGTTGTTGAACTAGTTGCTGAACATGTTGTTGAACTAGTTGTTGAACAAGTTGTTGAACTCTTTGTCGAACATGTTGTTCAATCTTGAGGGGAAGGAATAACTCTCAAAAAGATTCCAATAAGTGACTTGTACCTAGGAGGAACTGAAGGAAAACCATATAAAAATGACTCCAGTGATATGGTAAACATAGAGGTATCAGTGGATTGATTCCCAGGAGGAATTTTTAACATGGTTTGTCTCGGTGAAAATTAAAAACATTGGGCTAAAGTGGAAGACCTTGACCCAAAAAATTCCAAGGGGGTAGAATACCAAGGATCAGGTCGGAAAGGATCAAAAGGAAGTCTTGTAAAAGCTCTTGGTCTACCAGTAGTAACTGGAGTACGAGGTGATTCTTCCTCCTCGTTCCGAGTAAATTCTTCAATACTAATTAAACCAGGAGGTAGTCTAGGTGCAATTATAAGCTTCCTTCTAGGTGAAGGTGGTTCAAGACTAGGAGCTATAATAGCTGAGAAATATCAGACTCGGGTTCTAGAACTCCTGGTTCATTTCATTCTGTGTCTAAAAATACTCCAATATCAGATTCACTTTGAATAACTTTGGTAAGTTTTAGCCTAGAATGAACTAAGCATGATTCTACTTCTTGGGTTGGAATCACTTTAGTTTCAAATTTCTCAAATTCTATAATTTTAGATGTTTCGAGTTGTTTTGAGGTTCTGGATCCTTTTGATTTTGACTTCTTAGTTTTAATATTTTCCAATTGAGTAGATGTATATTCAGGGGGTAAACCCTACATTCTACGTAAATGCCTTTGTGAATAAACCATCATGAAATTTTATTGAGAAACAAAATAATATTCACAATCCACACCTAAGCTCTCTAAAAATTAAAAGTAAGAAAATAACATGTGTTAGTAAATCTAAGAAATCAAAGCATGCAAACAATCTTTTCATAGTGAAATCACTAGTTAGTGATGAAATCCAATGTCATAGACAACAATGTGAAAAGTGGCCAAAGATAGAGCAATGGAAACTAGTTACGTTCACAACTTGCTTAATGTACATGATCTGGTGCAATTAATCTTCACGTTTGCCATCTCGATTGAAGAATACCATCTGAAAAGGTCCAAGTGAGTCTAGCTAGCATCTGTTCTAGGTACAATAGAGACTTCCCCTCCTCCATCACCTTGGGTAATAGCCCTAATATTATGGTCTCTAAGGTTACCACTTAAGACAATTTAACCTAGGGGGACAGACACGGATCAAATCTACATGTAACAGAAGAGTAACAAAGCTCAATCCCCTTGAAAGTTCCTCAACATCGTTAATCTGAGGTTTACTTCCAAGTGAATCCAAGTACCTTTCGACACCATTTTTAATACATGTAAATCACTCTACCCTAACCAATAAAGTTAGGTCGACCACTCCACTCGGTCCAACATGATACTGTGCTTAACTCCTTTGTAAGGGGAGGTTCCTAGAGCCAAATTGCAATAAATGGATTTACTCCCTATTGTAAGATTCTAATGTTCGTTTGTAGCTTTGGAATGTTAACTCACTTCCCTATTCCAAAGCCCTACAATCTTATCTAATGTAGGTGGAAAATAGCCCTAAGATAATAAAAAAGTCTAAATTAATTTTATTAGCAATTTTTTTTTAAAGTTGTTACTTACTTAAAGGGTAAATGGGTGTGAAACTAATGGTGTTATGACTTGATTCAAAACCTTAATGCAATCGAACATGAAATTGTATTTTTTTCTTTTCAATGAATTTCTAACTAAAGTAATGAGAGATTCTTTTAATTATCCAAAGAAAATGAAAAAACCCTTAGTTTTCCACTATATCTCTTTTAATGAATGCAAATCCTCAATTTCGAATGAGCCAAATGGATAAATAAACATTTAAAATTTCAATTCACCTAATAACTCAAAAATTGTGAAACTTTCCTTTGGCATGAAATCACTCAAAATTTAAAAAATTCACGAGGAAACTAATCAAAAAATTAAAATGAATGTCTCCTAATGAATGCTATGAATTTAATTCTTTGAAGGGTACAATTGTGAAAAATTTCAGCACTGAAAGAAGAATGACTTTTGTTTCAAGTTTTGCAGAAGAAGCACTTTTATAAAAGATACTCATTCTTGAAAATCATTTCTTTTCATTAAAAAAATTTCTTTTCACAAAAGAGTAAACTAAGAACAAAATTTGATATGTTTGAAAGAATAAAGAAAGGCAGATAGAAAACCAAGACCAATGGATCCTTATTTTGATAGATCCAAAACACACTAGATGAAGATTTTACCCTAATTTGTGAAAACAAGAAATTTTCAAGAAGACTCTTTCACAACGCTCAATTGAACTGACATGGACTTTCTGAAGGTGTAAACAAGCATAATCACATAGAAAAAACAAGATTTCTTGGAAATAGTGAACAAAAAATTCAAATTTTCAAAAATTTCATGTATGTGCATAGGTAATAGTTCAATCTAGTGCACATACACATTGTTGCTAAAGTCTTAGTGCGTAGAAATATGCTTTGTGGCTAAAGATAAAGCACATACAATGGGAAAAATTTAGAAAAGGTAAAAATAAACCAAAAAAATCATAAAATCTTGACTTTCAATATTTTTTAGGCACTCAGAGAGGACTATGACAAAAAGGGTCAAAATTCAAACAAGGAGATCATGGAGAACGAGACATTCTCCTATGGAGATGCTAATTTGTTAGGAAGACTAATCCTTCTTATGGACAAGATGGATCTCCCTAGCTCTCAAACGAAATCTAGTAACAAACAACAAAATAACTATAACCTTCCCTTACCTTATGATTGTTTGAAATAAGTAATATGTGAGGAATTACTTTCCTATTTAACAAATTTCCTGTTGAATTCATTTTAGTGCCTTCCACAATTGACTTCTCGGTGATTTCAAGAATGCTCTAGTGCTTTCCAAAACTTCTCCTTAATGCTTTCAATAATGTTTAAGTACTTTCCACAACTTCCCCATGATGTTCCAAAGGAGATCTGCATAGACCAAAAACACACAAAGGATCAAATCATCTAGCATATACAAACAATGATAAATCAAGCGTTTAGCTCAACATACATCATAAATTAAATCAATAACTAATCATAAACTATGTGAATGATCAAGGAATCTCACAAATAGTATAATAATAGACATCATTAGGAAAGTGTTGGCGATGCTAGACCCACCAACATTCAGGGGATCTCCCTCGTATGAAGTCCCAACTAGACCTCACACCATTTGGTGTAGGAGTCCCATCCGATATGATGGCCCAGTTTCCATTATCTTAGCTCTTTCTTTTCAACACATGAGAGTGGTTTTATTTGTCTTCAAACAACACAGTTTGTGTGCCTGGTGAGTGCTTAGTGCTACTTGTGTCAAGGTTCTCTCACTATAGATGGAGAGGATGTGAGTGAGTCTCAAGTTGAAAGGGAATAGTCCCAATCTATTAGAGACACACAACACAACAGGACATGTGAAGCTTCTGGTGGAGTAGTCCACACGATACGGGAATCCCAAACACACAATGAATAGATAGGACATACAACACCCAACATAATAGTCCACATGAGTACGATGGTTGTTATAACAAGTTTATGAGAATTAATATGTTGATTGTCTAGCAGAATAGTCCACATGGGCAAGACAATGTTAAAAACTAATAAAACAAATTTTCGAAAGAATATGTACTAGAACAATTAGAATAGTTCAATTGTCTTAATACAGGTTAAAGAAACATGCATTACAAGCATCCAAAGAATATTCTTACAAATGGATACAATACATATGTGAAAATGTGCTAGCCTATTATCAAGGTTTTGAATTAAACAAAAGTTCCAAGACACATCAATACACCATACATCACTAACCACAATAGCAAGGCATTGGAGCCACTGCTTGCTCCTCAAAGAAAATACTACCGACTCTCAAGGCTATGTGGGAGGAGCCAAGGTCAAATGTCCTTTGCATGTACAAATGAAGGGTATATATAGCCAAGTGTGAAATTGACCCTTGTAACTGTTTGACCTCCCTCATAACTATTTGACTTACATAACTCTTCAAATTTACATGACTCTTCAACTTTACATGTGGATATCTTGGATTTACATGTTACATTACATTGATTACAATAGTATGTACCACAGTAGTGATGTGGCTGAGAAGACTCATGGTATGACTCAACATGACAATGCTGGTTTGTTCATGTTGATGGTGGTGTCCATGTCAAGTTGCAGTGCTGCTGAGTGATGAGTGTGTTCCTAGTGTATCATAGCTTCACCTCCACATGGTAAGGTGTGTAGAGTACTCAATGGTATTGGTGTTCGCTTGATGTTTCACGAGCATTTATCCCTTTCGCTTGCACATGGCATGCTTCATGTGTTCATCCATTCGAGAAAAAGTTTCCTAGCATGTGCTCCTTGTTCTCTCGTTTGTCGTCATGCCATGTCTCATCCATGTACCTGTATCTGCAATAACTCATGATGAGATGACATCAAATCCAAAAATATCTTAGTCTACCATGATGTATCATCTTTCATTTTTGGGTGCAGGTGATTGGCAGAGAGAATAAGGCTTTGAACTATGTAGAGCACATTTCAGGTCGGGATGTGGGCCTCAGGGAACTATCAAGGAAAGTTGTGTATAGGTCACTGGGAGGTTGATATGAGAAGTCTAGAATAATAGTGACCATCTACAGGACCTGCCTCAGCTAGAGGGAAGAACTGCATAAATTTTCCAGGGAGGTAATGCAAGCAATAGGAAGGACACTAACAGTGAAAACTATGCAGATTCTTCGGGGAAGCTGGTAACGGGCTGTCGGATCTTGCTGGCTGAAACTGCAGAACTGGGAGGTTGGCTTGCATGACATTTTTGCGTAGTTTATGGGCTAAGCAAAGCAAGGAAAATTTTAAGAACCCCCCCTAAATTTACATGTATAATAAATCGGTGAATCTCCATGGTATATAGGAAAAATGGAAGGCGATTTTATCAATAATATGATATGTATATATAATTTTTTGGCGAATCTCTCACTAGACATGGCGAATATTTTACTCAATTATAAAATCTTGTGTTTATTGAATACACAAATGAAATCATTGCATTTCTTTAAAATATCTTTTGAAATCAAAATTACCGAAATTACATATTGATAACCTAGTGGGTGTAGGATAAAATTCACCCGTGCCATTCACAGAAAGCATGAGAAAACACCTAATACTATATATAAAACCAAGAAAAATTCAAATTCATCACTTCTAGGGACCTCGTAACCACCCTGCCAATACACAAGTATGTTCTTGTTTGCAATTAGAAAAATTACCCAAATTGCAATCTGTTTACTCGACTTCTAGGGACCTCGTAACCACCCTGCCAATACACAAGTATGTTCCCGTTTGCAATTAGAAAAATTACCCAAATTACAATGTGTTTACTCCAGCATATGTTGGAAAGTTATAGAAGGATCACTAGTGCAATCAATCCATTCCTTTTAGCCCTGGATTTGTTTCAGTTTAAAATAGAAGAATATAAATATACTTGTCCAATGTCTATGCTTTAACCATTCAACTTAAGATGTTTTTACAATATAATTTCCTAAGTCTATTTAATATCTTCATTATCATAAAAACCAACCTATATCCATCTTAACTCCACATCTACCACTCTTAGGGGGATGAAATCTATTTATCCCTTTGAGCACTTGGTAGACCGAGAATTAAGATGGATCTAAGATAGAATTTCCCCTTTAAATATTCTATGCTCACATGAATACCATGGGTCAATACCATGGGTTATCATAAACCTAGAGCTTAAAAATTACTATTAGTAATTTATAAAATTTAATAAAATTAATAGTTGATTTTTATTTTATTTTTTATTTTAACCAAGCTAAAATGTTTATACTCTTGATCAGATCAAATATTTTTTCACTCTATGCTAGTTTTCATATCATGATATTTGATACCTCTCGGGGGGGTTAGTAGATCCAGAGTAAAGATGGATCTACGCTGGTTTAATTTCCCCATTTAAATGGGTCAATACCATGTGCCATTTTTATTTTATTAATACTAATATTAGTGTTAATAACGTTTTTTTTCATTGTATTAATAACAATCTAGTCCATGGAATTTGTCCCATAGTATAAATATAAGGTGACTTATGGAGTAAATATAAAAAAATGTTTTATTTGTTTACCATACCTCTCGTTTATTTATATTTTTATTAATTTATCATACCATTCATAAATACAAGGTGACCTATGGAGTAAATATAAAAAAATGTTTTATTTGTTTACCATACCTCTCGCTTATTTATATTTTTATTAATTTACCATATCTCTTTTACAAATATGGTATTTGGCCCATAGGATTCACTTAAAATAAAACCTCTTTTTTGAGCCTTCATAAATAGAATGAGGGTTATGGACAAAATATAAAAAGAGGTTTTATTTATTTACCATGCGTGTAGTTTATTTATATTTTTATTTATTTACCATACCTTTTGAGTAAGTATAAAAAGACGTTTTATTTATTTACCATAGCTCCACTTTACTTATATTTTTATTTGTTTACACCCTTGCATGTATATAAGGTGACTTATGGAGTAAATATAAAAAATGCTTTATTTATTTACCATACCTCTCATTTATTTATATTTTTATTAATTTACCACACCTCTTTTATAAATATTGTATTTGGGCCTTTGGCCCATAGGATTCACTTAAATAAAACCTATTCTTGAAAATGGGCGAATGGAAGGTTGTAACTCCTAATTTCAAGGGCTAAATTTACCTTTTTTACCCTCTCCCTTAAAATAAGGTGGGCTATTTGAGGTGATTTGTAAAAATGTACTATGATACAAAATATTCACCCACTAAAAATTTAAAACCCCTTAATTTCGCCAAAGGGCGAACATTCGCCCCTAAAATCACCCCTAAAGCAAAGTGTCGGGCAACTGGAGGACAGCCAAGAAAACTATGTAGTTTTCAGGACGAGTAGCAAGCTGACTGATTGGGGGATTGGTTGACAAAACTGTGCAAATTACGGGGACAATGCAGTGATAGGAAGTGGGTGCCCATCCTTCATGTCTGCAAAATTGCGTCAGTCAATGGAGGTGGGCATGTTGGTAGCTTCTACACAAATTTTTGTAGGAGTGGATTCTGGGGTCACTGCTCGATCAAACTCTATAGTCAACCAATGATAAGCTTGATATATTTGCTTGCGGGAAGTGAAAATTGAGATGGATTGTTGAGAAACTTCTGCTTTGTTTTGGGTGATATTCAATCAGGTCGATTTAAGGATTATGTAGAACACGCTTCCTGGGAGCCTGCGTTAAGGTCAGCATAATTCTAAGCAGTACTACATGATCACCGAGGGCTGAGACTGCATAATGTAGCTCAGTGCAAGTCCGGCTGTTGGAGGGTGGTCAAGTCAACAAGGTTTCAGCAAAATGACTAAGTGTGTGACTGAGTGAACTTGTGCATGCATGACCTTTTGAACACAAGCTCAACACGAGTCGACGAACAGACACCTTGAACCAACAAGACAACATGTTCTGTGTGACTGACCAATAGGTGTGAGCGGCAAGTGTGACACTTGAGATAGATCGTTGAATGACCACAACGACACTCATGCGACATTGCATACAACTTCGTGTGTGAGTACAACATATTCTTACATAGAAATTACAACTTGTACACATGAAGAAAAACCTTCAACATAGCTAGAACATGATTGCAAGCATGACATTGTTACCAACATGTTAAACTATGTTTGGTGAATGGTCAAGCGAGGAGGGTACAAAGACTTGACACAAGCTCATGGGATGAGCCCAATTATTTGCAAATATCAAACAAAAGACTAAGGAAGGCTCTGAAATTGGATGCAGGCCAAAATTTTTGAGGGTATTGCAGCCACTACAACAAAAAGAAAAGTTGTTTTTATTGAATAAAAGGGAGAACAAAATTACAACCTCATTGCCTTGATTTTACAAGCCTCTTCCCATGATCTCCAACCTTATCCTTGGATGAAAAGCCTTCTAGTCCTATTTCTACAGCATAAGCCTACCTTCAATGGTCCTCCCCAATCCTCTGACATGTGTTTGAATTATAGGCCAAGAGGGGGACACTTGGGATCCTCTTCTTAATGGATGATATCAGCAAATGGTGGGATAGGGGATCGACAAATATATGGAAGTAACTCCATGATGGAAGGGATAAATCTAGAGTAAGCATTAACTCAAAGTTATTAGTTGTGAAAGATTCAACTAACAAAGATTCTATACTTTACTTTTTATTTTTTACTTGCGTTGGGTCATGAGTGCAGGCCATAGTGTAAGACATAGCACACTTTTGCATTGACTCTAATGGTCACTTTCGCGTATGCATATAAACTAACTAGGTAAATGTGAAGGCAATCAAAAATAGGTTTTTGGGCCTTGTAATCTAGGAATTTCATTATGTTGGGGGTGTTTCATGCTCAAGCCTTGCAGGAGGATGGTTTGAAACACTCTAATGGATAGTGAAAGATCCAAATTGATTGTCATTTCTCTAATGAGGAAAAATTACATGTTACACATGGGAAGATCTTTAATTGGGTAGATATATTGTCATTTGAGTTGCAACATCATGTGGGGAAGAGAAGCAATCTTTGAGACCAAACTAGGCACCAAAGTTCAATATGTATGCATTTATGTTAGATGGAATCTATGCATGATATGCTTTCTCAAGAATGTACTGGAACTAGACCACACAGAATATGTTTCCTGTCTACTTCTACTACCAAGTGTTGTTAGAATTAAGCTTCATAGGTGCATCTGATAGGTTGCTAGGTAACTTCTTCGCAGTCATATTCCATATGATATATGAGATCGATCCTCCTTACATGACCAATAAAGTGGAGTACCTACATGATATCATGGATTGGTTTGCAGCGCGTGAGGGTACTTATATTAGATGCTTTATATGTTATATATCCCCTCACCTCATGCTGCAATATATGGCCAATACGGTGGTAATGAAATAAGTAACATATTAATTAGCAAGGCGTTGTCAATATTCTGTCAGAGAAG
The DNA here is from genome assembly GCA_031772625.1 of Pinus tabuliformis. Taxonomy (NCBI): domain Eukaryota; kingdom Viridiplantae; phylum Streptophyta; class Pinopsida; order Pinales; family Pinaceae; genus Pinus; species Pinus tabuliformis. The sequence continues at coordinate 572,637,796 of CM062805.1, read as the reverse complement.
GAAGAAATTCCCTTGTCCAACATTCCCTTTGAGCATCGAATTTTATGAACTAAAGACCCACAAGGTGGCAACTACATAAACATACGATCTAGATAACTTATGCTTCATAGTTAGGTAATTTCATGGATATGATTCGAATAGAGTGTGCAAGTAGCATTGTGAAAGGATCAATTTCAATTGGAGATACACATTAATGTCTAATGTATAAGACAATAACATGAAGAACTAGTACAATGTAGTTAGAAAGATGCATCCAAGAATGGAAGCTAGTTCACCCCATGATCCACCATCTCTTGATATGTAGGTGCAAGAGGCAACATAGATAACCCCTTAAGAAAAGAGTACAACACTTATGAAGAGGATCAAGCACGACTTGATAGGAGAAAGTAACAACAAATGGAAAGTTTATCCTTGGAACACAAAAGCTATTCAAGATGAATAAGGAAGGAGAGAATCAGAAGAAGAGGAGAATAGGAAGTAATATGAGTTTCTCAAGAAGCAATAGGAAGAAGAAAAGGAAATAAGGAGATAAGAAGATATATAAAAAGCAATCCCAGAAGGAAGAAGTAGCACAAAGACTAGACGAAGAAAAATTGACTTAGGAGATAGAGGAAGAGTTGGAGGAAGAGGATACCATCCAACCCATAGATGATGAACCGAGTTCTCCATAAGAACCTTCTCTCCTGGGTTGTCATCTCCCATTTGATGAATTGTGAATCACACATCCAACTAAACACAAGTTCATGGATGTGTGCAATGTCATGTTTGGTCAACTCAAGAAGAGGATCATGTATTATAGGTAGAGATACTTCCCAAATGATCGTTAGAGCATAGTCTCGGTTTCTACAAAGAAGGTGATAACTTAAAATACCAAAAGGAATTCTAGGTAAATCATTACAGAAATTGTTTCTTTCAATGATTAAGGAGACAACTAACTATAGTGAAGCAACATATGAACCACCTTACTGCAAAAAATCAACACTTATCTTCACACAACTTTGATTCAGTAGAATGACAATCAGCCATGTAGGAGGGTCTGGGGCCAATGGAGAACACCATGGCATAATTATATGATGAAATGATAGTTCTACATCGAGCAGTGGCTCATCTAGTTGGAATTTAGGAGAAAGAAAAAGAGGTAATGAAGCTTTTGAAAGTGGCAATAAGAGTGGTTGACCAACTTCAGGAATGGGCTACCAAATACCCGAATTCTCTTCCACATTTGGTTAGAAAGAAAAAGATCTCCACCTAAATGGGCAAAATGTAGCTAAGACTCCATCATGAAAATTAAAACCATCTTGGAGAACAAACGACTCCCACCATTTCCACTTATGGTCATTTTTACAATGGTTTCGAATCTCAAGCATATAACATGGGATTCATTAAATAACATCACTTGAAAAAATCAAAAGCAGGGAGATAATCTTTTAGAAGATTAGGTAGTACATATAACAGATAAAGTAAACATCAAAATAGTAAGGCTTGGAGATCACCAAAGACACTATTCTACAATATGCGATCACAATAGCCAAATATGACATAAAACTCTCATTGTTGTGGAATATTGTATAATCATGCTCCAAGACCATACTGATAGAGGCACTCGAGGTGAAGAAGTGGTATGCAACAGACTTACCGGTTTAGGTCAAGTTCATCTCTACGGATTTCATAGCATGACAAACATACATAACCAATGAGCTCCATGAGGAAGAAAATGACTTTTCAAATTCATAAGACTTTGTCATATTATCATTTTTTTCTTACATAGGCACCATCTCATATGTAATTTATCTTATGTTATAAGTTTTATGTAATGTAGTCAAAGGGACACATGTGAAATGTGAATAACCACATACATAATGTAGAATTCATGTATATGAAAAGTCATAGGAGTTTAACAGTCATGCTGAATCCCAAAGGTCATTTTCATTTGTTATAAATAGCTTCTCATAACTCAAGCTAAGGGCTTGGATTCTTGGAGTCTTGCCTTGGTTTCTATTATAGTGCATAGGTTATAGACCATTCTTTGGAGAAACAAGTTAATTCATGTTCCAATACTAGATCTTGTGTTTCATCTATGTAACCATGTACTTTTCATCTTTCATTCATAATCAAAAGTTCTATGAGCCAACACTTCTTTATACATGTACATGAATGTAGTATGAATATTGTTGTTATGTTTATGATACATGTTGGTTTAATTCCATGCAAATGCTAACGAAGTATTTCATTACTTAGATATGGTTATTGTTGAGCAGGTCGTTGTTATGTTTTCATGATTGTTGTTTATTATTTGTACTCATATGAAGGTAATCAACAAGCCTTTCCCTTCATTCCTAGGCCCCCATTTAGGATAGTATTATTACATACCTAACTGAAGGCTCATACTCCTTTACTAGTTGTGGAAGTTCCTCATGCAACTTACATTTTGTCTCTCACAAAGCTTACATAGTTTTTGCCCCTAAGAGGTGTTTCTATCTCTTATGTGTGTTTTGTAACCAAGGCACATATTTGAAACCTTTCTAATGGTTGATGGACCATATAGATGGATGGGACTCCTACACTAAATAGTGTGAGGTCTAATTGGGACCTCACATCAGGGAAATGCCCTTACATGTTGGTAGAATCTTGCACTATTAATATTTTAGCACTAGAAGGAGGGCCAGATCACAAGCTAAGCCTATGAAGTCTATTTGAATATTTTAGCTTTAATCACTTCATCCAAGATCATAATCTCGAGGTGTTTTTATGAAGCTTTAGCTATTTTTATCCCCACTGAATTTTTACATAACTTGTCGCATTTGAAATTTAGTGGAAAGTGTACAACAACTCACCTTGATTATGTAATTGAATTTGTTCAATTTTTTTTCCAAGTGGTCTTTATTCTGAAGAAATCCTCACAAGCTTATTTACCCTTACATTGGATGGTCGTCCAATGCAATGGTGTTATTATTTACCCACTACTTCTATCCCATCTTTTAAACATTTGGTTAATGATCTTCATTGCATCTTCAAAGTATTAATATAAATACAATGAAACCAATAAGCTTATAATGGAATCAAATGAGCCATTTGATCATTTTTGTAACTGGCTCCTTCACCCTTTTTATGAATTTGTAGATGAGGATGTGGAATGACAATTCATGGATGAAAATGTTCATTTCTTAGTTAAGATGACAAGAAAATATTTTGAATCAGATTCATCATGTTCTCTAGTTCAAATGGAACTTCATGTGTTGTTTGTCTTTTCCATTGAATTTTACCTTACTCTACTTTTACACAATGACATATTTCAACCCAAAGGGTGAGAGAAGATTTTATGGATGTATTATTTAGTTTAGGATAGGATAGTTTGCATTTAGTTAGATGCATTACATTCCTATTTTTCTTTTCTTTTCCTCACTTAATTTTTTAGTTTCATTAGTCCTTGAATAAACCTAGTCTTGAGCTTCAAGATGATGTGGTGAATATTTTGTGAAAGGAAATTTATGGTAACATAAAAACCTTGGCTCATCTATTACCCTCTTATTTTATTTGATTTATATTTTTCAAGTTGAGGATTTTCCGAAGGAAAATATGATCCTTTAGTTGGGAAACTATAAGAAACCATGATGCTCGTATCTATTTAGGATTCTCATTCCTCCACTCAGTCTTGTTTATTAATATTGTGTTATATCCTCTCTATTTGAGTAGAGTAAGATAAGGGGAAAAAATTTAGTGAACAAAGCATCAGAGGTTTTAAGCCTGTCTTGGAAGGAGCAACCTCTTCTACTCTTAATAAGTCAGGATCCCTCTTCCACCTCAATTAAAAGTAATAAGCTCCTAATCACATTTCTATGAAAAAATAGAAATAATAGCTAATAAAAGAGAAAGGCTTCTATGCAGAGAGGTGAAGAAAGTGACTTCATTGGGGTACTCTCCAGGCTTTCTAGGAGAGAAGAAATTCTTTTGTCCTGAACTGACTTTGTCGGGGTACTATCTAGACTTGATAGTAGTGAAGCAACACTAGAGATGTAAAAATCATAAAATAATTGTTTCTAAATCGTTGTGTTATATTACCCTTACATTCATCGAAAGGATCATGATATGTCTTGTTTTATGTTGCGTTATTCCAGGTAACGAAATGAAGGATACTATATCTTTAACTAGGTAGAGTGGGGAGCTAAGGTAACTCACAAGTTGAATCAATACTTCTTGTTGAATTGAGACTTTGTGCATAAATGAAACCATATCAGAGAAGTTGGGGTTTCTCCTAGTGTGTCACTAAGTGTTGCTGCTGCGACAATGGACCTCCAATTTTCTTTCCTAGGTCGATTTCAAAGCCTACATGAATTGTCTTTTCAAGCCCCTTGGATTTGTCACATTGTTTGATTTGTTATTTTTATGTTTTCTCTAAGTTTTACATCTTCTTATGTCAATGTTTCCTAAGTGTCTTCACCTAACCTTTAGAAGTGTCTATGTTATCTATCTAATGGTTAGGTGAACTCATAACATTTCTTAACTTAAAAACTAGCCTTTTTCACCACACACACAAAAAGCACACAAAAGCTCAAAAAAAACAAACAAAATAGAGAAAAGCACCCTTTAAACGAAAAGGCAGACTTCAAGTTGATGAAGACTTGCTCTTGTGTTGAGCACACTCCTTCAGGATTAAGAAGTACGCCCTCCTTGAGAAAATTCCTTCATGCTTAGCAAGTGTGTGAATTCCTTGAGCACGAACACATGCGACATTCTAGAATGTATGCATGAAATTCTTTGTTGCATGTGTGCACACTCCAAGACCACTTCTCCTCTCTTAACTAACTCAATCACTTTTCAACAAGTGGTGAGCATGCATGAGATAGATTTCCATGTAATATTTTTTAAATTAACCTAATTTTTCATTCATTCTCATAATCATTCTCATCTAGGTTGGTTTAACACCTTTGGATCAAGAAACGCTTTGTCTATTTGCATCTGAAGTCATTTTTGGATGTAAAATATATTTGTTACCTTTTATGATTTTATTGTCCATATTGATTTCCTTGTTCTCATTTATTTTATTTTAAGTTTATTTACAAGAATTTAAGTTCATTATTGCCTCTAAAAGTGTTAATCTGCAGTGAAGGGGTGTGACTCTGCATATTCCTTAACTCTTCACATTCTAATAATGGTTGCAACAACACCGATAAAAAATTGTAGATATTTTCTCCCCACATTTATAAAATGCAATATTGTTGTTGGACTTGTCCTTCTGCCTTTCTATGAAAGATCACACTTCTTAAACCTGAATCCTAACCAACTAGAGATCTATGTCGAGAAAAGACATTTTTTCCCCTTGAGTGCATTTCTTCATCACGAAGAACATACCCTTGCTTAAGCACATGAGCACACCCTGAAGGCTTGAATGTTTTCCCTTCATCCCTTACGCATGCACCATTGTTCCCTCCTTTTCCTCTAGTGCATGAGCGCACCATGAAGGCTTGAAGGCCCAAAGATCTATTCCTTCATCTCTTTGGAATGCACCAATGCACCCTCTTATTATCCTTGAGTGCATGGGTACACCTTGAAGGTCTGAATGTTTCTCATTCATGCTTCATCAATTCATCTTATACCCTTGATGTTTTCTCTATCCTGCTTGAGTGGAGGAGTGTATTTCAAAGCCCTGAATGACCCTTGAAATCCCTTCATTCTTTGCAACTATGCCCTCCTCATTTGCATGCATATTTCTTGCCCATGCAAGTAGTTATATGCCATCATTGAGAGGATTACCTTCTTAGTTACATTTAATGGCTCTTTAAATATGATTTGCTAAGTTGTTTCTTTTAATAGATAGGATAGTTGATAAATTTAATCATTATCGTCATGATTTTCCTTCCACAAACACATGTTCAAGCTACAAGTATTGTTACTCTTTCATCATATATTGGAACCATGCCTCCCGCTACATGTAAAGTGACCTCTAAACAATCCTCAGAGCATTATAGGATCATTCAACACTCCTGTAATTATGATGCTCTTATATGGCCTTGGGAAAGCCTTTCCCATATAGACTTGATCATTTATTAAAAATATATATATTTTGAATTCCATACATGACTCATCCCTTTAAAAATAGCATACACACATGGGTGTCATAATAAAGAACCCACATATATTATTTAAAATATGAGAAAATGAAATAATAGCCTATTTTTCCGGTGGGTTTTACGGGTTTCATTAAAAGCCCACCTACAGGAGTCCATCACCTAAATGAATCAACTAATTTCTAGTGGTATTTATACACCTCATGGGAAGTCCTAATGAGATCAAGGATATATGATATCGACATTATAGTATTTTTGGTGATTTTCCTTGTGCCTCTTACAATCCTAGTCATAGGAAACCCTTGTTGCATAGATGCTCATCCTTCATTATATGGCATCCTTTTTCACTTTATGTAGAGGTGATATTTGAGGTTTGGGATGGATGGATCCATAGGAAAGTTTCATTGGTGTCCTGGTCAGATCAAGTTGTATCTATCCACTACTCTTTGCTAATATCAATAAGCAAGCTCTGTCTAGTTTCCTATATGTTATTATCTCACGTTTTTATGATTCATGAGTAATATTTCATGATTTATTTATTTATGCTTGATGGTCTAACATGTTTATTATGCATGCACTTTAAAAAAGGTGTTATGTATATGCTTCTCTAAATTGTCTTGCAGGTTTTCATACTTGGGAGGAAGCAAAGGGCTTGGACCCTACGGGATCAACATTGAACATAGGACCTACAGGTACTCCTCTCAAACACAACATTGGTAGTATAGTTTTCTTTTCTTGATTCTTGTTGATTTTATACCTTCAATATATTGAAGTTGTCAACCCTTACGTTAGGGAGGTTTTTCTTGCCAACATAGAGGTAAGCATTGAGGAAGCAAATGAAGTTACAAATCCTACCCTCCAAATTTATGTATATACACAAAAATTCATATATAAGACTATTTAGGTCATATGCAATGATATAAAAGACACATTCACGAGGAAATAGTTTGTTGAAATATTGGAAGATCTGGAAGCATATATCAATGTCACATGATCTAGGATGCATAGAATCGCATGTAGATTCCTAGTCATCCCTTGTACATAAGTAATCGAATGGATCCTCACACACACGGATGACTCTCATCTTATGCTTCATAGTGAAATAGGTGGTTAGCTAGCTACCTATTATGGAGAATACATGCAGACTTACTATAATATGCCTAGACCCACAAAATATGGCAATAACAATCTTTATACCAGATGGGCCAATCTTGACACAAGTGACATCATTAGATCTTGGTGTCAAGAGCCTGCTAAGTTCTATCAATACACATCTGCAGTATATATAACATGGGTTCTTATTGATGTATATCAATATCTTATTCTTATTTGTTGTGAGTTGCATGGGAAAAATAATGTTGAGGTGTTTCAGGAGAACTAGAGATATATTCTCAACATGGTAGTCACCTGTGGTAAGATCTTCAATTGGCTACATATATTTTCTTTTGAGTTGCAACATCATGTAGGGTGTTGGCATTATGATGCATGTGTTGTACTTGATGGCAACCCACTCATAGAAGAACATCTCACTTATATACATTCAGATGAATCTACAGAAGAGATATCAGATGTAACATAATTCATGGATGCAGAACAGTTCAAAGGAATCAAATGACAAGTTCTTAGTACGACAAGTAATCTTTGCCATCAAGTCCAAAGGGGGAGATTGTTGGCATTATGGCTAAAGTATTGTCCTTGATGGCAAGTCATATAGGTGATGGATCACTGTACAACAGGTCAGTAGCAGAGATTGATGATTAGCTCACAATAATGAAGAAAATAAGAAGTACGCAGGTACACAGTACAAAAGGCGCGGACCCGCAGGAATATCATAGATAAAGTGTGTACATACTCGCAGGTACACCATGTAAAAGGTGCAGACACTAGTTCATGCACTTTCATGCAGTGAAAAAGTATTCTCACGTGGGAATCCAATGGTGGACCATAGTATTTAGCCCGACGTATTTGATCCTATGGTTTGGTCAGTGGTATTGTTTTATATTATTATTATTATTATTGAGCCCCATTTTTTTGGGCCCCTTGTATTGGTTATCTATGGTATTGACTCATGGTTTTAGCAAGAGCTTGCCTATATAAAGCAAAGGAGATCATTTGGCTAGACACTTGTGAAATTAGAAGATCTTAAGAGAAGCTAGATCTGAAATTCTTGTAATCGGTTTGTGAGAGAGAGTTGAATCAATATCAAGGAGAAACATGAGAATTACAAGTCGGATCTACCAATGGGCTGATATCTCCTCGGTGCATGATCAGATCTGTAGATCTGATAGTCTGGGTTATCCTTGAAGTCTGAAAATTGTCTATACCCGCAGGACCGCAAGTGCAGTGAAAGAAAAGTGTGGAGATATGCAGGCGCAGAAGCGTTGGAGGTGCGCAGATACGAAGGTGCAGAAGCGTTGCAAGTGCGCAGGTTCGCAGGCCCAGAATTGCAGAAGGTGTGGAGGGGCACAAGCATCACATTGGACACAGAGCGGAGGTGCGTAGGAAGTCTATGAAACACAGTGCGTGCGTGCGCAGGAAAGCAGTTGGAAACGTGCGGATGTACGCAAGTGTACTATGGGTGAAGCTGCAGACTTTTCATGAAATCTATTTAGCTGCCACTGTTTATTATTGTTGTGTTCTGGGTTTTGAAGTGATGTCTGGTATTATGTTATGATAACAGCAGTGATTGATTGAATGATTATGATTAGCTTCAGTATTGATAGATGAATGGATCAGGTTCATAATGACTTATCCTTATATGATCTGGTGGACTAGATCTGGTTGATAACTCTCATTGTATTTGTATTGATCTGGTGATCGGGTGATTCGGAAGGTTGTTTGATTATGAGCTTCAATGTTGTTGTTGGGTCCAGTATGAAAATTGGATGAAATGTGGACTTTCAGATTATGTGTTGTGCTTCAGTGTATCCAGTCTGAAAATTGATGAAACGTGGTACCTGGAGGAGAGAAGATTGTAGGCCAGCACCTACGTACTAGTATCTAAGCTAGTACAAGAGCTAAGGGAAATTTATGGAGCATTGTAGCAGGTAGCAGCCTGCGTACTAGTAAATGAATCGGCAAGTACAAGAGAAAAGGGGGTTGTAGCTCCCGTACTGGTATAAGACTACACCAGTACAAAATATTGTAAAAGAATTTTCTTATTAAGAAGAAGATTGAGATGACTTGCAGCAGTTGGTTTTCTCCCACATTGGGTTTCCACCTTATATCATGGTGGTCATGTGTGTGACTTATGTGTGATGATCTGTTCTATTTTACTGCACCAGTTTACTCTTAATATGATTGATAATGTTCTAATGCACTCAACTAACTGAATTATAAGAAGTTTTGGAAGTAGCATATGGAAATGAAAATTTTTTATTAATGTGATAATACTGATTCACCCCCCCCCCCTCTCAATATTATTTCCAAAAATTGGTATCAGAGCAGGTCCTTTGGTAGAAGCTTGATTGCTTGAAGGAGATCTGTGGAACTATGGGAAAGAAGCTTAAGAAGAAAGCTCATAAGAAGAAGAAGACATCTCAGAAGAACTATGACAGTGGGAGAATCGATTGGGGATTAGGTATAAGAAGCTCTTCAGATTCAGAATCAGATTCAGAATCATTTCGAAATGAAGATGAACTATCAGGTATGAATTTGCTATCCTCTGATGTTCCAGCTATCTATCCATTTGGAAAAGATGGAAGTGATAACGAAACAACTGAATGTGCTCTTATGGGTGAGGAAGAAGGATATCAAATAGAGGCAGAATTTAACACGCTGACAAACAAAATTAATGAACAAGAAAGACTTCTGAACATAAAGAGTGGTGCCCTCAAAGAAGCTGTTACTAGACAAAAAGCTCATCGAGATTTATTCAAGGAAAAGTATCAAAAGTTGCAGGTTGAAGCAACATCTCTAAGAAATGAAGTCATTGAAAAGAACACAACAACCAAGGAGCTCAGAGATCAATCCAGTTATTATGAAAGTCTTGAAGCCACAATCCTCTCACTAAAGGAAGATCTTGAAGAATCAAAGAAGAAGAATGAAGATCTACACCAAGCAATTGAAAAACAAGACAACGAAGTCATCAGCTTAAAATCCCAGCTGGAATGTGCCTTCAGAGTTCTTCAAATGTAGCAGGATCTGAATGAAGAACAAGAAAAGGAGATACTCAAACTAAGGCAACAAATGGAAGAAGGAAGAAAAGTTGAAGAAGACATGAAGAAAAAATGTCTAGAAAAGGAAGAACAACTTCAAGTTGAGGTAAATATCTTGAAAGGTAAATTAGAAGAAAAGGATAAGCTCTTATGATTTCAAGATAGTACTAAAGTCTTGGATGATATTCTTAATAGTCAAAGGTCTCCTGCTATCAAAACTGGTTTTGGCTTCCATGAAAATGTTGAAGGTGAATCAAGTTCACAAGGTGAGGCAAGGAACTCTAAAGAGAAATCTAAAGTGATCAAAGAAGAAATGAAAGGTCAATCTCATCATCTACCAAGGAAAGAGATTCTTCAAAGAAAATATTTTACTCCTCCTATGAATAATGTTGAATGTTATGTATGTCATAATCTTGGACATGTTGCAGCTAGATGTAGAAGAAGAAGGGTTCAAGACCATTATGCAGAAAGATCATCACATTCAAGGTACTTTAATGGATATTGCTTTGCTTGTAAGATGTATAGTCACAAAGCTGCTGACTGTTACAAGAGGAATATGAAACATGTAAGATGTTATGCATGTAACAAGCTTGCACATATAGCTAAGGAATGCAGGAACAAAGTGTGGGCACCATATCAAAAGGAGAAAATGTCATCATCACGCTTGAAGATATGGAAGAAAAAGGAAGTACAGTCAGAAAAAGGCAGCACAACACAACATACAGACATACCAGAATCAGAGGGAGCTGAAAGTACAAAATTTCAGTGTCCTGAATCTCATATGCAAACTCCATAAAGGGAAGTCGCGTATATACGCGAGCTGGATACTGCACAATCGCGTATATGATTATTTGAAGAAAGGCAGTAGGGAAAGTGAAGTTGGAAGTGAATCTATGAAGTGTGATCTCTCGAGCACAAGATCAGATCTGGGAATCTGACTGTCAGTAGCACAGAGGAGGACTGTTAATTGGGTTCTAATCAGAGGTACGCAGACCATTCACTGTGAAAGTGCGAGGGTACGCAGCGCAGCAATGGTCCTGGTGCGTAGGTATGCGGCGACATAGGAGGTCGAGCTGCGAAGGTACAGTATAAGTGCGCGGCGTAACAAAAGGGCACATGCAGACGGACGCGGCGAGACAGAAGAAGCGGTGCGGAGCAAGATCGGAGGTACGCGGCGCGATAGAAGGAAAACCTGCGGAGGTACATAGAAGTACGCGACGCGATAGAAGCAAAGAATGCGTGGCCACAGTAGAGGTACGCGGCGCAATTGATGGCACAGGTGCATGGGTACGCGCTGTAGTAGAAGGCTGTCTGCATGAATACGCAAAAACACAGAAAGTGAAGTGCAGGGATATGCAGAGGCACGGAAGGTGACATGCGGAGCCACGCAGGCCATATAATGAGAAACTGCGGATCTGTCTTGAGGCATTTATTGGCTGACTTTTCTTACTGATAAGATCTGACAGATGGCACAAGTTTAGGGGGAGCATATGCTCTTAATGCATTGTTGGAATTATGGTTAATAGTCCTTGGTGATGATTCTTATATAGATAAATGATTCATCTTGCTATGAGTTGTTCACATGGTTCTTGGATCAGATTTGTGGTTGATTCTCTAATGGTGCTTACATGGTAACTTTCATGAGGATAAGGAGAAGCACTTAGCTTAAATTCACATCTTCTTGATGATGAGTCACTCATATGCTGTTGTTGACATATGCATAAAGATCATATATTACAGTTATGATGAATGATTCCTTTCATTCTTGGCACAAATGGATGAGGATTGTTGGCTGGATACAGGGATGATTATTCAAAGTTGCATTGTTGGAGACATGATGATGATGAGCTCTTACCTATATGATGATAGGTTGTTTCGTACATATGTTGATTGATACAGATATTCCCAAATAATGATCATGATGGCTATGGTGTTTCTCACATAGAATGTGAAATTCTGTTGATGCGGACATACCTTGACGATTCATGCACTAATTGCTGTTGACAGATACTATGAAGCATATCATACAATGTTGTTGCTGATGTTTATCATGATCTTATTTAGGTGTCTGATCTCTGTAAAGGTCATATCAAGACTCATGATGTAATAGTGTGTCTCTATCTATTGTAGTCATTTAAAGAGATCTCTTCAGGTCATGTAATGGCCTATGTTGGTTTCCCCACTATGCCTGGGATGAAGATGTAATATTTTTGATGTATCCCCACTTGGTTGGGTGGATGATCCTCACTTGGTTGGGTGATGGATATATGTATTGAGTCTTTTGGTGATAGGAAGGTCATTTTTGATGTATAGAGTCATGTTCTTCTTGTAAAACATCTTTTTGCAGACCTTGCTTACTGTCGGGGTAGCTTGAGCATGAACAACACTATATAACAAAGCAGAAATTTCAGCATGATCAGATTGGTGCACCATGGCATATACAAAGGGGGAGCTCATCTGATTTATATTCAGGGGGAGCATGTTCTTAGGGGGAGCATAACCCTTTGCCCTTGATGTCAAAGGGGGAGAGTAATGTGGTGTTGTTGCCATCAAGTCCAAAGGGGGAGATTGTTGGCATTATGATGCATGTGTTGTACTTAATGGTAACCCACTCATAGAAGAACATCTCACTTATATACATTCAGATGAATCTACAGAAGAGATATCAGATGTAACATAATTCATGGATGCAGGACAGTTCAAAGGAATCAAATGACAAGTTCTTAGTATGACAAGTAAGCTTTGCCATCAAGTCCAAAGGGGGAGATTTTTGGCATTATGGCTAAAGTATTGTCCTTGATGGCAACTCATACAGGTGATGGATCACTGTACAACAGGTCAGTAGCAGAGATTGATGATTAGCTCACAATAATGAAGAAAATAAGAAGTACGCAGGTACACAGTACAAAAGACGTGAACCCGCAGGAATATCATAGATAAAGTGTGTACATACCTACAGGTACACCATGTAAAAGGTGCGGACCCTAGTTCACGCACTTTCATGCAGTGAAAAAGTATTCTCACGTGGGAATCCAATGGTGGACCATAGTATTTAGCCCGACGTATTTGATCCTATGGTTTGGTCAGTGGTATTGTTTTATATTATTATTATTATTATTGAGCCCCATGTTTTTGGGCCCCTTGTATTGGTTATCTATGGTATTGACTCATGGTTTTAGCAAGAGCGTGTCTATATAAAGCAAAGGAGATCATTTGGCTAGACACTTGTGAAATTAGAAGATCTTAAGAGAAGCTAGATCTGAAATTCTTGTAATCGGTTTGTGAGAGAGAGTAGAATCAATATCAAGGAGAAACATGAGAATTACAAGTCGGATCTACTAATGGGCTGATATCTCCTTGGTGCATGATCAGATCTGTAGATCTGATAGTCTGGGTTATCCTTGAAGTCTGAAAATTGTCTATACCCGCAGGACCGCAAGTGCAGTGAAAGAAAAGTGTGGAGATACGCAGGCGCAGAAGCATTGCAGGTGCGCAGATACGCAGGCGCAGAAGCGCTGCAGGTGCGCAGGTTCGCAGGCCCAGAATTGCAGAAGGTGCGGAGGGGCGCAGGCATCCCATTGGACACAGAGCGGAGGTGCGCAGGAAGTCCGTGAGACACAGTGCGTGGGTGCGCAAGAAAGCAGTTGGAAACGTGCGGATGTATGCAGATGTACTATGGGTGAAGCTGCGGACTTTTCATGAAATCTATTTAGTTGCCCCTATTTATTATTGTTGTGTTCTGGGTTTTGAAGTGATGTCCGGTATTATGTTCTGATAACAGTAGTGATTGATTGAATGATTATGATTAGCTTCAGTATTGATTGATGAATGGATCAGGTTCATAATGACTTATCCTTATATGATCGGGTGGACTAGATCTGGTTGATAACTCTCATTGTATATGTATTGATCTGGTGATTGGGTGATTCAGAAGGTTGTTTGATTATGAGCTTCAATGTTGTTGTTGGGTCCAGTATGAAAATTGGATGAAATGTGGCCTTTCAGATTATGTGTTGTGCTTCAGTGTATCTAGTCTAAAAATTGATGAAACGTGGTACCTAGAGGAGAGAAGATTGTAGGCCAGCAACTACGTACTAGTATCTAAGCTAGTACAAGAGCTAAGGGAAATCTATGGAGCATTGTAGCAGGTAGCAGCCTGCGTACTAGTAAATGAATCGGCTAGTACAAGAGCAAAGGGGGTTGTAGCTCCCGTACTAGTATAAGACTGCACCAGTACAAAATATTGTAAAAGAATTTTCTTATTAAGAAGAAGATTGAGATGACTTGCAGCAGGTGGTTTCTCACACATTGGGTTTCCAGCTTATATCATGGTGTTCATGTGTGGGACTTATGTGTGATGATCTGTTCTATTTTATTGCACTAGTTTACTGTTAATATTATTGATAATGTTCTAATGCACTCAACTAACTGAATCATAAGAAGTTGTGGAAGTAGCATATGGAAATGAAATTTTTTTATTAATGTGATAATACTGATTCACCCCCCCCCTCTCAGTATTATTTCCAACAAGTGACACAAGTGACATCATTAGATCTTGGTGTCAAGAGCCTGCTAAGTTCTATCAATACACATCTGCAGTATATATAACATGGATTCTTATTGATGTATATCAATATCTTATTGTTATTTGTTGTGAGTTGCACGGGAAAAATAATGTTGAGGTGTTTGAGGAGAACTAGAGATATATGCTCAACATGGTAGTCACCTGTGGTAAATCTTCAATTGGCTACATATATTTTCTTTTGAGTTGCAACATCATGTAGGGAAGGAAAATTCATACCTGAGGGAATCTAGGAACCATCTTTCTATATGGATACATTTCTATTAGATAGAATTCATGCATGATGTGCTTTCCCAGGAATGTACTGGAACTAGACGCCACATAATAAGTTTCTAGTCTACTTCCATTGCAGAGCGTTGTCAAAATCAAGCTTCACAAGTGCGTAGGATAGGTTGGCATATCACTTCTTTATAGTCACATTCCATATGATATATGAGATCAATACTCCTTGGCTGATCGATCATGTGAAGGAGTCACTACATGATATTGTAGATTGGTTTCCAGTGCATAAGGTTACTTATATCATATTTTTTGGATATCATATCTACCCTCACCTCATTCTATGATATGTGACCAATAACATGGTCTTGTAAGAAGTGTCATATCAGTTGGACAAATGGTTGTCACCAATCCTTCACAGAAGGAATAAAACTCCTTGTCCCACATTCTCTTTGATAATTGGATTACATGAAATGAAGAACCACAAGGACGCAAGTGCAGGAATACAAGAGTTGGATCTCTTTCACTTCACAGATAAGGAATTTCATGAATATGATCCTAGGATAGTGTGTAGGCAACATTGTGAAAGGATCAGTTTCAATTGGGGATACTCATCAATTGATGTCTACCACAAAAGATGAAAAGGTGAAGAACTGGTACAATGCAGTTAGAAAGATATATCCAAGAATGGAATTTGATTCATCACATGATCCACCAGCTCTAGATATGCAAGTATAGGAGGCATCACAAATAACTCCTCAAGAAAAGAGAGTAGCCCCTAGGACGAGGATCAAGCATGATTTGATAAGAGAGAGAAATTGGAAATATGAAGTTGATCTTTTAAACACAAGAGTTATTCAATCTAAACAAGAGAGGATAAAATTATAAGAATAGGAGAAGAGGAAGAAACATGAGTTACTCTAGAATCAATAGGAATAAGAAGAGGAAAGAAGGATATTATAAGAAGAGAAACAATAAAGGCAATTCTAGGAGAAAGAAGCAACACAAAATCTAAAGGATGGACAATTGACTCAGGAGATAAAGGAAGAGTTGTTGGAAGATGATATCATCTTTCCCATAGATAATGAACCAGGTTCTCCAAAAGAAACTCCTCTACAAGTGGTCATATCCCATTTGAGGAAATGGGAATCACACCTTGACTTGAAGACATATTGATGGAAGTGTTCAATTTCACATTTGATTGGCTCAAGAAGAGGATCATGTAGTAAAGGCGGAGATACTTCCCAAATGAACCTGAGAACACAGTATCAGTATCTACAGAGAAGGTGATAACTTCCAATACCAAAAAGAATCCCAAGTAAATCATGGCATCAAATATTACTTTTGATACAACAACATAGGACAACTCTGAATATATGTTGAATGAGAATGCATGCTTAAAGAGAGTACTAGTTACAATGATGCAATAGGAAAAACACCTTGCTGCATAAAATCAACAGTTATATTCAAATAACTTTAATATAGTAAAATGGAAGTCAGGAATGGAGGAGGAACTGGGGCCAATGGAGGGCAATTGGCATGATTATATGATGAGATGATATTTCTATAGCATTTAGTAGCTCCACTCGTTGGCATTCAGAAGAAAGACCAAGAAGTCTTGAAGCTCCTAAAATTGGCAAGTCTTGCGACTAATTAAATTTAGGAATGAGCTACCAAATACTCAAATTCTCCACCACATTTCATTATAAAGGATAGGATTTTTGCTAAAATGGACCGAGTTCAATTAAGAATCCATCATCAAAATTACAAATGTCTTGGAGAATAGGCAACTAAATCCATTACCACTTATGGTCATATGCACAATGATTTCAATTATCTAGCACAAAAACATGAGATGCCTTCATTAGGATCACCTGAAGAAATTAGAGGTAGGGAAATAATCATCCAGGAGATTAGGAAGTACACAGATCAGATTAAAGAAGCATCAAAATAGGAAGGCTTGGAGATCACCAATGTCATTATTCTATAATATGGTATCATAAAAGTCAAAGTTCACATGAAACTATTATGGATGTGAAATGATGTACAATGAGGCTCTAATACCATATTGATAGAGCCATTGGAGGTGAGGATGTGGTATGCAACACACTTGTTGGTTTAGGTAAAATTCATCTCTGCTTAGTTTAGAGCATGGCCCACATATATCACCAATGCACTCCATGAAGAAGCAAAAGATTTGTCATTTTGATAAGACTTTTTCCTATTATCAATTTTGTCTCACATAACCACCATCTCATATGTAATTCATCTTTTGTTATAAGTTTTATGTGATGTAGTCCAAGGGACACATGTCGAATGTGAATACCCACATATCAAATCTATAAATTCATGTCTATGAAAAGTCATAGGAGTTGAACAATCATGATCGAGCCCAAATGTCATTGTCATTTTCTATAAATATTTTCTCATATCTCAAGCTAACGGCTTGTATTCTGGAGTCTTATCTTTTCTTCTCTTGTAGTGTATTGAAGATAGTTCATTCATTGGAGAAGTAAGTTGAGGCTTCATGTTTCACTTCCAGATCTAATGTTTTATCTATATAAGAATGTACTTGAGATATTTCACTCATAATCAAAATCTCTATGAGGTGAAACTTCTTCATACATGTGTCGTGAATGTAGTAGGACTATTCCTTTTATGTTTATGATACATGTTGGTTTAACTACATACTAAGGATAATGAAATATATTATTACTTAGATATGCTTATTATTGAATAGGTGATGTTATGTTTTCATGATATTTTTATTATGTGGAATAATATGCAGGTAATTAACAAGCCTTTCCCTTCATTGTTGGGTCCCCCTTTAGGATAGTAATATTGCTTTCCTAACTGGAGTCTCGTTCTCCTTTACTAGTCATGGAAGTTCCTCGTGCCCCTTACATTTGTTCTCTCACAAATATTACATACTTTTTGCCTGAAAGAGTTGTTGTGATATCTTGTGAATGTTTTGTAACCAAGGCACGTCTTTGAAATCTTTCTAATTGTGCTTCGACCATAGAGCCTCATGGGACTCCTACACCAAATGGTATGAGGTATAATTGGGACCTCACATCGGGGAGATACCATTACATGTTGGTGTCATCCAAGATTATAAAAAAAAACTATAATATATACTCACAAGTAACTACCATAGTTTATAAATAAACTATTTGTATCAATTGTGCTAGAAAATCAGCATGGTATCAGAGCTTTCGTAAAGGAAAGAGTGAAAATATCACTCCTTTGAAACCGTACCCTGAGATCACCTAGAATAAAACCTAAAATTATACTCATGTTGGATCCATGAAATCTATTATGAAATCATAGAACAAGTTAGAGTAAACCACTAACTTTAGGGTGTGGAAGACAAGAATTGACGTAATTCTTGCAAAAGAATATTGTCTTGAAATTACATAAGGAAAATTGACTAAACCTACAGATGAAGTTAGAAAGAAGACATAAAATAAAGATGACATCACCACCATGAGCATTAATATGGACTTGTTAATGGTTTTGGAAGCTACCAATAGTAGGGGGTCTCCCTAATACCAAGTTTTAACCAGACCTCGCACCATTTGGAGTAGGAGCCCCATCTAGAAAATAGCCCCAACTGCCATACTCTTAATGATTTATAATGGATGCAATAAAAAACATAAGATAGTATACATATACTTTCGAAACGTTCTTTCATGAAAGGAGAAGAGAAAGTGAGTCCTTAGAGGAAAACTAATGGTACTATCATAATAACAACACATGGAGCCATCGAAAGAATCATTAGTTAGCCTATGAAATAGTTCACAATGTAATAATGATCATAAAATAATGTAATAATACACATTCAATAAGATATATGCCAAAGAAAATGAAACAGTTCATTTTCTTTAGTATGTATGAACACTAATATATGCTACAAAAGAATAATCTTACAACATCCATAATACATGCATGAAAGTGTGCCAACTCTAGGATCTTCAATATATCAAGTGAAAGTCAGAAGTAAATAGTTACAATGATGAAACAATAGCCCCAATATTGGAACATTAATCCACTACCTTCTCCTCCAAATAATGATACTCTCTCGTATGGCAAGCGAAAGAATCCAAGGTGAAAAGTAATTTAACAGAACTATGAGGGTTTTTTTATAACAAATGAGGTGACTCTTTACCTCTCATGTGACTCTTGACCTCCCTCATGACTCTTGAGATCCCATATGAGTTTTGAGATTCTACATAACCTTTGAGCTCCTACATCACTCTAGGACTTCTTAGTGACTTCCCACATTCCATGTGTGACCCTTGGGATTCCACACATTTTACATTTTCTCATTTTTTGGATATGAAAGATTACATTCCACAAATTGTGGAAAAATACATGGAAAACAAATGAATTTTGTGATGACAATTTGAAAGCAATAACTTGGTAACTATGACATAAGACTTCACTGTAATGTATCAATGCCAAGTCCTTCTCTTTTCTTCTATCTCTTAAGTCCTTCATGAAGGATATGAATTTCACTTCATCTTGGCCCTCCAAAGGGTCTCAGTAAGTATTGGAACCTTCCAAGTCATCATAAGTTTCCATCTCTTTGTTGTGGTTCAATATTCTTTTACTCCTGCATGATAGAATCACTTTGTCTCATCTCCACAAGTTTCCTATTCCTCAATTATGGCATCACCGTGTCTCATCTCCACGAGTTTACTTTTTGTAAATTCTTCTTTCTAACCTTCTAGATCATCATATTTTCACGATAGGGTGATAGCACATACACAAGAATTTTATTCATGAAAAGATGAAATCCATCCAAAAATCACATATTCTATCTTTGTGCAAATGTTCACCGTGATGGAACCTTCCCCAAGGATTGAGGGAGAGGCCTTCTTGGGCATAGGGAAGAGTGTCAAGAGGTAAGGAGTGGAGGACTTGGTGCTATAAGTGCATAATGCACAGTGGAAAAGAAGGAAGAGGCAAGGTTATGCACATTACATAGATATTGGAGGTAGATATGGTAGGATTTATCACTGAGAATTCACAATGCACAGTGCTTGAGATGAAGGGTCTAGGTGTTGCATAATTTAAAGTTACAAGGGATAGAAGATAACTCTACTACTCACTAAAAGTGTGCAATGCATAATGATGACAAGGTTAGTCAAGGCATTATGCAATAGGCAAGTCTAAGATACAAGGGTGGAAAGCTTGGGTACTGTAACTGCATAGCGCACTATATTTGAGGTAGATACTCTATTATGCATTTGGCTTATACAAGGGTCTATAAATGACTTACGTATCCACTAGAAGTGTGCAGTGGACAATTCCAGGCATGGTGGATCACGATTTGTGGATTGGGAAATTGTAACTATCAAGATGAAGTGACTATGGTTTGATGTCGCTCAATACACAGTTGAAGGAGGTTGTCCTCTAGGATTCCCTAGTGGGAATTTCCAGGAGGTAAGAACTTCGTCACTGTGGCTTAGAAATGCACAATGCATAGTAGACTAGGGGTTGAGGATTGATGATTGATTGTGCAATTTGTGAGGACAAAGATAACTCCAAGACCAATTGAGTGTTGCATCAATGAAACAAGGGAGTAAGTGTAAGAGCAAAAACAAGTGCAAGACATTATCACACACAATTATGCAATCAAACACATGACTAAAATATTTGCGGTAGCAAAAATGAACATTTATTTACTAAAAAAATACTAAGGAAATCCTTATCTCCTATTTTAACACTTAAGAAATATCCTTACAAAACATGTGTCGACTGTAACGAAAAGATGCATTATGCCATGGGGAATGTTCAATGCATGTTATAATGATAAATAACATCAAATAGTGTAATATAGTGTGCTATGTTTCTCTCTAGGAGTTGTTCCATGGTACTCTAAGGATATCCGAGAACCGACGAAAGTGACACATGTAAATGAAAAAGTGACACTTGCAAAAACAAAAGAAAGAACTAGAGACATATGAAAGAAAGCAAGCAAGCAAAAGTGAACGGGGGCTTCACTGGGGGACCAATACCCTACCACGTGGGTTCATATTGGGGGATATATATTGAGGAAAATTTGACTTAATATATTAGGGGATATAAAGGGGGTAAAGGGTTTTTATATTGATGGCTATAAAAAATGGAATTCAAAATTAATGAAAAAATATAAAGGGGTATAAAAAAAAGTCAATGAAAAAATGAATACCTACAATATCTAGTGAAGGTAGGGGATTTTTAAACTAGGGAGGTGTATATTGGTATGGGGTTAAATCATGTGATTTTTAGAGGTATTTTCCAATATGTAGTCAAATTAGGGGTATTGGTTAGTATGCCATGAATGCAGGCGATATGTACGAGGTTCATTGGGTGAAGCCCCCGTGCAAAAGAGACACTTGAGAAAGATAGAGTAAGAAAAAAGGACATTTGTTAAAGCAAGAGAAAATAAAAGCAACACTTGCAAAAGAAAAAGTGCCAGTTGAGAAACTCACCTGGGAGATGGCACATTCAAAACCAAGAGTAAGAGAATGATCCTTGTGCTTGAAAAATGGACAAAGCTCAAAAGTGAAGTATGAATATGAAATGAGCTCCATACTAGACTCTTTATATAGGAAAGTAGACATGCAATTAGGATTAGGATTAGTGAGTGCACTTAGTGTATGTCTGAAAATGAGTGAGATGACTTCCACTAAGAGGTGTGACATTTTTCATTCAAAGAAGTGCTCTCTCACTATCAACAAGGAGTGTGAAATAACCATTAGAATATGATTCCCTTACATTATAAATATGAATTTTTAATCTTTATACATAAGGAACTGCGCAATCACTGTGAACAATGATTGTGTAGTGGTTGTGGGCATGGATTTTGTAGTGACTATCTCTAGGAAGTCCACAATGATTGTCAAAAAGGGATAACATAAATGCACAGTCACTATCTGTAGGAAGTGTGCCGTGACTATTATCAAAGAGTAAGCAATTACTACTGACACATAGTACATAATGGTATCACTATGAAGTACACTTTTCCTATCTTGGAAGATGTGCTTTTATGAAAGAATCAATAATTAAGCGTGTTAAGGAAAGTGGCTTAGACACACAAAATTCCTAAAGTAATACTTAAACACTTAAACAACATGACTAGGAACTACATTAATGGCTTGAAACAAAGGATGACATTCTCAAAAATAGGTTCCAAAATTTGAATGTAGGAAAACTTTCGAGGGTGTTGTAGCAGTGCAAAAACATGGCAACAAACTAGAAGAACCTCAACTTCTTTTTTTAGGTCTAACAATAATCATGGGGTCTAGCCTTTTGGAAGTATTTTCTATTCCTATTGATCACTTTAGCTTTCGTATATAGCTTAGTTACAAATGTAATCTCTTCTATTCCACTTGTGATAATAACACATTTCACAAGTCTAGTCAAACTCCAGTGGTTTCTATTAGGGAGTAGGAGTATGGAGGTTCCATGCTTTTAATATGTTCATAGTTTTATTACTATCTTTTATGTTTCTCTACTTTTAGTACGCTTCTTCATTACCCTGACATAGTCACTTCAAGAAATCACAAGCGTTGCTCCGCTCCGAGTGAGCCTGTTTAGTACCCTAGTAGTATTACTTTCTTGACGTCTTTGCATAGGAAGCATGTCTCTTATTTCACTATTTTATTATTTTATTAGTTTATACTCATTGGAATTTCATAGGCATTTATTTCACGAAGGGAAGAAGAGAGATCCCGACTTATTTAATGAGTAAGAGAGGTTGTTCCTCATTTTTGCAGAGACTCTTATATGTATGTATGTATGTATGTATGTATGTATGTATGTGTATATATATATATATATATATATATATATATATATCAGAAATTGATGTGATTGATTATGTATTTTCCTCCATTCCCCTCTTTACTCGATGAATCTGACATGTTAGAAACCAAATAATGTAAATGGTTGATTGAAGGACTGAAGATATTATGATAGATACAAGCAATGTAAATACACTTGAGATTTCATCTGGGATGAGACATATTTTTCAAATGTGTATCATTGACATTGAAATATATCTAGGCCCAATTAAAGAAGTAGACAAACGGTAAGCCAAGCATTTCCAGTTGTCACGGCTACCCTTTAAACTTTTGCTACATTGCAAAGAGCCAAACATGATGACTTTTACACATGGTCTTATTAAAACAAATCATGAGAAAAGGCATGAAAGAAAACATTACATGACATAAAATAAAAAACATACGAAAGTGATGTAATACCTAGTATACGGTGTGCATAGAACACAACTCAAATGCGAAAGGGATATGTGGGAAAAGTCTTATAATGCAATGCAAAAATGACTAAGATGCAAATAGTCCAATGAGTATGATTTATCCTAAATCCTAATATATCTAAACTATAAGGTTAGGATCATGTAGAGGGTCAAGAAGTAATGATTTGAGGACTAGGCACTAGAAGTTCATCATGCATAGTGGTAAGGAAAGAAGAGGTAAGATTATGCACATTGCATAGGTCTTGGAGGTAGAGATGGTAGGATTTCTCACTAAGAATGCACAATGCATAATAAAGGGAAGGATAGTCAAAGCATTAAGCAGTGGACAAGTCCAAGAGACAAGGATGACAAACTTGGGAATTGTAACTATGTGCTCTTAGAATTATGTAGCTAACTTCCACAAGGTTCTACAAATGACCCGACTATCCATTGAAAAAAGCGCAGTCTATAATCCTAGGGAAGGTTGGTCATGAATGTTGCACTGGTTAATTTTAACCAGCATGATCAAGTGACTATGCTTTGAATGTTCTCAATGCACAATTGAACAAGTTTCTCCTCTAATAATGCATAATACATAGTTTCGGGAGGCAACAAATTCATCATTGTCTCTTAATAATGCATTGTCAATAACAGAATTGGAGTTGAGGATTGATTATTGATTGCACAAGTTGTGAGGACAAATAGAACTCCAAAATTGACTAAGTGTGGTTTCATTGAAACAAGAGAGTAAGAGTAAGAGCCTAAAACAAATCTACAACATGATCACAAACACTTATGCAATCAAAAAAATTACCGAAATATGTATAGTACCAAAAGTCAACATTTCTATAGTGAAACAATGATAAAGTGACACTCGTCTCCATGTGTGAGACATAAGATATATCCTTGTGACATAGGTGTTGACTGTAACAAAAAGGTGCACTATGCCATGGGGTATGTCCAATGCACATTGTAATGATAAATACCATCAAATAATGTGAGAGCATGATGTATCTTTCTCTAGGAGGTGTGAAATTGTTCTCTTAGTATATGATAAAATAAATGAAAGCAATCGATGTAAGAAAAAAGTGACAATTGCGAAGACAAAAGAAAGCACAAGCAACACATGGAAGAATGAAAGAAATAAAAAACAACAGTTGCAAAAGATAGAGTAATAAAAACCGACACATCTAAGAGAAAGAGAAAGAAAAAGTGACACTTGAAAAATCAAAAGCGACAATTGAGAAACTCGCCCAGGAGATCAATATTTAAAACCAAGAGTAAGAAAATGCTCCTTGTGCTCAAAAAGTGAATAGAACTCAAAAGAGAAAGATGAATATGAAATGACCTATGTACTGGAATTTTTATATAAGGAAAAATACATGCAATTAGGGCTAGGATTAGTGAGTGAACATAGTGCATGTTAGGAAATAAGTGAGATGACTACCACTAAGAGGTGTGATAATGTTGATTTAAAGAAGTGCATTCTTCTTAGATTGGATGCTTCTGTGATTGATGATTTAAGCTAAGATCTTCTAGGGAAATCACATATAAACATTAGGGTCGATGTGTTTTGATCCCATAGCAAGGTTCATCACCACAACATGGTTGGAGAGTAAGATCAATAGATCACTAATAAATATCAAAGATGCGACGGTAAATATTTAACGGCTAGAAAGAAATTAATATAAAAACTAAAACGAGACGTTAAAGGGTCAAAATTAATAATTAAATAAGAAATCAATTTAAATGGTTATTTATAAATTTAATCTCTATTTATTTAATTTTATTTTTCTTTTTCTAAAAAATTATTCAAGGACTTTTAAAATATATAATAAAGTAAGATTCAATTATTTTCACTCTAAATATTAATTTTATATTAATATTACATAATTGTAATATGAAAACTCTATATAATTATTAAGAAAGAGAAATGTCTATATAGATATATATATTGATGGTATCAATAAAATTCATAAATTCAACCATAAAAACAAAATTCACAATAAAGACAAAAGATCAAAACATCAAAAGGAAAGGAGATAAAAAACAAATACAAAGACAAACCTGGACAAGAGAAAGAACCAAAGAAGGGGAGAAAAACTAGGGTTTAGGAAAAAAGGGAGGGTACCCAAGAACTACTCATCTTCCATCCATCAACCCTATTAAGAGTACTAATCCTCTTCTCAGTTTCAATGGCTTCCCTTAATTTACGGTGATGTAAATGATAAAACCTAGTGAGGACCTTAGAATATTCCAAAAAAATATGGTGTTTCGACAATTCCACATGTTTTGCAAGAGCGGAGGAGCGAGTCCTACAATGTGTATGGTCTGAAGCACATTCTTGAATTGTCTGAGAAATGGAACGACTAGTCTCTCCAATGTAGGGAGTTCCACAAGAACATGGAATCAAATAAAAACCCTTCATGTTTTTGGGATCCACCTAGTCTTTGATAGATCTTAAATAGCCACAAATGGTTTTTAAAGGTATAAATTTAGATACTACATTTTGCTTCAAAATCCTAGAAATATTGTTAGTAGTCCCTTGGATAAAGGGAAGTTGGACACTAGAGGCCACCTCACCAGGCTCCTTTTTAATCCTTGGTCCTTGGCAAGTTTTTAGAAAGGCCCAGATACCTTGGGACTTATTATAACCATTCCTCTTAAAAAAGCTCATGAGATGGCATTTCTCTTCAACAAGATAGTATTTATCATAAACCCTTAAAGCCCTAGTAGATAGAGTGTTAAGAACACCTAAATTTTCGGCTACAAATTAATGTGCTTTTGCATGAAGATATTGTTTAGTGTGGATTTTATTATGAAATACCAAATGGGAGAAAGAACCGTCACCTCTCTTGGAGATAAGAAAATGGAGAAAGGGTAAGCTTTTATTAGCCTTAGATTCCATGGAATGTGTAATCACTGTCAATAGAGGATGCCCTTACACTGTCACCGGGTACTGTGCAATCTCTCTAAGTTAGAAATTAGAAAATCACTATTAGTAGGAACTCTGTAACCAATATGAGCAAGGATCATGTAGTGACTATGAGGAAGGATTGCATAATAGTCATGGGCATGTATTGTTGAATCACTATGGGTATGGATTTCATAGTCAATGTGAGAAAGGATTGCATAGTCACTATGAGCAAGGATTATGCAGTGACTATCTCTATGAATAGTGTAATGAGTGTCAGCAAGGGATTTAAGAAGTGCATAGTCACCATAATCAAGAAGTGTGCAATGACTATTAGAAAGGAGTAATAAATCACTATAGAGATATAGTGTGCAACACTATGTCTATGAAGTGTAATTTTCCTATCTTGGAATGTGCGCTTTTATGAAAGCATCAATAGTTAAGCATGTGAAGGAAATTCACTTCAACACTTAGAATTTATAAAGGAAGACTTGAACATTTAAACATCATGAGTAGGCAAGACATTAATGGCTCGAAACAAAGGACAACATGATTATAATAAGGCTCCAAAATTTGAATGTAGGCAAAATGTGGAGGGTTTTGTAGTAGCGAAAAAAAGACTCCATCAAGGACCATCTTATTCCATACATCTCAAAGCATGATATTGAAAAAAAGATGTATTATTCCCTAATAAGTTATATACTGTCAACATGTTGGCCAACTCATGGGATTGAGAAATAAGCTTCGCCATATAAGAATGACAAAGAACTATATAGTGGCTTCATACATTGTTAGATTTTCTCAACTAAGGTATTAACTACAAGTTATTGATGAAATTGTCTCTAATAGAGAATGTGTGATTTTAGTACTTAATGGAATACTAGGTTGATGGGATTAATTTGAATCAAGTATCAATAGCTGAAATGAAGTTCCATGTTTGGAGGAATTGTGGACAACTTGTTCTCACAAAACAAAGCCAAAATATGAATAATATTCTCAATTCTAAGCAACTCATTCCATTAAAGTTGGAGAAAGAAAGAGGTTTGTAATTGAGAAGAACAAAAAGGGTTTTGATAGAATACCCAATCCTCAAAGGAAGAAAATTTTGTCTCAAGTTCAGCGTTTTCATTACAAACAATTTGTTCAATTTAAATCCCAATGTCCTTAAAGGTTAAATGATATGAAGAAGAAAGGAAATAAACATACTACCACGATAGAACTTGATGAGAAATCCAAGATATCCGAATTCGGAGGAGATAAAGATCACTTCTACTATTTTGCAGTTGCAACATCTCTTGCATATGACAACAAAATATGGTTGAATGACAATGGAGCTTCAAGACATACACTAACATATGACAAGGGAGAGTGAATTTCTTACAATTTTGATGGAAAAAATATTGACACAAGTGGTAGATCTTGGATACAATAACAACTATGCAGTGAAAGGAATTGGGACAACATCCATTCAGTTGGAAACATGTGAAAACATTCACTTGAGAAACATACTCTATTATCTTTTTTCCAAAGATAATTTTGTTTAATTATCATGTTTAGAATATAGAAGAGATATAATGGCTTTCATTGATGAGAAAGTTCTTTTGTAAGACAAGGTCTATAATATAAGCACTACTAGGGTTGTTAGGAATCATGAAGGAAGGTTGTATAGACACTGAGAGAAATGTTCCAAAGCTTTAGTACAAAATGATATTAATTTTAGTGATCTATGGCATATGATATATTCACAACTTAATTATAGATCCTTGCTACATTTGAAGTAAATTTTTTCAAGTGTACCATATTTGCAGATAGATCATGAAGGTCTAAGGGATGTGCTATTGGAAAGAATATGAAGAAACCCTTTCCAAGTAGTGAACATAGGTCCAATTAAATTTAGGATCTATTCAAGTATAATTTATGTTGTCCCATGTGGATGAACCTTTTGGAGCCACTCTATAGTACGTATCCTTTATCAATGGCTTATCCACAAGAGGTGGATGTATCAAATGAAGAACGAAGATGAAGTTGTAGAATGTTTTGAAAATTAAAAGAAGAAGTGGAGATTTAGACAAGGAAGAGAATCAAGATCCTAATATTGGATAATGGAGGAGAATATGCCTCCAAGGAATTCATTTCCTTCTGCAAGGATGTTGGGATTAAAGGGAGATGATAGTTCCTTGTAATCCTTGATGGAATGGAGTAGCTAAAATAAAGAACATATCTATTGAATATTCCATGAGGGAGGTGATACATTATCAAGATGTACCAATGTTCTTATGGGGAGAAGTTTTGAAGACATCCATCTACGTCCTAGATACAAGTCCTTATAGGATTTTAGAAGATAAGACTCCTGAAGAAGCATTCACATGTTAGAAATGACAGGTTTATCATATGAGAACATTTATATGTCTAGTGCTCATAGATGTAGCCAAGGATAAGAGAAATAATTTAGATCCTTTTAGTAATAAGCGAATATTTTTTTGGTTCATTGAATCATAAAAAACCTATAGTATCTATGTTCCATGGAAACGATAGGTTTATCATATGATAACATTTGTTTGTCTAGTGCTCATAGATGTACCCAAGGATAAGAGAAATAAGTTAGAGCCTTTTAGTAATAAGGGAATACTTTTTGGGTTCATTGAATCATCAAAAACCTATAGGATCTATGTTTCATGGAAACAATAGGTGGAATTTAGAAAATACATTAATTTTGAAGAAATTGCAACTTATTAGAAATTTAGAGAAAAGAACACAAAAGATGAAGATGAAGAGAAGAAGCATGTGGCTCCTAAAGAAGAGGTTAGAAGTCCTCCCTCTTCCTCCAGTCATCCTAAAGATCATGAATATATTCCAAAAGTAACTTGTGAACCCTTGTATGTTATGGTTGTTCTAGAAAATATAAAAATACCAACATGGCTAAAATATACTTTGCAATATGCAAAAGGACACGCGGCTCTACAAGGCACCTTGAAGGAATCTACGAGACCTAAGAGGTATGTTATGAAAATTTAATGACTAAGCTAGTTGACTCCAAACCTTCCAACTATGAGGAAGAAGCAACTTCACAAGTGTGGAAGGGTGAAATTATGGAGGATATCAATCTATTATGAATAATGATGTTTGGTAAATTGTTCCAAGATCTGAAGGAAATTCTATGGTAACCTGAAAGTGGATTTACAAGATCAAGCTTGTAGTAGATGGGATCATTGCCAAATATAAGGAAAATTCATGGCTTGAGGATTATCCCATAAAGAGGGAGAAGACTACGATGAATTATTTGCACAAGTTTCTAGGTACACCACGATTAGATATCCCATCTATGTTGCTTCATTTACGGGATGGAAGCTACATCATTTGGATGTAAAGTCCACTTTCTTGAATTGTGTGATTAAGGAAGAGATGTACCTAGAGAAAACCTAAGGTTATAAGGTTCCTGATAAATAATATCATGTGTGCATATTAAAGCCAGCCTTCTATCGACTCAAATAATCTCTGAGAGCTTGGTATTCTAGAATTGATGGATATCTTATTAGACTTGATTTCTCTAAAACTGTTGATGATCCAAATATTTACATCAATCCTTTGAAAGATGAGTTAGTGATATTGCTACTATATGTTGATAATTTGTTTCTAACAAGTGTATATGATCTTATTACATAGTGTAAAATGGAGCTGGCCTCTAAATTTGACATGAGGGATCTTGGCTTGATGCATTACTATTTGGTACTAGAATTATGGAAGAACCTTGTTGAAATCTTTTTTGGACAAGGAAAATATGTCATTAAAATTCTTCAAAAGTTTCTGATGATGGAGTGCAAATTTATGGAAACTCCTATGGTAGCGAACCTGAGATAAGTGAGAGATTCTAAATCTAATGTGGTGAATATGTCCATGTACTTGAATTTGGCTATATTATTGATGTATTTGGTAAATATCATGCTAAATATTTTTTTTTCCAGTAATCACCTTGAGCTAGTTATAGATGGAATTGAGACACGAGCATTGGATTATAGCAAAGAATAGATTGATATATTTGCGTGGTACTATTAACTGTTGTTTGAGATATGCTTTAAATGGTGAGATACAATTGCAGGGATATATGGACTCTAATTGGGTATGGAGTGTGGATGACAGGAGAAATATAGTTGGTTTATGTTTGATTTGGGTCTATGATACCCTGGATGAGTAATAAGATAATATTTGGCGCATTCAATACTATAGAAGCATAATATATTGCAACTTTCTTGGGACGTTGTGAGGGAGTGTGGATTCGAAATCTACTCTTTGGATTGTTCGACTAGATGATAGAACCAACAATGTTTTTTCTGTGATAATTAAAACTATGTGAAGCTAAGAGATAGTTAAGCATTTCATGATAAGACAAAACATATTGAGATCAAGTACCACTATATTTCTTATATGGTATAGAAGGGAGTGGTGAGGCTCAAGTATATCTCCATTGAAGAGCAAATGACTAACATTATAACAAAGCCTTTCTCTTAGGTGAAGTTTGTATACTTCAGAGGCAAGCTTGGAATAGTTAAGAACTCCTCTATCAATGACAGGGAGCATTTATGTGATGTAAATAGGGGCATGACGCATTGTTGAAAACAAAAAGAGTTTGGACCAGACTATTAATTGGTGGAAGGTAGGGTTATGGCTCTGACTATTGGCGACTATAGGAGCATGACTCATACTATTAGTGAGATAGCATGAGGGTTGGACATTCTTTGAATGAATCACACAAGAAGGATGAAAGAAATACAATGTGACGTTGATTCCTATGAGTCTGATTTGCCACCCTACTAGATAGAATTAATTCCATCAACTCTAGTTCATGTACTATTTTAAACAGAATGACCAGAAAGACAAGAAGAGTACTTATCAACAACAACAACGAAGGTTTTTCTCTAGGAGTTAAATGAACATATTTTCATCCTTTGATCATAGTGCTACTATGGATAAATTACCTTGTCAAGAGCCATCAAATTGCTTGGAAGATTTAGATCCAATATTTTCATTAAATCTAGATCCCATAATTCGAAGCATAAAGTGCGATAAGGGAAGGTGAGGATATAATTTCGACATATTTCCTACACAAAAAAGAAATAGGGATATTTAAGATAAAAAATTTGATCTCTCTAATGCCCAAATAACGCTTGACATTGTTTAATCTGTTGCACCATAGAAAGGCTACAGTAGCATAACGTAGTAATGAATCGTTGAACAATCACTTTCTTCCTAAAAGGGGAAGGGATTCTTTTCAATTTAGAAAAAAAGAGTTTAGATGTGAAGTAATAATGAAAGAGCCCTAGTGAAAAATTTTCATTGTCACATAAAAGCAATATTGGTAGATATTTATGTTTGGTGTAGGTCCATTTTTTAGGGCCCCCAGTTGAACGTTGCATCCTCATCCCCAAGAAAGTGACAAAAACTAATGTTGACTTTGGACTTGGTCCACCTTCCATGGCCCACATTTCTTCTTCATCCTCTCCTATAAAATTCTCCATGGATGGATGGAAAAAAAATATGAAATAATCTCCTAGGCACTCTTAACAAGATAATTTTAGGGAACTCAGATGGGTTATTGACACATAACTAAATTTCATCCTGATGATGATATTCTTGTAAGTGGCACAAAGCCATCCATTTGAAAGTATTCATGAGTCGACCACCTAGTTTTGTGTCTGTATAGGGTCTTCGATAGTGATGAGATTTTACCCACATAAGGATCTTGTCTAGGAATCCCCAATATCCCACATGTAGGCATTGATCTGTATTCATTCGGAGGCATGAAATAATTGTAGTGAAAAAGTTCATTTTTTGTGACTCGATATTGCTTCGAAATGAATTTCTTCAAAGCAAATTATCCAAGTATGTGTAATATTTCCATCTATCTTGAGCAACTTTGCACAAAGTGCATTAATGCCCTCATTCTAGGAACAAATTACTTGAACACTAGCTCGCTTCGAGAACTAAGAGATAGTATGATTATTAAGGGGTTCAAATCTATACCAATTTATACCAAAACATAGAAATGGGTGGAAAGGGAATGCAAAATGAATAATAGGGTGGATTCAGGTGCACCTCGCTTCAACAAATTTTTTACAATAATTTGTAGTTGATCAACACTACAAATGTGTAACTCCAGGATAAACCAATGAGTTATGCAATGAGAGGGAGTCGTACAAAACAAACGAATGCTCATGTTGTTGGTGCCTCTTCAACATCATATCCTAACAGAGGCATTTGGATTTGGGACATGTGTTTCCCCATTGCAGATGGAAACTTCAAAGTAGTTGCCATGAGGTGAAGTGCCCACTAGATCATGGCGACTTCTTGAGTAAGTACCATTGGTGAGGAAACTTAACCTAGTTTGTGGCACATATTGATGATGATGTTGATGTACGTGAATGGTATTGACTTAGACAAAGATGTCATCTAGGAGGTTTATTTTTATTAGAAAGATCATGTATAGAGACAACCTGTGGATAGTCATTATGAATACCTCGCTAGGTAAGAGGGAGTGTTGAAAAATGTATAGTCATTATGAATACCTTGCTAGGTAAGAGGGAGTGTTGAAAAATGTAGCTATAGTGAGTGTTCATAATCCTTGACTTACTTCTAATACTATGTAAAAATATGAAGAAAAAAAATTAACAATAAAAGAAAGGAAATCAACAAAACCACCAAAAAATAAAATTCCTAAAAATAGTTCATACTCAAGTAAATAACATATTTACTATCGGTTACTACCCATCATACTTACCATGAATTAAAATTCCTTAATAGTTTAAGAAATACCAATGAGAATGTAAATATCTAAACTTACTAGAATTTGTAACTTGATTTTGCTATTTTAAACATAACATATACTTGAATATTTTCATTTTACATACATACTTATCTCTTATAATTCTATCACACACATCTAGATTAGTTATTAATTGAAATTTTCAAATAAAATTGGCTAAAAGGCCAACCAACCTCAACCAACAAGCCATCCATACCATATTCAAGATACTGCATGATTCTTATCTTTGATCAACTGAACCATCCATACCATATTTAAAATACTCATGATACACCCAATAAAAAGTTTGAAAAACAGTTGTAATTGTAATTTCTAACCCTATGGGGCCTTACCACTCCAGATATGTTATGTCAAACAGGTGATTGTTCAATCAAGATGGTTGGGAGATGCATCAACATCGGGCCGGTTGAAACAATCTTGAGATAGTAATAAACGAAATCTGCCAATATGAAGCTCTGAACAATCTCAGAGACAATGAACAGGAATGAACCAAAATCAAAATAAGTTTTGATGTAGCCGTCCATAATGCCCTTCAGGATTACCCTGAACAAGTATGTAAATTTAAATAACCTCTCCGCGCCGAGAGCAAACACATAGAAGGCAGTAAAAGCTTCGACGACCCTTTCGCTTTGCAATACACGGAGTTGAGGCAGAACCCGAACGGACTCCAGATAGGGAACAAACGCCACGATGACCTTATTCAGAGGACTTAATGGCGAAACATAATTAGACAAGGGATGCGTTACCAGGGCAAGGAGCGCGCACGGAACGAGCAAGTAATATATTGGTAAGTTGTCAACATTCTCCATGTATGTAGATCTGAGCTTGAAACGGATGATATAGATAACCCATATGGTCGTTATCAGTCCAAATAAATCCAGCGTTCCCTTTGCGATGGTATACACGGTGATATACACGTTTCCATACCAGTTCAGGTAGAGACTAACCGCGAGGCAAATCGCGGTGAGTTCCTGAGATTTGAGTGACAAACCTGCGCAGGTTTTCTTCCTTGTTAGCTTGTAAACCAGCGCTGAAATTCCACACACGCGAATAAAATTTGCAGTGAAATGCAGGACCGTGGCCCAGTAATCCCCAAAGGTTAGAGAAATCAGTGTCACCAGGAAACATATTATAGCCAGGGCTTGGCATGCCTGTTTCTTCACAGATTGGCTCTTAAACCATGCTTTCAGAGCAACCCACGGACTTTCTGATCCCTTTTTAGAACCCATGTCTGTCTTCTTCAGCTCCTGAATGTCAAATTTCCTGTGTCAATCAAATCTGAAGCCTTGTTTTTGCATGCCAGGTCTTTTATAAATGAAATATTTAGCCTATAGGTAGTAATTACAGGCGTGCAGTGAACAAGACATGGCCCCGGCGTTGTGTGCTTGACGAACAATCACAGCCCTTCATTAGTGGCCGGAATATCCACCTTCGTGTTGACGAGTGATTCGGATCTGAGAAAACATAAATCTTATCGCAGAAAGCTTTTAGTTAAAACCGTCCTTTCCGCCTCATCTGGAAGGTTTTATATCATTTTTTATTAATTTTGAATATCGTTCTATTTATATTTATGCAGGAGAGTGCAGGTTATTTTGTGCCTATCAATCTTTTCAAAATTAATTGTCAAGGATATTGTATTTCTTTAAACTTTATGCAATTAAACATACATTACATTTATGGAGTGTGGATTTTTATGTAAGCTAAAGGTGTACATAAAGTCTTGGAGCAGTATAATTAGTGATGGTGTCTAAATGAATGGATGAGGAAGCTTAAGTTTGAAATTACCTAAAAATAAATAAAATAATAAATTATAATAATATTGTTGTGTTATTATTAATTTATTAAGGGTTATTTTTAATTTTTTAATTTATTATTAAAATATTAATTTATTATTTTTAAATTTATATAAAATATAAAAAATTATTTTAACAATAATAATAAAAAGTAATATAAGTTAAAAATTGTTATTAATATCCTTTTAATTAATAAAATATAAATTTGTATATTATATAAATAATTATTTTTAATGAATAATTTTTTTTTAATTTTTTTTTTTTTTTTTTTCTTTAAAAAATTATTAAAGGTTTTTTGTTTAAATTTATTGTGAACGCTTAATTGATATGCAATTTTTTCAGATCATTATTCACGGCGGATTCATTGAGGGAGTAATACCATACCAGGTGGGTTCATATTGGGGGATATATATTGAGAAAAAAATGACATAATATATTGGGGGATATATAGGGTATAAAGGGTTTTTATATTGGCAAGCATAAAAAAAGGAACTCAAAGTTAATGAAAAAATATAAAAAGGTATAAAAAATGTTAATTAAAAAATGGGTCCCTGCAATATCTAGTGGAAGTAGGGGATTTTTAAATTGAAAAGGTGTATTGGGTTCATATTGTTAGGGGGTTAAATAATGTGAATTTTAGGGGTATTTTCCAATATGTAGCCAAATTAAAAGTGGTGTTTAATATGTCACCAACGCACCTGGTAAGTCAAAGGTTCATTAAATGAAGCCCCATATCATTATCCTAGACAAAACTTTGTTATCTTACAAATAAAACTTATTTGAAAAAAAAAATGATAACTTTGTTATCTTGGAAAAAAAAAATATCAATATTTTCAAGTTGTAGTATTGTTTTGCCGACTAGATTTAAAAAAACATTACTGTCTCATAGATAAAACCTTTTTTAAAAGATATTTTATAATTAATGATTTTAAGCTCGTAATATTGTTTTATTTATAAGTTCAGATGTTATTATTATGTTATTGTAATGTAATAATTTAACAACTCCTTTTAACTAATTCGGATAGGTTTTCGAATTGTATTTTAATAATTTAATATTTTTTTATGGTTATAAATTTTATATTATTATATATTATTTTAATTTATATATAAATTTAATAATAATATAAAGTCTAACAAATAAATTTAGAAAATATTAATTAATAATTTAATATTTTTTTTATTGTTTTAAATTTTATATTGTTATTTATTATTTTAATTTATATATAAATTTAATAATAACATATTCTCTAATAAGTTAATAAGTAAATATATAATATATATATATATATATATATATAATTTTGAAATAAATCAAAATCATGTATAACAATGAATAACAACTTTAAAAATCAATATATATATATATATATATATATATATATGAAAAATATATATTAATTGAAAATATGATTAATTGTGGAATTAATGATAATAGAAATGATATAAAATAATTTAAAGAAATAGACGCATATTGGAAGAAATATTGAAATGGCTAATGTCAAGTCTCATTAGCACAAAGAGTTGAGGATAGACTTTCTTAGCATTTGTATAACATTTTTAAAGTATTTGTATGCAGAATAATTTTATATATGTTGAGTCTTAGTGTAATTTATATGGGAAATGAATTTTTCATGAATTTTAACTAAAATTTGGCAAAATTTCTTTAAAATTTGAGTTTAAGTTATTTAATATACAAAATTGAGTGTCTTGGGATTTTTCTAGGTAAGGAACCAATTTATACATACAAAAATATATTTAAAACTACAAGAAGTCATAATCTTACTTGAAATTAGTTAATCTTATAAAAATTGATATTTCTTATATAAGCTGGACTAGATCTCTCAAGATATGTGTATAAATATATGTTTTCTAGTTTCAATTGTAATTGGAAACATATATTAATATTTTAATGTAATGTGAATCTTATTCATTTATATATATATATATATATATATATATATATATATATATATATATATATATAATTCTTATTCTATTAATTCGTTTAAAGCTTGTAATAGATTCATTTTTTAATATGTTCTTGACATTATTTTATGTGTGTGTGAGAGAGAATCATTTACATATAACATTTTGAATATTGATTAAAAAAAAAAAACTTTTTAAAAATATTTATAGTAATAATAATTTTATATATAGAAAAAGTTATATATGTGTGTGTGTGCGCGCGTTTTCTACTTCCAAATATAAATTGGGCCTTCATTAACATTTTAGTAAGTAGTGTGTGAAACATAAATACAATCTTTCAGTGTCAACTACACATATTCTATATAAAACAAAATGAATATATATTAATATATATTGAGCAACACACAAAAAAAAATTGTTGTTGACTTATAATATTTTGAATATTAATAAAACAAATTAAGGTAAATAATCATGTAACATATATTTATTTAAAAAGATTCCCATAGATATATGTTTTCTACTTCCAATATGTAGAATATGAATCATAAATAAAATATTTCTATGTCAATAATGGATCTTCTATATAAAACAAAAACCATATATATAGATAGATAAATAAATAGATATAGTTGTCATATAATATTTTGAATATTAATAACAAAAATCGGGATAAATAAACATGTAACATTTAAAAATTATTTATAAGAAAAGTAAATTTATATATAGAGATAGTCCTATACATATATGTTTTCTTCATCCTAATATAATTAGAGCTTGTATTAACATTTTAATGTGTATAGTGTCAATTATAAATAAAATATTTCAATGTTATATATATATATATATATATATATATATATATATATATATATATATATATATATATATATATATATATATATATATATATATATATATATATGTGGGCTCAAAATCGATATATATCTATCATAAATTCGAATATATTGAGAGTTAACATTGATGTTTCACATGCTATTGGTGATAACATTTTTTGGTTCAAGTATTTACATCTTAGTCCTAACATCTTTTCATTATAACATCTTATCATTGTAGATGACATACATGCCCAACAAATATCATATAAATATTTTATGTGAAGATATGTTGTAATGTCTTGTTGTATAAATATTTTGTAGAAGTAAAATTATATAAAAAATAAACAAATAAATAAAATGAATAATTACAAGCTTTAGGGTTCCAGCTTTTGACAACTCATGGTTTAAGTATGGGGGATTTAAGTATGGGGGATTTACGCAGTGCATTATATTAGATATCATTTTTGGGATTCAACTGCGTTAAGTAAGTCATTCAAACGTATGACCATTTCCATGAGAGGTAGTCGTAACTGACTAATTTCTCATGATTTTTGAATAGTTCACTTAGCACTCATTGCATCGGGTGATGCTCACAGGGGTGAAGAAGTGGGATTGAAACTAGTGAAATGTGGAGAACGAATCACATAGCATCAATCATCACTTCCGGGGCTTGCACCCGGTAACCAGGACTTCCCAGGAGGTCACCCATCCCAGAACTCCTCTGGCTCAAGCGCGCTTAACTGTGGAGTTTTTCCCCACAATCAAGTCCACTTAGCTTGCTACCCCATTTGCAAAACCTTAGCAAGTATTGTGCCTCATGAACCATTCAAGTAGAGATCCCTTGACTCTTTTTGAATTTAAGTATGGGGGATTTACGCAGTGCATTATATTAGATATCATTTTTGGGATTCAACTGCGTTAAGTAAGTCATTCAAACGTATGACCATTTCCATGAGAGGTAGTCGTAACTGACTAATTTCTCATGATTTTTGAATAGTTCACTTAGCACTCATTGAAACTAGTGAAATGTGGAGAACGAATCACATAGCATCAATCATCACTTCCGGGGCTTGCACCCGGTAACCAGGACTTCCCAGGAGGTCACCCATCCCAGAACTCCTCTGGCTCAAGCGCGCTTAACTGTGGAGTTTTTCCCCACAATCAAGTCCACTTAGCTTGCTACCCCATTTGCAAAACCTTAGCAAGTATTGTGCCTCATGAACCATTCAAGTAGAGATCCCTTGACTCTTTTTGAATTTAAGTATGGGGGATTTACGCAGTGCATTATATTAGATATCATTTTTGGGATTCAACTGCGTTAAGTAAGTCATTCAAACGTATGACCATTTCCATGAGAGGTAGTCGTAACTGACTAATTTCTCATGATTTTTGAATAGTTCACTTAGCACTCATTGCATCGGGTGATGCTCACAGGGGTGAATTCAATGGTATTCTTATGTAATGTAACTTATTTAATGGCATGAAGAATAAATATTGTGTTTGTGTGTTAAAGTAGATCCATGAACCACCAAGAGAAATCAAATCTATAGAGATGCAAATCTTTCCTCAAGTTTCACACTAAAAAAAGTTGCTTACACCTTGAGAGATTTGATCTCTCTCAATATTAAATAAATCCAGAATTAAGATAGATCTAAGCTAGTAAAATATCTAATGATAAAAAACTAACCCTTTATCATAACTAAAAATTAATATAATATATTCATATTAATAATTAGAAAAAAACAAAAAGAAAACAAAAACAAGAAAAAAAAACAAGACTAAGCTTATATCAATAACTATGGTTTCCTTCATCACGTCAATCATTCAAAACCTTTGTCATAGCTAATGGTATATCTATAGAGTTAATATAATAGTCATATTTTTATTTAGCAAATAAGTAAGCTTATATTAATAACTATGGTTTAATCAATCTTCTCCCTCTATCCCAAAAATCATCCAAAAGATAAACCATACTACACGGATAGAGGCATCACGCTATTTTACAGTCAAGTTACTTTGTAGGAACACATGTCATTCTCCTCCCAACTTGCAACTAGTAGTCAACATTATTGATGCGGGGCAATGAATTCACATTCTTCAGGTTGCATGGAGTGACCATGCCACCCCCTCTATTAATGTTACCACATCCCCAGGGTTATAGGCAATGTCCCCATGCAATCTATTTCCTCAAAACACACCTCCATCGGGTAAAAATATATTTACAAAGTTTAAATTGTAGCATCAAGATAGATTTTATTATTTATTGAGTAGGAACCAACTTCATCACAAATATTGTAAACTCCTAGTCAAAGCTACAGTGAGCTGCATTTTCCTCATACGTAGTGCAAAATTCAAATTTCTCATATCATCCAAACCATATATTCAATTCCCATGAAATTTGGATGATAGATGCACCAATATGAGATGAATAAGCAGTATAATTTAGGTAAAATTGATTTTCATTTTTAAAGAGAATAGTCATCATCACGTACACTTGTTTCCCATTGTTATTAAAAGTTGTGCATCAAATTGTCATGGGAATTGGTCGGGATATGCATTATGGTAGTGGGAATAATTAGAGCTACATTTTGAGAAACCATAGGTATAGTTTGAGAAAAAGGAATTTTGAAGAGAAATTAAACTTTAAAAGAGACAGACAAACTTGAAAGCAACACATGATGCAAAAGATGTATAAACATTTTTGCTTTATGACAATTTTTTTTATGATTTATGTGACTCCTTTAGTTTCATAAACATCTCTTACGCTCATTTTGAACATTATGTTATCATATTTTTCCATTAATAATACTTTCTTATGTATTTTTATTAAATTTTTTGTTTTTAAAATTTCTTGTAGTTAAATGCATTATAAAAAAAAAATTATGGAATTTTCCAGATTTTATAATTTTTAATTTGTTGTCATATTTATTATGAAACTAAGTAAAATAAATATATGGGTTTTACTTGTAGATAACCCAAGATGATGTACTACATGTTGAGATTTTCTGTTTTATTAAATTTGGGAAAAATCTCATGTATGTGACAACAATAGGATTAGTTGTTATATTAGCTCCAGTATTTTTTGAGGAGGAGTTAATGCATCCTATATTTGTTGTGAGGGAATTTATGATTCAGTTTTATGCTCCAACTATATAGAAATGTAATCCTGTAGAGGATTGTAAGAGTGTGTAAAGTGTGTAGAGAAAATAGGGAGAGCTGAGAGTATGTGTGAAAAATTATTAGATTTGTTGTAATCTCCTTTCAATAGTAAGATTGCTGATGCCTCTGTTCTGGTGGACATAGCCCAGATTGGTTGGGTGAACCACGTTAAATCTCTGTGTTATGTTTTTGTGTAGTTTTTTGTATGTGCTGTGGAAGTTTATATTTATTTCAGCTACGCTTTGTTTAGTCTAACAAGTGGTATCAGAGCGGTGCAGCGGAGCGTGGAGGGCCCATAACCTACAGGTCTCTAGTTGTCGAGCTGGTGCGTGTGACAGATCCGCTGAAGGTGGAGTTTTGGCGATTGGCGCGGTTTTAGCAGAGACAGTCACGCTAATTTCTGGCAGTGAACAATTGGCGTGTTTTATTTTTGAATATAAGTGCCAATCTGATACGAGTCTGATACTCACGCCAGAGCTCCAATATTCCGATTGGCACGGAATCGAAGGGATTAAGCGTGCCAATTTTGCGACACTTACACGGATATTGCTCTGGCGCGGTTGATCGGCTGTCAGAGGAGCGCCAGGCAGTGGATGGTGTTTTAGGCGTAGGTTTTCCACTATCAAAGAGTGCCCGACAGATTTTCCCTCTGGTAAAACTGCAATTTTTTGTTTTTCTTTTTAAAATTGTGATTACACGGCACGCCAGAGTCAGTTTTTCAATTTGGAATTGGAGATTGTTTATTTGATACAACATGGCAAAATCTCAAAGTGCTCGTTTTGAGATCGAGAAGTTCAATGGCAAACATAACTTCGAGATATGGAAAGTGAATATGCATGACTTGCTTGTGCAAAAAGGTATGGAAGGCGCTGTTGGGAAGATCCAAACAACCTTACCCCATGAAAAATGATGAATGGAATGAATTGGATGGAATAGCTCTGAGCGATATTCGACTGTGTTTGGCAGATGATGTTTTGTTTAACATCGTGTGAGAGAAAACTACTGCTGGTTTGTGGACAAAGCTGGAGAAGTTGTACATGACAAAATCCTTGACCAATAGGATTCTTCTAAAGTGACAATTGTACAGTCTGCATATGAAGGAAGGTACAGCTATTACTGATCATTTGAATGTCTTTAATACTCTCGTGGTGCAATTAGAAAGTACAGAAGTAAAATTTGAATCAAAAGATAAAGCTATAACTTTATTGTGCTCATTGCCAGAGTCATGGGATCATTTTGTTACTTCTATCAGTCCAATTATATCAGAAACCCTTGAATTTGATGATATTGTTGGAGCTTTATTGACCGAAGAGACAAGGAAGAGGTCAAATGCTGACACCTCTACATCAGAAGCAATGATGGCTAGAGGTCGTTCGAGAGAAAGACGCTCTCGTAAGCACAACGACACATGATCAAAATTGAAAGGGAAGAAGAGTAAGGTAAAGTTTTGGTTTTGTGGCAAATCGGGACATTTGAGGAAGGACTGTTGGAAGATATAGCAAGCATCCAAAGAAGACTCTTTGACAGCGAAGCAAGAAGCAAACACGACAGATACAAGTTCGGCATCTGGTTCAGGTATGAGTGATGAAGTCTTATCAATTAATTTGTCAAATCATGATCAACATTGGCTGTTAGATTCTTGTGCTTCAAACCACATGTGTATTCATAGAGAAGGGTTTAAGACGTATAGATCAATTAATGATGGAGTCGTGTACATGGGTAATGATGTCACATGTAATATTGTGGGAATAGGGAGTATACAGCTGCAAATGTTTGATTGGACAACCAAAATGTTAACTGATGTAAGACATGTACCAGATTTAAGGAAAAATCTAATTTCACTACGAGCACTTGACACAAATGGATATAAAACTATAATTCAAGGTGGAGTAATGAAAATTTACAAAGGTATTTTACTAGTAATGAAAGCTAAGAAGGTAGGAAATCTATTTCATTAGAAGGAAGAACAGGGTCAAATCATGTGTCTACGGTGTCTGAACATGACAGTAGTTCCATTCGCTTATGGCATCAAAGGTTGGGCCATATGAGTGAAAGAGGGTTAAAAATTTTGGCTGATCGCAAGTTACTTCCTAATCTAAAGTCTGGAAAGTTAGATTTCTGTAAACATTGTCTGTTTGGAAAACAAAGTAAGCAAAAGTTTAAAACAGGCAAACATACTAGTAAATGAATACTTGATTATATCCATTCAGATGTTTGGGGTCCAGCCCCTACAACTTCATATGGTGACTCGTCATATTTTGTATCGTTTATTGATGATTTTTCTAGGAAAGTGTGGGTCTACATGTTGAAAAGGAAGTCTGATGTTCTTACAGTTTTCAAGTAGTTTAGCGCATTGGTAGAAAACATCACTGGAAGAACTATTAAATGTTTAAGAACTGACAATGGTGGTGAGTTTACTTCAAAGGAATTTGATAATTATTGCAAGGAAGCTGGGATCGAAAGACATAAAACCACTTTGTATACTCCTCAACGAAAAGGAGTTCCTAAACGCATGAACAAGACTCTTTTAGAGAGAGCGAGAAGTATGCTGAGTAACACTAATTTGCAGAAGGAATTGTGGACAGAAGAGGTTGCTACAACTTGTTATCTAGTAAATCGATCACCATCAACTGCAATAGGATACAAAATTCCTCAAGAGGTATGGAAAGGTCATCCTTGTGATTATTCTAAACTGAAAGTTTTTGGTTGTGATGCATATGCTCTAGTTCCAAAACATCAGCATTCTAAATTAGATCCTAAATCAAAAAGGTATATCTTTGTTGGATATGGTGATGGGACAAAGGGATACAGATTGTACGATCCTACTACTCACAAGATCATCATTAATAGAGATGTTAAATTTAATGAATCCTCACTTGAAAGTTCAGATGTAGATGATAAAGTGAAACAGGATAATGTATCTAAGCTTCAACACATTCAATTTGAAACTAGTCCAAATATTGATGATGATCAAGATGAACATGGTTCAGATGTAAGTCATGAAAAAGTTTCAGATGCAGGTCATGAACAAGTTTCAGATGTAGATCATGAACATGATTCAGATGCTGATCATGAATAAGTTCCTATAGGTACTAATCAATCAATTGTGGAAGTACCAGAAACATCTTTAAGGAGGTCCACGAGAATTAAATGTCCTCCTAGAATGTATGACGATTATGTTACTTTAGTTGCTTTAACTGCTAACAACGATGAACCTCGATGCTATCAGGAAGTTGTAGAAGGTTCAAAAAGTGACAAGTGGAAAGCAGCCATGAAGGACGAAATGATGGCCTTAGGTAAGAATGGCACATGGGATTTGGTTGAACTTT
Organism: Pinus tabuliformis; assembly: GCA_031772625.1. Taxonomy (NCBI): domain Eukaryota; kingdom Viridiplantae; phylum Streptophyta; class Pinopsida; order Pinales; family Pinaceae; genus Pinus; species Pinus tabuliformis. The sequence continues at coordinate 572,593,754 of CM062805.1, read as the reverse complement.
CGAAAGACAAGAAAACTGTGGGATGTAAATGGGTTTTCAGGTTGAAACAGGGTGTGAATGATACTGAGGATAGGTACACAGTGAGGCTGGTCGCAAAAGGTTTTTCTCGGAAAGTAGGCATTGACTTTCATGAGATTTTTTCACCAGTTGTTAAAATAGTTTCAATTAGAATTTTGTTAGCATTAGTCGCTTTGCTTGATTTAGAATTGCAACAACTAGATGTTAAGACTGCATTTTTACATGGAGACTTAGATGAGGAAATTTATGTGGAACAACCGGAAGGGTTTGTTCAGCATCGCAATTAGAAATTTATCTGCAGGCTCAAGAAATCATTGTATGGCCTGAAGCAGTCACCTCGGCAATGGTACAAGAAGTTTGATTCTTTCATGTTGAGTAAAAATTATATAAGAAGTGAATATGATCATTGTGTTTACCCTAAGAAATTAAGTAATGGCATGTTCATTATCTTAGTGTTGTATGTTGACGATATGCTTTTAGCAAGCAAAATCATAACAGAGATCAACAGGTTAAAGGATCAAATGGCTAGGACATTTGATATGAAAGATCTAGGAGCAGCAAGACAAATTTTGGGCATGGATATTTTCAGAGACAAGAGCAATGGTAAGCTGTGGCTATCACAACATAAGTATATTGAGAAAATACTCTTGAGTTTTGGTATGAATAATGTGAAGCCTGTTTCAGTCCCTTTAGCTTCCCATTTTAAGCTTTCTTCAAGTTTATGTCCTAGTACAAATGAAGAAAAGGAATATATGTCTCGAATTCCATATGCCAATGTAGTAGGTTGTTTAATGTATGCGATGGTTTGTACTCGACCAGATATTTCACATGCAGTTGGGGTTGTCAGCAGGTATATGGCAAATCCAGGAAAAGAACACTGGTCAGCAGTGAAATGGGTGCTTCAATATTTAAGAGGCACAAGTGATTATTATATCACTTATAATAGAAGTAGGGAATTTGTTTGCGGTTATGTTGATTCTAATTTTGCAGGTGATTTGGATAAGAGAAGGTCAAATTCAGGGTATGTCTTTACTCTTGTAGGTGGAGCTATTAGCTGGATGTCAAAGCTACAGAATATTGTTGCTTTATCCACTACTGAAGTAGAATACATAGCTACTTCGCATGCTTGCAAAGAAGCAGTTTGGTTGAAAGGTTTGATTTTGCGAGTTCGGTAGGTTGCAAGACAACATCAGGTTATTTTGTGATAGTCAAAGTGCAATTAATTTGGCTAAGAATCCAGCCTATCATAGTAAATCAAAGCATATACCTATCAAGTACCATTTTGTAAGACAGGTTATCACTGAAAGGGTGTTTCTCTTGAAAAGGTGCATACGAAGGAAAATTGTGCAGACATGTTCACGAAACCAGTTTTGTTAGAGAAGTTGCGTTGGTGTCTTGCTTCTCTTAGCTTGCAGAAAAGAAAAATAATAAACGAACAAGGCATCAGGCTAATTGTTGTCAAGGTGGAGATTGTTGAGATTTTTTGTTTTATTAAATTTGGGAAAAATCTCATGTATGTGACAACAATAGGATTAGTTGCTATATTAGCTCCAGTATTCTTTGAGGAGGAGTTAATTCATCCTATATTTGTTGTGAGGGAATTTATGATTCATTTTTATGCTCCAGCTATATAGAAATGTAATCCCGTAGAGGATTGTGAGAGTGTGTAAAGTGTATAGATAAAATAGGGAAAGATGAGAGTATGTGTGAAGAATTATTAGATTTGCTGTAATCTCCTTTGAATAATAAGATTGTCGTTGCCTCTGTACTGGTGGACATAGCCCAGATTGGTTGGGTGAACCACGTTAAATCTTTGTGTTATGTTTTTGTGTCATTTTTTGTATGTGCTGTGTAAGTTTATACTTATTTCAGCTGCACTTTGTTTAGTCTAAAAATACATATTCATTTGGGCGAAAATTTCCTCGACTAACACGTTGTCAATGCAAGCACTTTAATAACTAAAACATAAAATAAATTACTAAAAACTCCTAGATTCCAGTTATGAAAATCATATCCATGATCTGAGCAACTTACAAGGAGATTAAGGTCATATGTTAGCGTTAAAACATTTTGTGATCAATTCAAAACATGGTTTATGCATATTCTGTTAACATTCTCCCTATAAAGGCGATTGACTTGACTTGTAAAAAAACACAACATTTTGTGATTGATTTTAACCATGACATATGCATATTTTGTTAAAAGTATCCCCGTAAAGGAAAGTGACTTGACTTGACAAAAACACATGATATATATTATTTTGATGGAAGACTGACTTTTCAACACGTGTGTTTTAAAATAAGTTTCAAACATGTGAATAGTTATGTTTTATCAAGTAATAATGCATTTTTGAAGTTTCAATTCTTGGTTTTAATTGCGTTTGCTTAGTCATGGAGGACCCTCATATCTTGAGTGGGTGCACTTTTTCATTTCTTATTGAATTTATCCATATTTTCATGTTTATATATATTTCTCATAGTCATATACATTCATATTTGAATAAGGTTATCGAATAGATTAAGATAGTGCATAGATAGACATAAAAGATATATATGTTTCTGTTTGCTATTTTATTACTATTGTTAGAGCCTAGATTTGTCTCAGGCTGAAAAGACAAGGTTCTAGGTCCACATCAAACCACGCTCAGCCTCGTAGCTAGCCCTACGAGGACAGGAGAGGGCTCTCTCCAAGTCGATCTCGGCAAACGACAATCGATGGGGCTCGAGATGACTGAAATAAAAGATAATTTTAGGCTATGTATGAAATACAAGGGTTTTTTTTTTAGTTTTGGGGGGTTTTGTGTTGGAAACAGGGAAAGGTAAATTAGGCTCGGGGATGAGGCACAGTTTCTGCAGAGTTCTGATTAGGGCAAGGAAGGAGATCGTTTTGATGCTTTAAAGTGAGTGTGATGGATAGATCAGAATGGTGAGAAGCTAAGGAGAGCAAGATAGTCTCAAGAATTCCCCTTAAACAGATGAAAACATGAAAATTTAAACAAATTCAAAGGCAGAGCATAACAATTATGGATTCTACCTTAATCACTCATTTGTTCAAATTCAGAAGAAGAAGCTTGAAAATGGTACACATAACACGAGATAAACTTACAATTACTCAGAGAAGCACACCATCAAAACATAAAGCCACATGGATCCCAAACAGTGCTGCAAAACCCCGGTCTTTCCTTAGCCAAAAATGCAGAAGTGAATGTACAATAGAGTGCCAAACTTTTCCCAAGAGTCCAACCTATTCCGTTGCCTCTAGGGGTTGAGCTCCTCATTCTAGGAGCTGTTTCAACCAATTCCAAACAAAACACTAAAATCTAGGCAGTCAAAACAACTTGCCTCTATAAGGTAGGAAACTGATTCATTCATTAAATTTTAACTTTTTTGACGAATGAATCCTCTAGAACAAGTAAATAAGTACCAAAATTACATCATGTTCACCCAATTACTTCAAGATAAGTAAAAAATAACATCACAAAGCAAAAATAGTCAAACTGGCCAAATTTCTGAGCTAGAAGGTGGAAAATTGGTCAAAAAACCTCTGTGTGTCACACCAATTTCTATATGCATCATGCCACTTTGATTTTATTTTTGAGGCACTTGCTGAAGTCCAAATTGAGCCCAAGTGTACTTGTTGGAAAGCGCTCCCTGTCTAATCTCCAACCAAAGTGGAATTTACGAATTTTTTTCCCATTTTCCCCTCCAAAACCTCAATCACCCAAGACTACTTCCTGTGTGTGAAATTAGGAGCAGAGAGGTCATTTTTAGGGTGATTTTGACCTCCTAAGGACTCAAAACATTCCCAAACCTTTTGGCCATGTACCAAAAATCATGATTTTTCATGAAAAATCCAAAACTATATTTTTTTTTGCATTTGGAGCTTCCAATCATAAGCGCGTGCCACGTGGTGGGACGCACAGGGAGAAAAACCCTGTTTTTTGCACAAAAATTTACAAAAAAACCAAAAGTGCCCCAAATTTCTTGAAATTTGGGCTGGAGCTTCTTCATTAAGTGTTATGTTGGGCTAAAGAGGCGTCGGCCAATATCTGAAGATGATCGAGCTCCCTTTGCCTCTTTTGCTTCTTGATTGCCTTCCTCAATTTCGCCTTCAAATTCCTGATTCATGCCTTGCACACCTTGTTTCGTGCCATGTAGTGGAAAGCCATGTGTCTCAGCAATGCATGGTCCTTGTCAGCCTTTTCTAACAGCCTCTCTAAGTGAATGTTAACTCTCTTGAGATTGGCCTCCCAATCCTCATTTATCTCTTGCTCCAATGATGTGAGCTTAACTCTTCTCCTTTGTGCAGCTTGGCGATGCTCATGAATGTTTTGTAGCTCCATGATTGCCTGCTAATCCTCAAGTTGTATGTTCCTCTGCTCCAAATACTTCATCATCCACCTAGCCCTCTCCAAGTCAAGGGATAAGGCTTTGGTCTCTGTTTGCTTCTCCTTGATGATCTTTCTAAGTTTGGTGCTTTGTGGACCCATACTAGTATCATCATCATGAATGACAATGGAGTCGGTCTCTCGTTCACCTGATGGCTCCCTTGAAGGACCCTCATCCTGCATTGGCCTCTTGCTTTTGTTTTGTACCTGTTGGTGAGCTCTAGTATTGTAGCAATAATGCTACAACTCCTGGGGCTTCCTGTCTCTTAATTTTATCAACCCGGTAGTTCGTACAAACTTGGAAGCGACGGTGCTGTATGCACAAGTACTAGCCCTTGTCGCAGCTGTCACTTGGTCAGCTGGCACAAGTCCGCTAGGGCTTAAGCCAACTTCTATAGGCTCACAGAAGAAGCTTTATCAATGATGGACGAAAGTTAACTTCAAAGAAAGGCTACTCTACTTGACAAACTGAATCAAAAGCAACTTAAAGCATGTAAATCTATGAAACCCTAATTTAACTAGTCTATCCTCTATAATGCAAAGAATGTGGGTGCAACTCTTATGAATGCTGTCATTGCCTCTAACAAGTATGAATGCATGGGTCTAAGCTACTGGCATCATGAGAAATGTGTTTTTGTGTTTTTCCTTTAAGTGTGTGGAGTGATTGTGACCTTGGCCTAACTAGGGTTTGATTGTGCGGGTGGGATGGAGATGGAAGGAAAGGGTGGGACAGGTTGGGGAGGCTTGGAGAGGTTCCTAAGGATCCTCAGCACCCATCCACAGAGGTCCCTCACGTTCAGAAGCTCGGCAATGAAGTGAATGGCCTCCTACAGGAAAGCTGCTGGGAATTCTACAGGATACTCTGTTTTCTACAGGATGGCTGTGCACGTCTACAGGATGGTTGGTCGTGGAGATTTTAGGAGTGGATGGAGTGTTGGAGTGGTGTGGGAGGCTAAGGGAGATGGAGATGGACGTAATGATGTCTTAGGAAATGGCAAGTCAGATGAAGGAAGGGTGCATGCAATGGGTTGATGTTTTGGAAGGGTGAAATCAACGAGAGTGAAGGAAATGGAGCGGTACGTGGAATGAGAGAGTTGGAGGGCAAGTGAGTGAGGTAGAGGATGAATAGAACTTGCAGGTGGATGGAGAAAACGACGAAGGAAGTGGCTGGAGAAAGAGCAACGTAAATGAAACAAATGACCTGTGCATCAAAACAAGAGATTCATTAACCTATTATGCCATGAAACCTACAAATCCGAAATGGAAAACAAGAAATGAAACTAATGCGTGAGAGTGCAGTATGGATCAATGTCGAGAATATATGAATGGATTTTCAATAAAAACGTTCATGTGGCAACTTGCGTGGAGATGAAACGACTGCTGTTCTTTTTGGTGGCTGATCATGGTTTACACCCCAATCCCAATGGTGAGATGGCAGTGAGCCTTTTGCAACTTGTTTTTGATGGAGCTCCAAGAGATTTATTCAACCAACCTATCAAACTCGAATACTGAAAGCAAAGCATCATACCAGTCCTATCTATGCTAATGAAAACAACTAAACCAACAAGCTGGAAATCCGAATTGCATAGGAAACTAAACAAACTCAAGTGCTGGAACTAATGGTAAATGCATTACAACACGGAGGAGGACTATGGCTCTCAGGTTGGGCCCTCACCTAAGAGCTATAGCTCCTTGAGAAAACTCAGAACTAACTCAAAAGTGGCCTTCTTTATTCATAACCTGATAACATGCCAAATTGGCTTACAAAAGAGAACGAAACTTGAGCTGTGCTCCAAAATTACAATAGTAATACGAGAGTTTCAACAACCTAACCAAGGCTAAGGCTTCTATACTTATACAAAACGATGCTCCAACAGATATCCATGATTCTAGGAGCTCGGCTGTTCAATCTATAGTTTAACTGCTGATCCTGTAGGATGGTCATAAATGCTGTTTCCTGTAGAGCAGTTTTGAACTGCTGTTCCTGTAGAACAGCTGGCCGTGTATTAAGCTCGGAGGGAGGCTGAAGTGCGCTCGGAGTTCTTGGTGAGGATCACGAGGAATGTCCCCCAACCGTGGACAACCTCTCCTTATGTTAGCAATGCCAACTCGTTGTCTCCTTGCCACCTTTTCGTTGTCTTTTGCTCCCTTTTAATGCCAAAACCTGGAATCACAATGCATTAGCTACGTGGATAAAGTGCCTATCATTTCTCCTACAAACAACATGAATAAACTAAGAAGTGTATGCATAAACAATAAAAATGAATGGTTTGAGCAAGCAAAATAGGCCAAAAATGAGCCCAAATTGTACCAAAATTGGGGCTCATCATCACCCCCCAGCTGAACCATTTGCTCATCCTTGAGCAACTCAGTCGAGATCCTCATCCTTCATGGCCTTTACTGCTCCCCTTACATCCCAAGCTTCTGTGGTGATGTCTTCATGGTTGATATGAAACCCTGCTGTACTTTCCACTTTTTCCCATTGTGCCCTTTCTTCCTTTCCTGCACCCCCTTCAGCCAATCCTAGCAACAATGGAGGGCTGAGTTTGAGGCCAATCCAGCTGGCCTGAAGTCTTTGCACTGATTTCTTGTACAGGTCCATCCTTGCAAATGCTTCCCTCATTCTGGTCGGGGTATGGTATTCCCTGATTTTCAAGCTATGTGCCAAAGCATGCCATCTACGTGCACAAGCATGGCCAGCAGTTTCTCCCAAGAGTCTGTCCATGTCTTCAAAATGGGCGATTGCTTGGGCTTGCTGATCTATAAATCTCAGGGAAGCTGCAGGATCATTGGATAACTGTTGGCGGGCTGAGGTGAGGGCAACCAGATCTCCTAGTTCTGGCCGAATATACAGTGGTTCACTCACTTCCCGGTTCATGACCGACTTCTCCTCAGTGGCTCTCTGATCCTCATGATTCAGCCAAGATGCAAAAGCCATTAGTTGCATATCGCCCAAGGCGATATTGGGATCCCAAGAGACCTCATTGGGCAGAATTAGATTGTGGATATAAAATTCTGCTAGCTGAGCTTTATCTTCTGCTGAGCTAGTGTTGCATACTTCAGTAAACTGCTGTGGGTCATGAATTTGCTCAATACCTCTTTGTGCTAGGGTGTTGATCTGGAATTGTAGCCACCGATCCTTTAAGTACAGCCCATAGGACTTTGCAGGATGTCTGCACTGCAAGGCTTCCATGGCCCAACTAGCCATGCAAGCCAATTGCACCTCCTTTTGTTGCAGCTGCTCCTTCAAGGCCTGCACCTCAATTCTAAACTGTTGTTCTTCTTCCTGTAGAACTGTTTTTGGTCCTTCAATATTGGTGGCCAGCTCCTTCTTGCCTTCTTGTTCAGATGTGATGCCCTTGGAGGATAGTCCTGCCTTTGCCTGGAGTTCTTGTAGCTGCAACCGTAGCTTTTGGTTTTCTTCCTGTAGAAGTGCCTGCTGGCAGCTAGCCACATGGTTAGCCATAGTGAACTTGCTTCTGACCTCCCTAAGCTGATTTTGTAGAGGGCCTATGTCCCCTACCCCCTTTGATTTGGCAATTTGCATCCAGGTATGGGAGCGAACTCTTTCTTGCTCCAATTCGAAGAATAGAGGTACGGTGAATTTTTGTGGGATGATCTGGCCTGCCTCCAAGAAAGTGTAGTATGAATTCAGATTGGGTGAAGGACTAGGTTCAGGTATATGCTCTCTTGCTTTTTCTTGAGGGGGTTCTGCCTCATCCGCCCTGGGTGATGAAGGTCCTCCTTCTTCTTTCTGTTCGGTTTCCTGTAGTCGAGCTAAGGTATCCTGTAGGACGTTCTCAGCTTCCTGTAGCCGGGTCTTCTCGTCCATCAGGTCCACTCGGTCTTGCCATGTGCTCTTCTTCGGGCTGCCCTTTTCATAGGTAACTGTGACCTTTGAGGGAGATTTGTCTTTGGGAGAAACAGGGATGTCCTCAATGACAATTGGGCTGCTGGACTGCTGCTGTGGTTTCCCTGTTTTTATCCGAACACTCCTCCGTGCTTTGAAGTAGAGAGGAGGGTCCCTCTTCCTTTTTCCCTTTTGCTTAGGTGGCGTACTGAGGCCAGCTAATACGGCCACTGCCTCTCTGGCTAAAACATCCACCTTTCGCTTCTCAGATTTTGGTTGTGCATGGCTTCCTGTAGAAGCCTGTTTTTGCACCCTTGTGCTTCCTGTAGACGCTGGTGTCGAGCTTCCTGTAGAAGCCTTGGTCTTTGCTTTTGGGCTTCCTATAGAAGCCTGCTTTTCCCCCTGTTGCGGTAGGTGTCTTCCCTTTTTCTCTTTTTTCTACGGTGGATTGATCCTTTTGCTTGCTTGCGAGTGCTGGATAGGTAATTGGGCTGACGTGGCTTTCCCCGACTCTGTCTCTTCTGCTTTTTGACCTTAATTCTCTTGCTGACAGGATGGGGGAGTCAGCTTTGTCTTTATCCTCTTCTTTCTCAGCCACCTCTTCCTTGTCTTCAGTGCTGGAGGAGCCACTCTCTTCGATCAGCATTTTAATGTCTCCATCTCGTGTCAGATTCCTAAACGACTCCCAGGAGAGGGGAACTCTATATGAGTGCAAGGCATCTTCCACAAGCAATTTTATTAACCCATGATGGGCTATCTGATTAGGGATGCCCTGTCTTAGTTTGGTAGCACACTCCATGAGGGACTGTAGAAGATAATAAGGGATGCTTAGTTTTTGGTCTACAGGATCGTCAATTCCGTGCCTTAATTCAGTGAGGAGCCGGAAATGATATGCATATACTATACTGAACCGGCCTTCACACGTAATATACTTCATTATTTGCAAACTGACTTCATTCCACGGTGGTGTTAGGCTCGTCCTTCTTACCCCATTTTTATCCTCCGAGAATTCTTCCTCAGGTGTGAAGAAATCCTTCTTTGCTTGCTGGCTCATCTTCCGCTCGTCTTTGTCCCACGGCAGACCCATGGGCAACTCTGTAATCCGACTGATATGCTCAGGGGTGAGTTTGAGGCTGAGACCTCTGAAGGTTACCGTGGCCAACGTCTGTGATTTAGGCTGCAGAGCCTGCAAAAATTCCTCGGCTACTTCCTCATCGTAGCCCTGTAGTTTATCACAGAAAGGCATCCATTGTGCTCTAGTGAAGAGCTCAACCACTGCCGGGTTTCTCCTTAATGCATTTGAATTAGTGGGCTCTCGCCTCATAAACCCGCCAGGCATGATGAACACAGTGTTTGTACCAGAGGTGGTGGATACATAGGAAATTCGGTCTTAAAGACAGAACATGCAATGAATTTTCAGACCACAGTGTGATTATACAGCTATCCTGTAGGAGCGATAGTATAGGCACGGCAAAAAAAAAATTTATGACCACACTGTGACTAATTGCCTTGCCACCTTTTTTAAAAAACCAATTGCGGAAGGAGTTGCAGGGTTACCTCTTTTCTGCCACCTTTTTTTTACGTGAAGACTTCACCTTCCTGTAGAGCCGCGTGCCTGTAGAAACTGCTTCCTGTAGGACGACGTTCTTGTAGAAACTGTTCCTGTAGGAGCAGTGTGCAGGCTTCGGGAAGAGCTTTTAGCTGGCTGGCGGTCGAGGGGTGCTTTACTAGCGTTCAGGTAGCCGAGAGCTCGGCGTGTCAACATGCAGAGGTAAGCAGAGGATCTACTCGAGTTTTGAAGTGAGGTTGATGGAGATACACGCTTAATCGAGCCGATTAGATTTTGAATCGGCGCAGCTCGTGGAGCGGGGGTGAGCTGTCCCCGCCGGACCGTTGGGTGACGTCACCCCTCATCCGCCTGCACATTCGTTTGTTGCCGCATTCATTCCCACAGATCTGCCGCCGCCCTTTTCGGTTAAACTTCACTTCTCGGTTGACGGGACTGATCTTCACGTGCTTGCTGCGTGTGTCTCTTGTCGTGGCTGCCACCTCGTCCTCTGACTATCCCTTTACTAACCGACGTGGCCCATCACTGGCCTTTAGGCCGCTCAACCATTCACCTTTATGCCATGCAAAACAAATCGAAGTAATAATCATGCAGTTTGATGGAGAGAAGGATTAGAACACTTACCTGTGCGCGGCTGCACACGATTTCCAGATTTTTTTAGCGATGGATCCACCTGCCGCATGTGGCTGCACATTCCTGTAGGCTCGTGGTTACAGGATGCTGGCGATGGAGTGGATGGATCTGCGTTCATGCGCCCGTGTTTGATCTCAGATGGCGGTGCTGTGAACGGTCTTCACTTGAGCAGGTCGAACTGTTACAGGATCCCCGCGAGGGGTCTTGTCACCGTTCTTTCTTCTCGGGTGTATGCTGCATGCTGGCGGTTCTGGCTTCTCGATCATGATCCCAACGCTTCTGATGTATCAACATGGATGTGGTATGGTTCTCGGTGCTTAGTTTCTCTTTGACAGGTGCTTTCTCACGAGAACTGATTACTTTGGTGTGTTGCTGCAGGGATCTGGGTTGCATGGCGACGAGGGTGGTGGAGGACGATAATGGCAATGTTCAGGGGTGCCATCATTGACATGCATGCATTCAATCCACTCCTCAGTCGCTAGATCTTCATTTGAAACACATTTCGGCCATCGTAACCTTCTACAGGAAGTTTCCTGTAGAACACAGAGCTTCCTGTAGAAATTTGGCACTTTCCTGTAGAAGATCCACGTCTTCCTGTAGGAAGACTGTCTGTTCCTGTAGAAAAACTGTATCCTCCTGTAGAAGATCCAAAGCATGATAATAACTGCACATACCTTAAAAACATTGCTGTTCTTGGAGGAGGTGCTGATGACATCCTTTGCTAGCATGATGAAGGCCCCTGGCTTGGAGTGGAGAGGCTTCTTCTCCTCCATAGAACATCTGCATGCAAACCTTTTTATTGTGTTGATTGTTTTTTTTCTCTTTTTTTTTTTTTTTTTTTAGAAAGACAATAGGAGTGCCTCGATGAGGTTTTCACCCCCACTGCCTGCCTTGGGTGCCGTAGAGAGGTTTTCACCCAAGGATCTTTATTTTCCTCTTTTTTCTTGAAAGACAATAGGAGCGCCTCAATGAGGTTTTCACCCCTACTGCCTGCCTTGGGCGCCTCAGAGAGGTTTTCACCCAAGGATCTTTATTTTTTCCCTTTTTTTTTTTTTTTTTTTTTTTTGTGTGTGTTTTAGATCCTTCAGGGTATGCCCAAAGTGGATGCAGAACCCTTCTCTATGACCAAAACAGATTTCTCCATAGTGCTGATAAACTCTTGTCTTGAGAGAGGTCTTCTATAGATCTTCAATCGGTGCCCATTTACAAGCATGGGAATGGATTCCTCATCAATGGTTCGAATGAGGACAGATCCATTGTCATGGCACTGTTCCACCACATATGGTCCTAGCCATTTGGTTCTCAACTTCCCCTTGAAATCTTTGAATCTGGAATCATACAACAAAGCCCAATCTCCAGGCTGAAATTGCTTGTCATGGAGATGTTGGTCATGCCACACCTTCCTCTGAAGTTCAACCACCTCTGAGTGAAGGAGGGCCTGCATGCGGTGTTCATCCAGTCCATTCAGCTGCAATAGCCTTTCTTGCTGTGCATGGCTGAGATCTAGGTCCACCTGAGCTGCCAACCTCAAAGTGTTATACTCAAATTCAATGGACAGCAAAGCTTTCTTCCCATAGACCAGCTCATAAGGTGTGAAACCGGTGGTGGTCTTCCAAGTGGTGTTGTAAGCCCATGTGGCTTCAACTAGGCGATCTGCCCAGTCTTTTCTGCTGCTGTCTACCACTTTGGTCAAGATCCCTTCTAGAGCTCTATTGGTGACTTCCACCTGCCCATTGGCTTGAGGATGATAAGGGGTGGAAGTCCTATGCTTGATCTTGTGATGAGCCAATAGATCTTCAACCAAGTTAGAGGTGAACTGGCTCCCTTGATCGGTCACCAGCTCTCTTGGGTAGCCAAACTTGTAGAAGATGTTCTCTCTTAAGAACTCAACCACCTTTTCTTCAGTTGCTGCTTTGATTGCTTTAGTCTCTGCCCACTTTGTCAAGTAGTCAGTACACACTATGATGTAGGATCTTTGCCTCGAAGAGGGATTGATTGGGCCCACAAAGTCCATGCCCCACTTCTCAAATGGCTCGAGAGTCACTTGAGGTTGGAGAGGCATCTCATCCCTTTGGGTCGGTTTCCCCATTCTTTGTTATTGGTCACACTGGCTAACATATCTTCTGACATCTTGATGAAGTGTGGGCCAATAGTAGCCTGCCTGCAGGATCTTGAAGGCAGTTCTCTTTGCCGCAAAATGTCCTCCACAAGGCCCATCATGACAGGTGAGGAGAATGTCAAAGACTTCCTCCTCCCTTACACAACGCCTTAAGATCTGATCGGGGCCAAGCTTGAACAGGTTGCCCCCAATCCATGTAAATGAGGCACTCTTTCTGATGATTTTGCTCTTCTCTTTTGAAGAGAGGTGCGGAGGAAACTGAGCTGAAACGAGGTAGTTTGCTATGTCAGCAAACCATGGAGAGAGTACTGAGATAGCAAACAGATGCTCATCAGGCATCTGGTCATCCACCGTCCCATCTTCATCTGCAGACAAATCCAATCTATACAAGAAGTCAGCAACAACATTTTCTTTTCCTGGTTTATCAACAATGGTTAGATCAAACTGCTGCAATAAAAGTAACCATCTAATAATACGAGCATTCACATCTGGTTTATTCATCAAGTATCTAATAGCAGCATGGTCAGTATGTACAAAAGTCTGGTAACCAGTAATGTAATGTCGGAACTTGTTCAGTGCATGAACCACAGCTAAGAATTCCTTCTCGGTTACAGTGTAATTCAGCTCTGCTTTGGACAAGTTTTTGCTAACGAAGTAAATGGCATATGGAAGTTTTTGCTCAACTTGTCCTAAGGCTGCACCTATGGCTTTGTTCGAGGCATCAGTGTGGATGTGGAAAGGTAGGGCCCAGTTTGGACCTCTTAGGATTGGAGCTGACACTAACTTGTCTTTTAATTCATTCAAACTCTTCTGACAATCGTCAGTCCAATTAAACTCCACATCTTTTGCCAACAAACCAAACAACGGTGAGGCTAACTTGCTGAAGTCTTTAATGAACCTCCGGTAGTATCCTGCTAATCCCAAGAAACTCTGGACATCCCTTACTTTTTGAGGAGGTGGAACCCTCTTGATGAGAGCAATTTTGTTAGGATCCACCTGCAATCCTTGAGAAGAAATGGTATGGCCTAGCACTGTCCCTTCAGTCATTAGGAATTCACATTTCTCAGGGCTAAGGGACAAGTTCATCTCGATGCACTTGGTTAGGACCTTTCCCAAGTTGGACAATGCTTCCTGGAAGTTGGCCCCATAAGGGGTAAAGTCATCCATGTAGATTTCCACTGCATCATGGACCAACTCCGAGAAGATGCTCAAGACAGCTCTCTGAAAAGTAGCAGGAGCATTGCATAGCCCAAAGGGAAGGACTCGGTAGGCAAAGGTACCCCAAGGACAAGTGAAGGTGGTCTTATCTTGGTCTTCCGGGCTGATTTGGATTTGATTGTACCCGCTGAACCCATCCAGGAAAGAGAAGAACTTCTTTCCTGCCAGTCCATCCAACACTTGATCTATGAAGGGTAGAGGGAAATGGTCCTTCTTGGTAGCTTTGTTCAGCTCCCGGTAATCTACACAGATCCTCCACTTCCCATTCTTCTTGGGAACCAACACCAGAGGGGACACCCATTCACTATCTGAGATGGGGTAAATGAATCCGGCGTCCAACAGTTTTTGCAATTCTTCCTTGACAATGTCCTTAAGGGCTGGATTCATTCTCCTCTGGGGTTGCCTAACTGGTTTACAATCCTCTTTGATGTATATATGATGGGTACAGACCGAGGGGTGGACTCCTTTCATCTCCTTATAGCTCCAAGCAAAAGCATCTAAGTGGCTGGCCAATAGGCTACACAACTCCTTCTCCTGGGAAGGAGACAGAGAGGAGCTGATCTTTAACGCTCTCTCAGGGCCGAACTCCACACTTTTGACTCTGGGAGTTACAGGGCTGGTTGTACAAAGGTCCACTAAGGGGCTAGCTTGGGCATCCTCCACCAACTTCTCTAAAGATAGTGCACTGGAAGGTGGATTCTGGATCAGGGTCTCAATTAAATCATCCTCGGTAGGAGAATTTCTTCTAGCGGTATCTAGGGTGCACAGAGGTGCAGAGTACACCTCGTCTTCCTCTCCGTCCTCCAACCAGAGTGGTAAATCATGCTCTAAAGAAGGTTGGGCAGGAGGGTATAGGACTAGCTGCTTGGACATGGGACCATTTTTGATGGTCATGTTCCCTGCCCGACAACTTATGTAAGCATCTGCAGTAGCTAACCAAGGCCTCCCCAAGATGAGAGGATATCCAGTAAGCTTGGCCTTTGGTTGCAGGACCAGGAAATCTGCAGGGTATTCCCAAGAATCAATTGAGACCAAGACATCCTCCACAATCCCTTCGGGAGTCACAGTGGAGCGATCTGCTAACTGCAGTACTGTCGAAGTCTTTCTCAAGGAACCCTGAAGATTGAGTTTAAGCATGGTATCCCTGGTCATCACATTGATGGCTGCCCCCAGATCAATCAAGGTGTGGGGGATAATGGTGCCATTGATGTGTACATCTACTATAGGACTTCCAGGATCTAGGTATTTTGGGCAGATGACTTGTCCTAGCATAAGGTCAGACAGTTGTCCTATGACGTTGATAGTTGAGGCATCTTTCTTCCGTCTGCCTGGGTGTTTGAAACACTTCTCCTTAATCAGCTTGTTATATATTGGCACATCCTTGATGGCTTGGAGAAGTGGGATTTTAACACACAACTGTTTGAGCTCACCCAAAAGCTCATCTTCTTCTGGGTTCGGTTGTGTGGTGGCGGTTAATCTCTCAGGAAAGGGTGGAGTGGCTTTGGTTCACTCTCCTGATGGTTTTCCTCATCCTCTGGGGGAGGAGGTTGGCGATCTGGAAGAATCTTTCCAGATCTAAGATTGATTTCCTGGATCTCCACAGCATAGGTAGGGCACGAGGTCTCCCCAGTATATACCTGCTGAGCCTGTCTATTGTTGGGGTTCGGGTTCGGTTGAGCAGGCATCTGAGGTTGCCTTGGAGGAGCAGGAGGTAAAGGCTGAGGTTGAACTGGTGGTGGAGGCAAAATGGCGGGAGGAGTGTTGTATTGGGGCCTCCACCCCGACTGAGGAGCACTCCATTGAGGTTGCGACTGGGTATGTGAGTGATATGGATGAGAAGTAGGTTGAGTAGGGTACTGAGGTGGATAAGACCATGGAGGAGGCATTGACCAGGAAGGATGAGCAGGGGGACCCCAGGAAGGCATGGGAGTCAAGTGGTTGGGGTTGTAATAAGCTTGAGATGCCCCTTGCATCCCCTGCTGATAAGGTCTAGATCCTTGAGGCCTCCTTTGGTTGATGAAGTAGAGAGGTTCAGTGGGGGCTTCAGTTCCCTGGTACATGGCTTTAAACCCAGGCAAGGTTGGACACTGATTTGTTGGGTGGTCCTCCTCACAAACGAAACACACTTCAACCGAATGCAATGGACATTCGTTCTTAGGGTGTCTTCTGGTGCACCTAGGGCAGAAGACAGCCAAGGCTCTCTCAGCTTCCTCTTTCTTTTGCTGGATCCTGAATGTGTCCAGCTGCATGGCAATGGTATGTCTCACCTCACTCTTAAGATCTTCTAATTGGTTTGTAAGCTCATGTTTGGAGAAAGGGACACCGGTGGAGAGGAGGTTTCCTCTACCTCGTTTTCTAGCTGCCCTGGAATGATTTCGAAACACAGTTTTGATGTCCTCATAAGGCAGTTGGTAAATGTCCCCCCCAGCTAACATGTGAAGGGTGTCTAGGAGATCTTCAGGGACTCCTCGGAGTAGAACCAACTTGAGGGATTCAGGGTCAAGTGTGCACCTGGCCCGTTTATAGCTAAGTTGGAACCTCTCCTCATAGTCCTCTAAAGACTCATCATTCCCCATGGTCATTCGAAAGATTTCTCCCTTGGTTTCCTTGGACCTACAATAATCCCTATACTTGGTATTGAAGGCTTGCTGCATCTGAGCCCAAGTGGTGATGCTATTCCCAGGTAATCCCATGAACCAACGTAGTGCTGCATCCTTGAGAGTGGAAGGGAAAAGCTTCAACTTTTGCTCATCCTCAGTATAGTCATAGGTTCGACAAAGGACAGCAAACTCAAACAAGAAGGTATCCGGATCCTCAGTGGTCAGTCCATGGAAGTGAGGCAAGGCAGAGGGGCTAATGTTTTTCATTTTCATATCCCCATTGGTTTCTCGGATGGGGAAAGCTCCTTCTATTCTCTCATCTTCTCTCCCATTATCAGCCATGGCTTCAGATGGAGTGGTTTCTAACTCTTCTTCGTCTATAGGGTCTTGGTATATCTCGGGATGTTCACCTATAGGTTCCTCTGGGTCACTGTCACCAAAGAAGAGAGAAGGGTGACTTAGTGATGTGGTGGGGGTGTTTGGTAGGAATTTGCCTGATCTATCTCGGTTCCTACGAGGCATGAAAGGGAAAGGACTCTTCTCTGTTTTTAGTGCTTTTGCTTTTTTCTTGTACCTGCAAAACTGAAACAAAGTGATCTACAACTAACTAGATTGCTCAAATGAAATTTGCGGAATTGGAAATATTAATCTAGGAAAGCAGGAAATACTAATCTAGGAAAGCAGGAAATACTAATCTAGGAAAGCAGGAAATACTAGTCTAAGAAAGCAGGAAAGTCTATGCTACTTTTGCAGAATGGAAATGAAGCAAACTACTTAGCAGAAGGTAAGAGTAGGAAAGTAGAGGAAAAGCAACAGGTGCTAATACTCTGACGCTTCCCCGGCAACGGCGCCAAAAAGATGGTGAGCTCCAGTATTGTAGCAATAATGCTACAACTCCTAGGGCTTCCTGTCTCTTAATTTTATCAACCCGGTAGTTCGTACAAACTTGGAAGCGACGGTGCTGTATGCACAAGTACTAGCCCTTGTCGCAGCTGTCACTTGGTCAGCTGGCACAAGTCCGCTAGGGCTTAAGCCAACTTCTATAGGCTCACAGAAGAAGCTTTATCAATGATGGACGAAAGTTAACTTCAAAGAAAGGCTACTCTACTTGACAAACTGAATCAAAAGCAACTTAAAGCATGTAAATCTATGAAACCCTAATTTAACTAGTCTATCCTCTATAATGCAAAGAATGTGGGTGCAACTCTTATGAATGCTGTCATTGCCTCTAACAAGTATGAATGCATGGGTCTAAGCTACTGGCATCATGAGAAATGTGTTTTTGTGTTTTTCCTTTAAGTGTGTGGAGTGATTGTGACCTTGGCCTAACTAGGGTTTGATTGTGCAGGTGGGATGGAGATGGAAGGAAAGTGTGGGACAGGTTGGGGAGGCTTGGAGAGGTTCCTAAGGATCCTCAGCACCCATCCACAGAGGTCCCTCACGTTCAGAAGCTCGGCAACGAAGTGAATGGCCTCCTACAGGAAGGCTGCTGGGAATTCTACAGGATACTCTGTTTTCTACAGGATGGCTGTGCACGTCTACAGGATGGTTGGTCGTGGAGATTTTAGGAGTGGATGGAGTGTTGGAGTGGTGTGGGAGGCTAAGGGAGATGGAGATGGACCTAATGATGTCTTAGGAAATGGCAAGTCAGACGAAGGAAGGGTGCATGCAATGGGTTGATGTTTTGGAAGGGTGAAATCAACGAGAGTGAAGGAAATGGAGTGGTACGTGGAATGAGAGAGTTGGAGGGCAAGTGAGTGAGGTAGAGGATGAATAGAACTTGCAGGTGGATGGAGAAAACGACGAAGGAAGTGGCTTGAGAAAGAGAAGCGTAAATGAAACAAATGACCTGTGCATCAAAACAAGAGATTCATTAACCTATTATGCCATGAAACCTACAAATCCGAAATGGAAAACAAGAAATGAAACTAATGCGTGAGAGTGCAGTATGGATCAATGTCGAGAATATATGAATGGATTTTCAATAAAAACGTTCATGTGGCAACTTGCGTGGAGATGAAACGACTGCTGTTCTTTTTGGTGGCTGATCATGGTCTACACCCCAATCCCAACGGTGAGATGGCAGTGAGCCTTTTGCAACCTGTTTTTGATGGAGCTCCAAGAGATTTATTCTACCAACCTATCAAACTCGAATACTGAAAGCAAAGCATCATACCAGTCCTATCTATGCTAATGAAAACAACTAAACCAACAAGCTGGAAATCCGAATTGCATAGGAAACTAAACAAACTCAAGTGCTGGAACTAATGGTAAATGCATTACAACACGGAGGAGGACTATGGCTCTCAGGTTGGGCCCTCACCTGAGAGCTATAGCTCCTTGAGAAAACTCAGAACTAACTCAAAAGTGGCCTTCTTTATTCATAATCTGATAACATGCCAAATTGGCTTACAAAAGAGAACGAAACTTGAGCTGTGCTCCAAAATTACAATAGTAATACGAGAGTTTCAACAACCTAACCAAGGCTAAGGCTTCTATACTTATACAAAACGATGCTCCAACAGATATCCATGATTCTAGGAGCTCGGCTGTTCAATCTATAGTTTAACTGCTGATCCTGTAGGATGGTCATAAATGCTGTTTCCTGTAGAGCAGTTTTGAACTGCTGTTCCTGTAGAACAGCTGGCCGTGTATTAAGCTCGGAGGGAGGCTGAAGTGGGCTCGGAGTTCTTGGTGAGGATCACGAGGAATGTCCCCCAACCGTGGACAACCTCTCCTTATGTCAGCAATGCCAACTCGTTGTCTCCTTGCCACCTTTTCGTTGTCTTTTGCTCCCTTTTAATGCCAAAACCTGAAATCACAATGCATTAGCTACGTGGATAAAGTGCCTATCATTTCTCCTACAAACAACATGAATAAACTAAGAAGTGTATGCATAAACAATAAAAATGAATGGTTTGAGCAAGCAAAATAGGCCAAAAATGAGCCCAAATTGTACCAAAATTGGGGCTCATCATCACCCCCCAGCTGAACCATTTGCTCATCCTTGAGCAACTCAGTCAAGATCCTCATCCTTCATGGCCTTTACTGCTCCCCTTACATCCCAAGCTTCTGTGGTGATGTCTTCATGGTTGATATGAAACCCTGCTGTACTTTCCACTTTTTCCCATTGTGCCCTTTCTTCCTTTCCTGCACCCCCTTCAGCCAATCCTAGCAACAATGGAGGGCTGAGTTTGAGGCCAATCCAGCTGGCCTGAAGTCTTTGCACTGATTTCTTGTACAGGTCCATCCTTGCAAATGCTTCCCTCATTCTGGTCGGGGTATGGTATTCCCTGATTTTCAAGCTATGTGCCAAAGCATGCCATCTACGTGCACAAGCATGGCCAGCAGTTTCTCCCAAGAGTCTGTCCATGTCTTCAAAATGGGCGATTGCTTGGGCTTGCTGATCTATAAATCTCAGGGAAGCTGCAGGATCATTGGATAACTGTTGGCGGGCTGAGGTGAGGGCAACCGGATCTCCTAGTTCTGGCCGAATATACAGTGGTTCACTCACTTCCCGGTTCATGACCGACTTCTCCTCAGTGGCTCTCTGATCCTCATGATTCAGCCAAGATGCAAAAGCCATTAGTTGCATATCGCCCAAGGCGATATTGGGATCCCAAGAGACCTCATTGGGCAGAATTAGATTGTGGATATAAAATTCTGCTAGCTGAGCTTTATCTTCTGCTGAGCTAGTGTTGCATACTTCAGTAAACTGCCGTGGGTCATGAATTTGCTCAATACCTCTTTGTGCCAGGGTGTTGATCTGGAATTGTAGCCACCGATCCTTTAAGTACAGCCCATAGGACTTTGCAGGATGTCTGCACTGCAAGGCTTCCATGGCCCAACTAGCCATGCAAGCCAATTGCGCCTCCTTTTGTTGCAGCTGCTCCTTCAAGGCCTGCACCTCAATTCTTAACTGTTGTTCTTCTTCCTGTAGAACTGTTTTTGGTCCTTCAATATTGGTGGCCAGCTCCTTCTTGCCTTCTTGTTCAGATGTGATGCCCTTGGAGGATAGTCCTGCCTTTGCCTGGAGTTCTTGTAGCTGCAACCGTAGCTTTTGGTTTTCTTCCTGTAGAAGTGCCTGCTGGCAGCTAGCCACATGTTTAGCCATAGTGAACTCGCTTCTGACCTCCCTGAGCTGATTTTGTAGAGGGCCTATGTCCCCTACCCCCTTTGATTTGGCAATTTGCATCCAGGTATGGGAGCGAACTCTTTCTTGCTCCAATTCGAAGAATAGAGGTACGGTGAATTTTTGTGGGATGATCTGGCCTGCCTCCAAGAAAGTGTAATATGAATTCAAATTGGGTGAAGGACTAGGTTCAGGTATATGCTCTCTTGCTTTTTCTTGAGGGGGTTCTGCCTCATCCGCCCTGGGTGATGAAGGTCCTCCTTCTTCTTTCTGTTCGGTTTCCTGTAGTCGAGCTAAGGTATCCTGTAGGACGTTCTCAGCTTCCTGTAGCCGGGTCTTCTCGTCCGTCAGGTCCACTCGGTCTTGCCATGTGCTCTTCTTCGGGCTGCCCTTTTCATAGGTAACTGTGACCTTTGAGGGAGATTTGTCTTTGGGAGAAACAGGGATTTCCTCAATGACAATTGGGCTGCTGGACTGCTGCTGTGGTTTCCCTGTTTTTATCCGAACACTCCTCCGTGCTTTGAAGTAGAGAGGAGGGTCCCTCTTCCTTTTTCCCTTTTTCTTAGGTGGCGTACTGAGGCCAGCTAATACGGCCGCTGCCTCTCTGGCTAAAACATCCACCTTTCGCTTCTCAGATTTTGGTTGTGCATGGCTTCCTGTAGAAGCCTGTTTTTGCACCCTTGTGCTTCCTGTAGACGCTGGTGTCGGGCTTCCTGTAGAAGCCTTGGTCTTTGCTTTTGGGCTTCCTGTAGAAGCCTGCTTTTCCCCCCCTATAGCGGTAGGTGTCTTCCCTTTTTCTCTTTTTTCTACGGTGGATTGATCCTTTTGCTTGCTTGCGAGTGCTGGATAGGTAATTGGGCTGACGTGGCTTTCCCCGACTCTGTCTCTTCTGCTTTTTGACCTTAATTCTCTTGCTGACAGGATGGGGGAGTCAGCTTTGTCTTTATCCTCTTCTTTCTCAGCCACCTCTTCCTTGTCTTCAGTGCTGGAGGAGCCACTCTCTTCGATTAGCATTTTAATGTCTCCATCTCGTGTCAGATTCCTAAACGACTCCCAGGAGAGGGGAACTCTATATGAGTGCAAGGCATCTTCCACAAGCAATTTTATTAACCCATGATGGGCTATCTGATTAGGGATGCCCTGTCTTAGTTTGGTAGCACACTCCATGAGGGACTGTAGAAGATAATAAGGGATGCTTAGTTTTTGGTCTACAGGATCGTCAATTCCGTGCCTTAATTCAGTGAGGAGCCGGAAATGATATGCATATACTATACTGAACCGGCCTTCACACGTAATATACTTCATTATTTGCAAACTGACTTCATTCCACGGTGGTGTTAGGCTCGTCCTTCTTACCCCATTTTTATCCTCCGAGAATTCTTCCTCAGGTGTGAAGAAATCCTTCTTTGCTTGCTGGCTCATCTTCCGCTCGTCTTTGTCCCACGGCAGACCCATGGGCAACTCTGTAATCCGACTGATATGCTCGGGGGTGAGTTTGAGGCTGAGACCTCTGAAGGTTACCGTGGCCAACGTCTGTGATTTAGGCTGCAGAGACTGCAAAAATTTCTCGGCTACTTCCTCATCGTAGCCCTGTAGTTTATCACAGAAAGGCATCCATTGTGCTCTAGTGAAGAGCTCAACCACTGCCGGGTTTCTCCTTAATGCATTTGAATTAGTGGGCTCTCGCCTGATAAACCCGCCAGGCATGATGAACACAGTGTTTGTACCAGAGGTGGTGGATACATAGGAAATTCGGTCTTAAAGACAGAACATGCAATGAATTTTCAGACCACAGTGTGATTATACAGCTATCCTGTAGGAGCGATAGTATAGGCACGGCAAAAATTTTTTTTATGACCACACTGTGACTAATTGCCTTGCCACCTTTTTTAAAAAACCAATTGCGGAAGGAGTTGCAGGGTTACCTCTTTTCTGCCACCTTTTTTTTACGTGAAGACTTCACCTTCCTGTAGAGCCGCGTGCCTGTAGAAACTGCTTCCTGTAGGACGGTGTTCTTGTAGAAACTGTTCCTGTAGGAGCAGTGTGCAGGCTTCGGGAAGAGCTTTTAGCTGGCTGGCGGTCGAGAGGTGCTTTACTAGCGTTCAGGTAGCCGAGAGCTCGGCGTGTCAACATGCAGAGGTAAGCAGAGGATCTACTCGAGTTTTGAAGTGAGGTTGATGGAGATACACGCTTAATCGAGCCGATTAGATTTTGAATCGGCACAGCTCGTGGAGCGGGGGTGAGCTGTCCCCGCCGGACCGTTGGGTGACGTCACCCCTCATCCGCCTGCACATTCGTTTGTTGCCGCATTCATTCCCACAGATCTGCCGCCGCCCTTTTCGGTTAAACTTCACTTCTCGGTTGACGGGACTGATCTTCACGTGCTTGCTGCGTGTGTCTCTCGTCGTGGCTGCCACCTCGTCCTCTGACTATCCCTTTACTAACCGACGTGGCCCATCATTGGCCTTTAGGCCGCTC
Source organism: Pinus tabuliformis (assembly GCA_031772625.1). Classification (NCBI taxonomy): domain Eukaryota; kingdom Viridiplantae; phylum Streptophyta; class Pinopsida; order Pinales; family Pinaceae; genus Pinus; species Pinus tabuliformis. The sequence goes on along the minus strand of CM062805.1, from coordinate 572,570,752 downwards.
AACCATTCACCTTTATGCCATGCAAAACAAATCGAAGTAATAATCATGCAGTTTGATGGAGAGAAGGATTAGAACACTTACCTGCGCGCGGATGCACATGATTTCCAGATTTTTTTAGCAATGGATCCACCTGCCGCATGTGGCTGCACATTCCTGTAGGCTTGTGGTTACAGGATGCTAGCGATGGAGTGGATGGATCTGCGTTCATGCGCCCATGTTTGATCTCAGATGGCGGTGCTGTGAACGGTCTTCACTTGAGCAGGTCGAACTGTTACAGGATCCCCGCGAGGGGTCTTATCACCGTTCTTTCTTCTCGGGTGTATGCTGCATGCTGGCGGTTCTGGCTTCTCGATCATGATCCCAGCGCTTCTGATGTATCAACATGGATGTGGTATGGTTCTCGGTGCTTAGTTTCTCTTTGACAGGTGCTTTCTCACGAGAACTGATTACTTTGGTGTGCTGCTGCAGGGATCTGGGTTGCATGGCGACAAGGGTGGTGGAGGACGATAATGGCAATGTTCAGGGGTGCCATCATTGACATGCATGCATTCAATCCACTCCTCAGTCGCTAGATCTTCATTTGAAACACATTTCGGCCATCGTAACCTTCTACAGGAAGTTTCCTGTAGAACACAGAGCTTCCTGTAGAAATTTGGCACTTTCCTGTAGAAGATCCACGTCTTCCTGTAGGAAGACTGTCTGTTCCTGTAGAAAAACTGTATCCTCCTGTAGAAGATCCAAAGCATGATAATAACTGCACATACCTTAAAAACATTGCTGTTCTTGGAGGAGGTGCTGATGACATCCTTTGCTAGCATGATGAAGGCCCCTGGCTTGGAGTGGAGAGGCTCCTTCTCCTCCATAGAACATCTGCATGCAAACCTTTTTATTGTGCTGATTGTTTTTTTCTCTTTTTTCTTTTTTTTTTTTTTTTTTTTTTTTTTTTTTTTTTTTAGAAAGACAATAGGAGCGCCTCGATGAGGTTTTCACCCCCACTGCCTGCCTTGGGTGCCTCAGAGAGGTTTTCACCCAAGGATCTTTATTTTTTCCCTTTTTTTTTTTTTTTTTTTTTTTTTGTGTGTTTTAGATCCTTCAGGGTATGCCCAAAGTGGATGCAGAACCCTTCTCTATGACCAAAACAGATTTCTCCATAGTGCTGATAAACTCTTGTCTTGAGAGAGGTCTTCTATAGATCTTCAATCGGTGCCCATTTACAAGCATGGGAATGGATTCCTCATCAATGGTTCGAATGAGGACAGATCCATTGTCATGGCACTGTTCCACCACATATGGTCCTAGCCATCTGGTTCTCAACTTCCCCTTGAAATCTTTGAATCTGGAATCATACAACAAAGCCCAATCTCCCGGCTGAAATTGCTTGTCATGGAGATGTTGGTCATGCCACACCTTCCTCTGAAGTTGAACCACCTCTAAGTGAAGGAGGGCCTGCATGCGGTGTTCATCCAGTCCATTCAGCTGCAATAGCCTTTCTTGCTGTGCATGGCTGAGATCTAGGTCCACCTGAGCTGCCAACCTCAAAGTGTTATACTCAAATTCAATGGACAGCAAAGCTTTCTTCTCATAGACCAGCTCATAAGGTGTGAAACCGGTGGTGGTCTTCCAAGTGGTGTTGTAAGCCCATGTGGCTTCAACTAGGCGATCTGCCCAGTCTTTTCTGCTGCTGTCTACCACTTTGGTCAAGATCCCTTCTAGAGCTCTATTGGTGACTTCCACCTGCCCATTGGCTTGAGGATGATAAGGGGTGGAAGTCCTATGCTTGATCTTGTGATGAGCCAATAGATCTTCAACCAAGTTAGAGGTGAACTGGCTCCCTTGATCGGTCACCAGCTCTCTTGGGTAGCCAAACTTGTAGAAGATGTTCTCTCTTAAGAACTCAACCACCTTTTCTTCAGTTGCTGCTTTGATTGCTTTAGTCTCTGCCCACTTTGTCAAGTAGTCAGTACACACTATGATGTAGGATCTTTGCCTCGAAGAGGGATTGATTGGGCCCACAAAGTCCATGCCCCACTTCTCAAATGGCTCGAGAGTCACTTGAGGTTGGAGAGGCATCTCATCCCTTTGGGTCGGTTTCCCCATTCTTTGGCATTGGTCACACTGGCTAACATATCTTCTGACATCTTGATGAAGTGTGGGCCAATAGTAGCCTGCCTGCAGGATCTTGAAGGCAGTTCTCTTTGCCGCAAAATGTCCTCCACAAGGCCCATCATGACAGGTGAGGAGAATGTCAAAGACTTCCTCCTCCCTTACACAACGCCTTAAGATCTGATCGAGGCCAAGCTTGAACAGGTTGCCCCCAATCCATGTAAATGAGGCACTCTTTCTGATGATTTTGCGCTTCTCTTTTGAAGAGAGGTGCGGAGGAAACTGAGCTGAAACGAGGTAGTTTGCTATGTCAGCAAACCATGGAGAGAGTACTGAGATAGCAAACAGATGCTCATCAGGCATCTGGTCATCCACCGTCCCATCTTCATCTGCAGACAAATCCAATCTAGATAAGAAGTCAGCAACAACATTTTCTTTTCCTGGTTTATCAACAATGGTTAGATCAAACTGCTGCAATAAAAGTAACCATCTAATAATACGAGCATTCACATCTGGTTTATTCATCAAGTATCTAATAGCAGCATGGTCAGTATGTACAAAAGTCTGGTAACCAGTAATGTAATGTCGGAACTTGTTCAGTGCATGAACCACAGCTAAGAATTCCTTCTCGGTTACAGTGTAATTCAACTCTGCTTTGGACAAGTTTTTGCTAACGAAGTAAATGGCATATGGAAGTTTTTGCTCAACTTGTCCTAAGGCTGCACCTATGGCTTTGTTCGAGGCATCAGTGTGGATGTGGAAAGGTAGGGCCCAGTTTGGACCTCTTAGGATTGGAGCTGACACTAACTTGTCTTTTAATTCATTCAAACTCTTCTGACAATCGTCAGTCCAATTAAACTCCACATCTTTTGCCAACAAACCAAACAACGGTGAGGCTAACTTGCTGAAGTCTTTAATGAACCTCCGTAGTATCCTGCTAATCCCAAGAAACTCCGGACATCCCTTACTTTTTGAGGAGGTGGAACCCTCTTGATGAGAGCAATTTTGTTAGGATCCACCTGCAATCCTTGAGAAGAAATGGTATGGCCTAGCACTGTCCCTTCAGTCATTAGGAATTCACATTTCTCAGGGCTAAGGGACAAGTTCATCTCGATGCACTTGGTTAGGACCTTTCCCAAGTTGGACAATGCTTCCTGGAAGTTGGCCCCATAAGGGGTAAAGTCATCCATGTAGATTTCCACTGCATCATGGACCAACTCCGAGAAGATGCTCAAGACAGCTCTCTGAAAAGTAGCAGGAGCATTGCATAGCCCAAAGGGAAGGACTCGGTAGGCAAAGGTACCCCAAGGACAAGTGAAGGTGGTCTTATCTTGGTCTTCCAGGCTGATTTGGATTTGATTGTACCCGCTGAACCCATCCAGGAAAGAGAAGAACTTCTTTCCTACCAGTCCATCCAACACTTGATCTATGAAGGGTAGAGGGAAATGGTCCTTCTTGGTAGCTTTGTTCAGCTCCCAGTAATCTACACAGATCCTCCACTTCCCATTCTTCTTGGGAACCAACACCAGAGGGGACACCCATTCACTATCTGAGATGGGGTAAATGAATCTGGCGTCCAACAGTTTTTGCAATTCTTCCTTGACAATGTCCTTAAGGGCTGGATTCATTCTCCTCTGGGGTTGCCTAACTGGTTTACAATCCTCTTTGATGTATATATGATGGGTACAGACTGAGGAGTGGACTCCTTTCATCTCCTTATAGCTCCAAGCAAAAGCATCTAAGTGGCTGGCCAATAGGCTACACAACTCCTTCTCCTGGGAAGGAGACAGAGAGGAGCTGATCTTTAACGCTCTCTCAGGGCCGAACTCCACACTTTTGACTCTGGGAGTTACAGGGCTGGTTGTACAAAGGTCCACTAAGGGGCTAGCTTGGGCATCCTCCACCAACTTCTCTAAAGATAGTGCACTGGAAGGTGGATTCTGGATCAGGGTCTCAATTAAATCATCCTCGGTAGGAGAATTTCTTCTAGCGGTATCTAGGGTGCACAGAGGTGCAGAGTACACCTCGTCTTCCTCTCCGTCCTCCAACCAGAGTGGTAAATCATGCTCTAAAGAAGGTTGGGCAGGAGGGTATAGGACTAGCTGCTTGGACATGGGACCATTTTTTATGGTCATGTTCCCTGCCCGACAACTTATGTAAGCATCTGCAGTAGCTAACCAAGGCCTCCCCAAGATGAGAGGATATCCAGTAAGCTTAGCCTTTGGTTGCAGGACCAGGAAATCTGCAGGGTATTCCCAAGAATCAATTGAGACCAAGACATCCTCCACAATCCCTTCGGGAGTCACGGTGGAGCGATCTGCTAACTGCAGTACTGTCGAAGTCTTTCTCAAGGAACCCTGAAGATTGAGTTTAAGCATGGTATCCCTGGTCATCACATTGATGGCTGCCCCCAGATCAATCAAGGTGTGGGGGATAATGGTGCCATTGATGTGTACATCTACTACAGGACTTCCAGGATCTAGGTATTTTGGGCAGATGACTTGTCCTAGCATAAGGTCAGACAGTTGTCCTATGACGTTGATAGTTGAGGCATCTTTCTTCCGTCTGCCTGGGTGTTTGAAACACTTCTCCTTAATCAGCTTGTTATATATTGGCACATCCTTGATGGCTTGGAGAAGTGGGATTTTAACACACAACTGTTTGAGCTCACCCAAAAGCTCATCTTCTTCTGGGTTCGGTTGTGTGGTGGTGGTTAATCTCTCAGGAAAGGGTGGAGTGGGCTTTGGTTCACTCTCCTGATGGTTTTCCTCATCCTCTGGGGGAGGAGGTTGGCGATCTGGAAGAATCTTTCCAGATCTAAGATTGATTTCCTGGATCTCCACAGCATAGGTAGGGCACGAGGTCTCCCCAGTATATACCTGCTGAGCCTGTCTATTGTTGGGGTTCGGGTTCGGTTGAGCAGGCATCTGAGGTTGCCTTGGAGGAGCAGGAGGTAAAGGCTGAGGTTGAACTGGTGGTGGAGGCAAAATGGCGGGAGGAGTGTTGTATTGGGGCCTCCACCCCGACTGAGGAGCACTCCATTGAGGTTGCGACTGGGTATGTGAGTGATATGGATGAGAAGTAGGTTGAGTAGGGTACTGAGGTGGATAAGACCATGGAGGAGGCATTGACCAGGAAGGATGAGCAGGGGGACCCCAGGAAGGCATGGGAGTCAAGTGGTTGGGGTTGTAATAAGCTTGAGATGCCCCTTGCATCCCCTGCTGATAAGGTCTAGATCCTTGAGGCCTCCTTTGGTTGATGAAGTAGAGAGGTTCAGTGGGGGCTTCAGTTCCCTGGTACATGGCTTTAAACCCAGGCAAGGTTGGACACTGATTTGTTGGGTGGTCCTCCTCACAAACGAAACACACTTCAACCGAATGCAATGGACATTTGTTCTTAGGGTGTCTTCTGGTGCACCTAGGGCAGAAGACAGCCAAGGCTCTCTCAGCTTCCTCTTTCTTTTGCTGGATCCTGAATGTGTCCAGCTGCATGGCAATGGTATGTCTCACCTCACTCTTAAGATCTTCTAATTGGTTTGTAAGCTCATGTTTGGAGAAAGGGACACCGATGGAGAGGAGGTTTCCTCTACCTCGTTTTCTAGCTGCCCTGGAATGATTTCGAAACACAGTTTTGATGTCCTCATAAGGCAGTTGGTAAATGTCCCCCCCAGCTAACATGTGAAGGGTGTCTAGGAGATCTTCAGGGACTCCTCGGAGTAGAACCAACTTGAGGGATTCAGGGTCAAGTGTGCACCTGGCCCGTTTATAGCTAAGTTGGAACCTCTCCTCATAGTCCTCTAAAGACTCATCATTCCCCATGGTCATTCGAAAGATTTCTCCCTTGGTTTCCTTGGACCTACAGTAATCCCTATACTTGGTATTGAAGGCTTGCTGCATCTGAGCCCAAGTGGTGATGCTATTCCCAGGTAATCCCATGAACCAACGTAGTGCTGCATCCTTGAGAGTGGAAGGGAAAAGCTTCAACTTTTGCTCATCCTCAGTATAGTCATAGGTTCGACAAAGGACAGCAAACTCAAACAAGAAGGTATCCGGATCCTCAGTGGTCAGTCCATGGAAGTGAGGCAAGGCAGAGGGGCTAATGTTTTTCATTTTCATATCCCCATTGGTTTCTCGGATGGGGAAAGCTCCTTCTATTCTCTCATCTTCTCTCCCATTATCAGCCATGGCTTCAGATGGAGTGGTTTCTAACTCTTCTTCGTCTATAGGGTCTTGGTATATCTCGGGATGTTCACCTATAGGTTCCTCTGGGTCACTGTCACCAAAGAAGAGAGAAGGGTGACTTAGTGATGTGGTGGGGGTGTTTGGTAGGAATTTGCCTGATCTATCTCGGTTCATACGAGGCATGAAAGGGAAAGGACTCTTCTCTGTTTTTAGTGCTTTTGCTTTTTTCTTGTACCTGCAAAACTGAAACAAAGTGATCTACAACTAACTAGATTGCTCAAATGAAATTTGCGGAATTGGAAATATTAATCTAGGAAAGCAGGAAATACTAATCTAGGAAAGCAGGAAATACTAATCTAGGAAAGCAGGAAATACTAATCTAAGAAAGCAGGAAATACTAGTCTAAGAAAGCAGGAAAGTCTATGCTACTTTTGCAGAATGGAAATGAAGCAAACTACTTAGCAGAAGGTAAGAGTAGGAAAGTAGAGGAAAAGCAACAGGTGCTAATACTCTGACGCTTCCCCGGCAACGACGCCAAAAAGATGGTGAGCTCCAGTATTGTAGCAATAATGCTACAACTCCTGGGGCTTCCTGTCTCTTAATTTTATCAACCCGGTAGTTCGTACAAACTTGGAAGCGACGGTGCTGTATGCACAAGTACTAGCCCTTGTCGCAGCTGTCACTTGGTCAGCTGGCACAAGTCCGCTAGGGCTTAAGCCAACTTCTATAGGCTCACAGAAGAAGCTTTATCAATGATGGACGAAATTTAACTTCAAAGAAAGGCTACTCTACTTGACAAACTGTATCAAAAGCAACTTAAAGCATGTAAATCTATGAAACCCTAATTTAACTAGTCTATCCTCTATAATGCAAAGAATGTGGGTGCAACTCTTATGAATGCTGTCATTGCCTCTAACAAGTATGAATGCATGGGTCTAAGCTACTGGCATCATGAGAAATGTGCTTTTGTTTTTTTCCTTTAAGTGTGTGGAGTGATTGTGACCTTGGCCTAACTAGGGCTTGATTGTGCAGGTGGGATGGAGATGGAAGGAAAGTGTGGGACAGGTTGGGGAGGCTTGGAGAGGTTCCTAAGGATCCTCAGCACCCATCCACAGAGGTCCCTCACGTTCAGAAGCTCGGCAACGAAGTGAATGGCCTCCTACAGGAAAGCTGCTGGGAATTCTACAGGATACTCTGTTTTCTACAGGATGGCTGTGCACGTCTACAGGATGGTTGGTCGTGGAGATTTTAGGAGTGGATGGAGTGTTGGAGTGGTGTGGGAGGCTAAGGGAGATGGAGATGGACCTAATGATGTCTTAGGAAATGGCAAGTCAGACGAAGGAAGGGTGCATGCAATGGGTTGATGTTTTGGAAGGGTGAAATCAACGAGAGTGAAGGAAATGGAGCGGTACGTGGAATGAGAGAGTTGGAGGGCAAGTGAGTGAGGTAGAGGATGAATAGAACTTGCAGGTGGATGGAGAAAATGACGAAGGAAGTGGCTGGAGAAAGAGAAGCGTAAATGAAACAAATGACCTGTGCATCAAAACAAGAGATTCATTAACCTATTATGCCATGAAACCTACAAATCTGAAATGGAAAACAAGAAATGAAACTAATGCGTGAGAGTGCAGTATGGATCAATGTTGAGAATATATGAATGGATTTTCAATAAAAACGTTCATGTGGCAACTTGCCTGGAGATGAAACGACTGCTGTTCTTTTTGGTGGCTGATCATGGTCTACACCCCAATCCCAATGGTGAGATGGCAGTGAGCCTTTTGCAACCTGTTTTTGATGGAGCTCCAAGAGATTTATTCTACCAACCTATCAAACTCGAATACTGAAAGCAAAGCATCATACCAGTCCTATCTATGCTAATGAAAACAACTAAACCAACAAGCTGGAAATCCGAATTGCATAGGAAACTAAACAAACTCAAGTGCTGGAACTAATGGTAAATGCATTACAACACGGAGGAGGACTATGGCTCTCAGGTTGGGCCCTCACCTGAGAGCTATAGCTCCTTGAGAAAACTCAGAACTAACTCAAAAGTGGCCTTCTTTATTCATAACCTGATAACATGCCAAATTGGCTTACAAAAGAGAACGAAACTTGAGCTGTGCTCCAAAATTACAATAGTAATACGAGAGTTTCAACAACCTAACCAAGGCTAAGGCTTCTATACTTATACAAAACGATGCTCCAACAGATATCCATGATTCTAGGAGCTCGGCTGTTCAATCTATAGTTTAACTGCTGATCCTGTAGGATGGTCATAAATGCTGTTTCCTGTAGAGCAGTTTTGAACTGCTGTTCCTGTAGAACAGCTGACCGTGTATTAAGCTCGGAGGGAGGCTGAAGTGGGCTCGGAGTTCTTGGTGAGGATCACGAGGAATGTCCCCCAACCGTGGACAACCTCTCCTTATGTCAGCAATGCCAACTCGTTGTCTCCTTGCCACCTTTTCGTTGTCTTTTGCTCCCTTTTAATGCCAAAACCTGGAATCACAATGCATTAGCTACGTGGATAAAGTGCCTATCCTTTCTCCTACAAACAACATGAATAAACTAAGAAGTGTATGCATAAACAATAAAAATGAATGGTTTGAGCAAGCAAAATAGGCCAAAAATGAGCCCAAATTGTACCAAAATTGGGGCTCATCACCTGTGATGCTGATGGAGGAAGCGAGGCCCCTTCCACCCCAGGTGGAGATAGCACTCGCTTTGCTGCTACAAAAAAATGTCTAGTGCCTCTCTGATATGTGATGAAAACCGGCACACTAGCAGTCTCATGGTGTTCATACTGATGAGAAGGTTCACCTTCATGCTTAACCTCTGATAATCCCCGTGAAGCTCTGAAGAAGTCATGAGAGATTAAATCATCCCATGTGATGCCCTGCAATCCAAGCTGATGAACCACCAAAATCTTAATAAGAGAAAAATGATAGACACTCTTAAGTTGCTGCTGAGGTGTTTTATGTTGTATAAAGGTGGTCATCCTCTCTATGTTCCAGCAAATGAAATACGAAATGTTCATCATCCGTACCCTGGTGAAATGCATGAGAAACCTGATGTGATAAGCATAGAGATGAGAGAATCGTCCCCTCACAGTTGAAATATTTCATGATCAATTTCATTAGTGGAGCATATTCATCTTTTAGATATCGTAACAGGAACACTCTCTTGAGCTGCCTCAAGAAACTGGTTTCGATGTATGGCTCATAATGCTGCCAGTCAATCTTCTGTTTCTTGTGCCATGGTTCACCAATGTTCGGTATACCGGTTGCTAATGAGATAGATTCTGGTGTAAGTGTGAAGGTGACACCAGCCAACATAGCTTGATCTCTGTGAAAGTGCAGCACAAAAAGATGAGCTAGCTCATGATGAAATTTGACACTAGCCACCTTTTGACAAAACTCATAGCATGACCGCTGCTGAAAACACTGCATAGCAAGAGGGCAGGCCTGCAATTCTGTAAGGGTGATCGGTAACATGTCTACCACTTTTATGAGGCCTCCGGGGTGCATGTTCTTCCAAGGGTGATTCACTTTGAGTTTCCACTTCATAGTCTGATGAATGCTCAGATGCCATGACTGCTATACAATATACCTTGAAGAAAAGATGCTGTTGTATATAAACTGTGCTTGGACTGCTCTTTAATGATGTATGAAACTGCTGTGTTGTAGTGCAATATAGTTGGATCCTGCCACCAAGGGGAAAAAACAAATGCAACCAGGGAATGTTAGGAAGGGGAAAACAGTAGGGGATTGGGAATATTGAAATAAATTTTATTAGGGAGAGGAGGGAAATTATGTATAGGAATAGGGTTTAGGGTTTGGTATTGTTGTATAGGGTGAGGAGATTTTATAAGGGCTAGGGTTTGGGATTTGTACATTTGGAAATGTGTGGTAGGGAATTGGGAATAGGATTTTAGTAATTTTTTAGGATAGGGAAGAATGAGATTAGGGAAAAATGGAATAAGGGAGAATGGAATGATGGAAAGAAGGGAATGATGATGGAGGGGGAACCTTGGTACCAAAACAATGGATTTGCAACCCTAACAGCAATTGGCTTGAGAAATTTTAGAGGTAGGGTTTGAGAGTTTTTGTTGCAACCATTAGCAGCCATAAACCACCATCATGTATCACAAAATTTGATGCAACCTGAAGAAGAAGGCCCTACCTAGCAACTCCACGCAAGGAATGAGCAATTTGAAGAGATTTGACACAATTTCTGGCTTTGGGCTATATGCGCTGCACCAAGAACCCAGTGCACTGTGCACTCCTTATGCGTCGTGCCCGTTCAGAATAGCACTGGGCAAAAACTCCCAATGCGTCGCATGCTTCCAATGCGCCACGCCACCTGTTCTGTGCGCCGCGCCAGCTAGTTGCAACCAATTTCTCTACAAAACACGCACTGCTCTCACCCAATTCACTCTGAAATTCTTTTCTCCAACCTTCGGATGTAAAATGACTTTGATCTTCATGGAAAAAGCTTATAAAGGCATTAATTTGATTTTTGGTTCTCCAAAACCCATTTTTGTAATGTTTTGCAATTGACACTTTTTCATAATTAATGCAACTCTAACTTTTTATTTCCTCCTTGATTTTTTGGTTGAAATGATGAATTCCTTGGCAAATTTTTGCAGGAATAGCTGACATGGGAGTTGGCAAAGGAGACCAGGGCTGCGACTGAAGAATTCAAGAACAGAAAATTTTGGAAAATTATTACAAAAAAAGAAATGTCGACTTGTCTTCAAAACATAGTTTTGAAGAAAAGTCATAATCCATCCATATGATGATAAAAATCTTTTCAAATAAAATCTTTTCAAGGACCTCCCTCTAGCCTGCTGGCTTTGTTAGACTTTGTCGAAGACCAAATTGACTAACCCTAGACCTAATGACTAAAATGACTGTTATGACCTAGAAACTGAAACGGTACTGCAAATGACTTTTAAGACTTGATTTTGATGAACAGACCTGAGCCAACAGTTAAAGCATGAGGGGGATGAATGAAAAAAGCCCTTCCGACATATTTATGGCATGCTCCTAACGGAATGCAACTGATCGAGCGAGATGGGACACCTAAACATGAAATGCAAAAAGAGTTTTGATCTCTGACGGAGGGATGACCAAACCGACTCTAACAACTATCATATGTTTTTCTTAAAGATATTAATGTTGTTCCAACTTGAGTTTTATCAACTAGTTATTTCATAGGGTATTTAGTATAGCAAATCTAGTCTTTTAGTTTTAAATGAGTAGACATGTTAAATTTTGCCTCAATGGAATTCATCATTGGTTGAAGTTTAAAAAAATAGTAGGAGTGAATTTAATGATTAAAATAAATATTTATTAAATATTATATACTAAGTGCTAGTACGTAGTTCTTAGGTCTTTCAATTTTAATTAGAAAGCCGCGAGACCATATATCGATTAAGTATATTTAGATTTGACTAGCATAATTTGATATCAGTAAGATTTTATTAGCTCAAAATATTTTGGTCTCATTGGCTTGCTATATTTTGGTTTCACTATCATAGATTTCATAGTTACATTTGATTAAAGGACGTGAACTTTTCATTGCATCATTAAATTTGTATTTATGCCCATCAACCATATATTTTAATGTCATTTCTGATTTTTTATTATCATAGGTCAATTTTTGTTTGAAAAATAAACATATTCGTTCAAATTAATCAAAGCAACGAGAGTGTCATTCACTAATTTGCGAGGATAAAAATCCCTAGTCTCAAGGACTTCGACTCTTTTCCTTGAAGGTTTCAAATAAGATAGTTCCCTGTTTTTCTTTACCACTTTCCTCGAATATTATGATGACTCAAGTACACGTTAGTTAAAGGGTTGAGCAGAAGGCTTTGAGTGACCAATCATCTTCAGTCTCATAGATGGGTAATGTCTAATGCATTCTCATCATTTTAACTATTATTGGGTCAATATTTACTAAGTTGATTAAAATGCATTTGGAGTGTCTACTTGCCTCCACCAACAAGAAATTCCCTAGTTCTTTAGTCAACCTCCCTACTCAATTTTCCGACATTTGAGTGGAAGATTAACATTTTGAATATGATTCCATAGAGAGCTTAGATTTCTGTGAAAAATCCCAGCATATGCCTAGTGTGAAGTATTCTTAAATCAAGTTAGTGTGATTTACATTCTAAGCTTGTGTGAATAGATTAAGATTTGTGTTTGATACTTCCTTAACTTAGTTTTTATTTTTGACTTAGAAACCATTCTAACTTTTATCATGCACATATTGTGTTTACACCTAGCATGTTTTCCAACTCATCTTGATAAATTTTACCAACATCTATTGATAAATTAAATACAACATAATTCTAGTACAATTAGATTGATGGAGGTGGAGAGCTTTAAATAGTATTTATGTTAATTTTAAGCCTAAATTTTGTAAATACACTCTCCTTCATGTGGTGGAAATCTTAATTTTTTTTCTATATTTTTGGTGGGATAGAATTATTCAATATGTTAAGAAATATAATATATCCAAATATAATTTTCATATTTTTAGAGTAAAAAAATTGATTTAGTGAAAAAATTATACTTAAAAAATCAACTTTTTAATTTATAAATATTAATTACAATAACACAAACACATAAATATTACTTACATTAACTTACACGCATATATATATTATAATTCTCACTAAAGTTAAAGTTTGCATAAATAAAACATCCGTTAAGATTATTTTTTACTTTTGTTTTATAAATTTTAAATTAAATTTCAATTTTTATTTACTATAAAATATATCTATATTTATAGATAATTATAATTATAATGGAATAAAAACATTAAAAAAATAAATTTATAACAAAACCAAAATAAATAATTTTGGACCGTGGTTTTCTAACATTTGTTGGTTATTATTTTCTAATATACATTTAATTCCATCAAACTACCAAATTAACTTAGACTCATGCAATAAGTATGGTTTATCTCCTCATATCTTTTCCAAATTTCGAATCTTCTTAATAATGTATAGAAACATTTAAAAAACAACCAATACAAGTACTCATGGACTTATCGACATTTAGCTTCCACTGTACCTGCTGCCTTACCTTTAACAAATTTTAAACTGTGGTTTATGCTAGACTTATGCCGGCACATACAAAACTAGGCCAAAGAATATTTTAGAGGTTTCTATTAAGGGCTAGATCGTATCAATGACACCAAGCATAGGATATCGCCCACATCATTTTCATGTGTAATACGTTTGAACTTCATCAACTTGTTAGGAAACAAACCCGTTATCCAAAATTTAAAATTTGTTATGTGTAGGTTTTGAACTTTTGGTTTGTGTCGTATATTGCAAGGTTCATTAAATAAAAGGGCTAGTTTAAATGTTTCTATCCAGCAAGATTATGTGAATGAATCGAAGCGTAGTTTTCACCCCCAATTTTCAAGGGTGAGTAGTCCCTTGTGGCCCTTCTTATATCACTGTAGGCTCATTTATGCATGCAATAAATCACAAAAAGATAAAAGATAGAGTCGGTTGTTAGTCATAAATTCCAATGCATTATATTACTTCACAATTTGCAAGGGTGAGGAGACTCTTCTTGTCCTTCTTCATACTTCTCGGTCTTTCTTATATCATGATAGGCTTATTTTTGCACACAATAAATGATAAAAAGATAAATTTGGTAAATAGTCATAATTATTATTATTATCTAATTTTAAGGTTACGGCCAAACCAATTCCTAAATTAGTATTATTGATCGCCTTTGTTTGTGGGACAAGAGACTTATCTCCGCTGTAAATTCCAATGCATTGTACTACTTTTATTTTAATTATTATTATTATTATCCCCTTTGTTTGTGGGACAAGAGACTTATCTTCCCCATAAATTCCAATGCATTGTACTACTTTTATTTTAATTATTATTATTATTATTATCCCATTTAAACACTAAATTGGTCTATGAGACTCCCTTTGTTTGTGAGAAAAAGGACCCACTTTCGCGCAAAACATTGTACTACTTTTATTTTAATTATTATTATTATTATTATCCCATTTAGACACTAAATTGGTGTATGAGACCCCCTTTGTTTGTGGGACAAGAGACTTATCTTCGCCATAAATTTCAATGCATTGTGCTACTTTTATTTTAATTATTATTATTATGAGTATCCAATTTAGACACTAAATTGGTGTATGGGACCCCCTTTGTTTGTGAGACAAAGGACCCACTTTCGCGCAACGATTTGACTCCTAAATCTATTAAGGCATACATACTCTACCCCCTCTCGTTTTAAAGCTGTAACCTCTTAAAAAAACACATGCTCTTACTCATTAGTCCCATTCAAATTATATGTATAGTTTTTATTTTAAAAATAATATTTTAATTTCAATATTTGATTTTAAAAATTTCTAATATAATTTTAATTCTTATTTATTCTTGTTTATATTTTAATATTATTTTGATAAATATTTTGTATTAAAACTGAAAAGAAATATATTAAAAAATTATTATATATAAAACAAATATTTAAATAAAAGATTAAATAAAAATATACATACCATAAAAATTCAATTTGTCTAGTTGAAAGGATACAATAAAGATTATAATGATTCAATGGGACAAGTCGAAATAAAAATATACAATATTTATAAACAAAGATTTAATGTGTCTCGTTGAAAGATATATCGCTCATGCAATTGCTTTGCCATAAAATAAGTTCTATGAACAACCATAAGCAGACAAATTGCCATTAGGTCGCCATGCGAAACGTCCTGTAAACCGATCTCACCTTCATCCTTCTGACCTAATATCTTGTGTGCCAAATCATCTCCACTCTTTTAACATTTTCTTTTGAATAAAAAAGTGCAATAAAATATGCCAAGATACGAATTTCAGCCTTGCAAAATAAAAAATATATAGTGTCTATAACCACTAGCCTTATAACGCTGTTCTAGGTAGCGTTGCAAGGTTCATGGTTTTAGGCGTATTGTATATTGTGGATCATATATTAAATATATTCATGGCTGACATGCTCGAACTCAAACAGATCACATCGAATATCTCACCACAAAATAAGTTAAATCGACAATTGTAAGATGCACCTCCAACTTTCTTATAAACAATGTACAAACAACTACAATTTTTATTCTCTTCTCATTTTTATTTTTTCTAAGCTATATTTTGACAACCAAATGATAAATATGGATATAAAAATGTTTATTCTATTGTTTTGACAATTAAGTTATAATAAGTTTTCTCACCCGATAAAAAAAATGTTTATTCCATTAATTTATTCTTAATTTTAAAAGATAAATTGAAATTTAAAATAGAGTTAAATACAAATATAAAAATTCATAATACTCTTTTAACATAAAAGATTAAATAAAATTTCAATAGTGATATGTTAGTATTAAAATTATATAATAATTTTTTTTTGGAAAGATATTCTCACTTCATAAAATTTAAATACAAAATTTAGTTACATAGGTTTAGGATCTCAATCAAGAATAGGAATGGGTATTCATATGGATTTTGATACCATGTGTAATGTAACTATTATTTTATGGGAGAGTCAGAAGGTAACTCATCAATTGTTGAGTCTCATTAATTTGGATATATATATATATATATATATATATATATATATATATATATATATATATATATATATATTGGAGTGGTAACCTTTGGGATTCCAATTCGAAGGTCTATTCAAATTACTCAACGTATTGTATTTACATATTTTTCCCAATCCGTGAAGATTAAGTGTCTAACTTCCCACCTCCTTGACATGAACGGGTGTTTTTGAGTCCAAGCATCATTTTGAATTCGTCAAACTTTTGTCTCCCAAGTGCTTTGGTGAAGACGTTTGCAATTAGCTCATTTGTGAAACAATGTCATAGAAGAATAGTCTTACCTTTGATAATGTTGAATCAAATGATATTTTTCATTAATATGTTTGGCTCGATCATGGAATTTGGGATTCTTAGCCAATTTAATTGTAGAGGTATGTTAATTAGAAGAGGAGTATATTTCAGTTATTTCTCTTGCAAAATTTCAACAAAATTCCTGAGCCATACAATCTCCTTCGTTGCTTCTACAGCTACCACATATTATACCCCTGTTGTGGAATCTACTAGAACTAATTGCTTTTGTTACCTATAAGAGATAACTACTAATCCAAGACACAAAACATAGTCTAAGGTAAACACTCTGTTTTTCTTTTCTACATACATAGTCTAAGGTAAACACTCTGTTTTTCTTTTCTACATGAAAGTATGAATTAGAATATTTAATCAAGATGATGTCATACACTTGTATATATTTTTAACTAATAAAATATAAATTTATATATATATATATATAAATAATTATTTTTAATGAATAATTTTTATTCTAAGAAATCT
Organism: Pinus tabuliformis; assembly: GCA_031772625.1. Lineage (NCBI taxonomy): Eukaryota > Viridiplantae > Streptophyta > Pinopsida > Pinales > Pinaceae > Pinus > Pinus tabuliformis. The sequence continues at coordinate 572,554,070 of CM062805.1, read as the reverse complement.
TCTTTATTTTTCTTTGAAGAATTACTAAGGACTCTTTGTTCAAATTTATTGTGAACACTTAATTGATAGACAAACTTTTCAAATCATTATCCTAGACAAAACCCTGCTACCTTACAAATAAAACTTATTTTGAAAAATAAATTTATCAATATTTTTAAGTTGTAGTATTGTTTTACTTATAGTTTAGATTTTAAAAAAACATTACTATTTCATAGATAAAACATTTTTAAAAGATATTTTATAATTAAAGATTTTAAGCTTGTAATGTTGTTTTATTTATAAGTTTAGATGTTATTATAATAATTAAACAACTCCTTTTAAATTTGGATATTTTTTTCAAATTCTAATTTAATAATTTTTTATTGTTTTAAATATTATATTATTTATATATTATTTTAATTTATATATAAATTTAGTAATAATATAATGTCTAATAAATAAATTTAGAAAATTATATTAATTAATTATATTTATATATATATATATATATATATATATATATATATATATATATATATATATATATATATATATATAAAATTATAATTTTGAAATAAATCAAAATCATGTATAATAATAAATAATTTTAAAAATTCTATAAATATATATTTAATTGAAATTACAATTAATTGTTGAATTAATGATAATAAAAATGATATAAAATAATTTACCGAAATAGAAGTATATTGGAAGAAATATTGAAATGGCTAATATCAAGTTTTACTAGCACAACCAGTTGAGGATAGGCTTCCTTAGCATTTGTATAACATTTTTAAAATATTTATAAGGAGAATAATTTTATATATGTAGAGTCTTAGTGTGAGAAATGAATTTTTCTAAAGCATTTTTCCCTCACTAATTTTAACTAAAATTTGGCAAAATTTCTTCAAATTTTTAATTTAAGTTATTTAATCTACAAAATTGAGTGCCTTGGGATTTTTCCTGCTGGGGAATCAATATATACATACAAAAATATATTTTAAACCAAAAAATATCATAATCTTACTTGCAATTATATAATCTTATGAAAAATGATATTTTTCATATAAGTTAGACTAGGTGTCTCAAGATATGTATATGAATATATATTTTCTAGTTTCAATTGTAATTGGGAACATATATTTTAATATAATGTGAATAATATATATATATATAGTTCTTATTCTATTAATATATTTCATTTAGGAGAGTTGGTAATAGATTCATTTTTCAATATTCTCTTGACATTATATATATAAGTGGAAGATATATAAATATATGGTTTTTACCTTTTAAAGAAAATTTTAAATATAAAAAATTTGTGTATATATATAGCAACACACTAGTAAATGTTATATATACATGTGTGAATGGTTTACATATAACATTTTGAATATTAATAAAAAAACAAGATAAATAAACATATAACGTTTTTAAAAATATTTATAATAATAGTAATTTTATATATAGAGAGAGTTATATATATATATATATATATATATATATATGTTTTCCACTTCTAAATATAAATTGGGCCTTCATTAACATTTGAGTAAGTAATGTGTGAAATATAAATACAATATTTCAATGTCAACTATATATATTTTATATAAAACAAAATGAATATATTAATATATATTTAGCAACACACTAAAAAAATTGTTCTATACATATATGGAGTTGACTTATAATATTTTGAATATTAATAAAACAAATTAAAATAAATAATCATGTAACAGATATATATATATATATATATATATATATATATATATATATATATATATATATATATATATATATCAAGAGTGCTATAGATATATGTTTTCTACTTCCAATATGTAGAGTTTGAATGATCTTCTATATAAAACAAAATCTATATAGATAGATAGATAAATAAATAGATATAGTTGTCATATAAAATTTTGAATATTAATAACAAAAATGAGGACAAATAAATATGTAACATTTAAAAATTATTTATAATTAAAGCAATTTTATAAAGAGATAGTCTTATACATATATGCTTTCTACTTCCAAATATAATTAGAGCTTGTGTCTGAATGGTTTAAATATAACATTTTGAATATTAATAATAGTAATTTTATATATAGAGAGAGTTTTTTTCCCGTAGAAAAAAGTCGTAATTTTATTCAGAATATGAAAAAATTACATTTTGTAGATGCTTAAGCATATGCAGAAGACTGTTCCTGTATTCGCAAGCGAACAGAGGTTACAAAATAATTGAGAAAAATACAAAAATGGATGTCAGCAGGGCTATGCTTTTCTGCCCTTCTTCTTCTCCACCCTTCGCCAGCCATCAGAGTTTGGTGCAGTGAGAGCCAGCTGATTTTCAGTTGTTGTTATTAGTTGTTCTTTGTCAGATTCCGAGCCTTCAGATCCATGGGTTCGTTTGATGCCACCTACTTCCAACTGTATGTCTGGTGGTTGTTTCAGATTGCCAGGCCCCGATTGTGTGTCTGTGGCACGTCCTTCCTGTGTGTATTCCTGTTCCATTGGTATATCAGGTTTTGTTTGTTTTCTTGTTGGTTCTGTTTGCATGTCCTCTTTTTCTCTCCAATCGGTGTGCTGCCATCCTTTCGCCTTTTTCTGTTGTTTCTTGTTCTCTTTGGGGTCCTTCTTTCCCATTGGGCAGGTGTTTTGGAGATGTCCTGTCTGCATGCATTTTAGGCACCTGAATGCTGTGTTTTCATAATCAAGCGTTTGTATCCTCTGTGTATTATTATAGTTTAATGTAATGTGATCCGGTAGCCCCAGACTTAGATCCACTTCTACGCAGATTCTAGCATAGGTGAATATTCCTAGATTTACTCTTTCTCCATCTATTTTGAGGAATTTCCCCAATGTGTTTCCAATGGCTGATAAAACTTTGTAGTGCCAGAAGTGGAGAGGGAGGTTGTGTAGCTTCACCCAAACAGGGACTGTTGTTACTTTCATAGTATTTGCATCAAATTCAGGGAACCAGGGGGTGGTAAAGAGGCCAGCCTTGCCCAAGAACCAAGGCCCCTGATTGATAATATCATCACGTTCTTGTTCTGTTCTAAGAATAACTATGAAGAAAACCTTTGAGCATAGGTGAACTTCACAGTCAGGTGTCCATGTTGTGAAGATCCATTGATGCAGTGGATCTGATTTTGGCCAGAAACCATTGAATCTACATATAACAGCACGTGTGGCTAGATCAGTGTGTAGATGAGTTACCTCTGGCAACGTTATTTGGATCGTTGGAGATTCCAGTGTTTGTTCCACAATGTAGGGGCCTGGTAGCTCTGGTGCTGGACCTAGTTTTGGTTGAAAGTTTTCCCCTTTCCCTTTCACCGCGTCTTTGAAGAAGCCAGTGTTTTTTGAACTGGATCTAGTGCTACCTCCTCTTAGTCGGAGGTTTATGATGATTGTTGAATCCGTGGTTATATTGTAATCCTGGAGGGTGTAGTGGTCCTGTAGGCTGCGTCCCTTGTAGATCAGATTTTGCCCCTGTTTTGGGATGCCAAGAAGGATTTGTATTCTGTTCCGTAACTCTAGGATGCTGTTGCCCTTCCATAATCTCAAACAGTGACTATTTCCTTCCGGTGGTTTTAGAAAGAGTTGTGTGTAGTCCGCTTCTCTGGGGTCCGAGCCTTGCTGGGGTCGCTATATGGCGGTTGCTTGTCCAAAAATCTGAGCTCTTTTGTAGATTCCTCTTGCCGGAGTTCCGACTCTTGTAATTGATGGATCTGATGCAGGGATATTTTTCTGTGGCTTTTGCATGCCCCATATCAGTGTATGGGCGACCAGATCTATTATGGATTGAGTACTATTTTTCATATGAGACCGATCTGCCATGTTGGTATCTGGTTCGACAGACCCAAGTCTTGATCTGCGCATATTCCCCTAGATCTGTACGAGATAGGGTCGATATGCCAAAATAGGGTCTAGATCTATTAGTTTAGGGCCTGCTTTGTACTGGATGCCGCGGATCGATGGGAAAGAAACCCGTTCGGAGCTCCAAGGTAGGAGAAGAACCAGATCTATGCCTGTAATATACAGAGCATCATTCTGATATTCAGTGAAGGGGGTGTTTCTTCCATACCTTGAACAAAAGCTACTGTTTGCCCTCCTGCGAGTTCCGTTGTTGCAGAAAACCGCTTCACCGCTGAGTTTGTTCTCGTCTGCTGAATCCTGGTGATATCCTGAATGGTCATGCAAAACCCTTGTTTCGATCCAATGCTTTGCAGTGCCCTTTGTCTTCGTTTCTGGCCTTATATATAGAGAGAGTTATATGTATATGTATATATATATATATATATATATATATATATATATATATATATATTCCACTTCTAAATATAAATTGGGCCTCCATTAACATTTTAGTAAGTAGTGTGTGAAATATAATTACAATATATCAATGTCAACTATATATATTTTATATAAAACAAGATGAATATATATTAATATATATTGAGCAACACACTAAAAAAATTGTTCTATGCAGTTGACTTATAATACTTTGAATATTAATAAAACAAATTAAAATAAATAATCATGTAACATACATACATACATACATATACATACATATATATATATATATATATATATATATATATATATATATATATATATATATATAAAGAGTCCTATAGATATTTGTTTTCTACTTCCAATATGTAGAATATGAATCATAAATAAAATATTTCAATGTCAATTATGGATCTTTTATATAAAACTATATATATAAATATATATGTCATATAAAATTTTGAATATTAATAACAAAAATGGGGATAAATAAACATGTAACATTTAAAAATTATTTATAATTAAAGTAATTTTATATATAGAGATAGACTTATACATATATGTTTTCTACTTCCTAATATAATTAGAGCTTGTATTAACATTTTAAAGTGTATAGTGTCAATGTCAGTCATATATATATATATATATATATATATATAGTGAGTGACTAAAGATCAATATATATCCATCATAAATTCGAATATACTGAGAGTTAACATTGATGTTTCACATGCTATTGGTGATAACATTTTTTGGTTCAAGTATTTACATCTTAGTCCTAACATATTTTTATTATAGAAGGCATACATGCCCAACAAATATAATATAATATTTTATGTGAAGATATGTTGGAATGTCTTGGTATATAAATATTTTGACTAGGTAAAATTGCATAATAAATAAATAAATAAAATGAATAATTATAAGCTGTAGGGTTCTCGGTTTTGACAACCCATGGTTTTTTCAATGGTATTCTTACGTAATGTAACTTATTTAATGGCATGAAGAAGAAAGTGTGTGTGTGTGTGTGTGTTAAACATAAATCCACCTTAACTTCAGATCTATGAAGCACCAAGAGAAATAAAATCTATAGAGAGAGAAATCTTTCATCAAGTTTTACACTAAAAAAAATGGCTTACACTTTGAGAGGTTTGATTTCTCTCAATGTTAGATAAATCCAAAATTAAAATAAATCTAAACTAATAAAATATCTAGTGATAACAAACTAAAACTTTGTCATAGATAAAAATCAACTTAATATAGCGATACTGTTAATTAGCAAAAAAACACTAAACTTATATCAATAAGTATGGTTTCCTTCAGCTAACGTGAATCATTCAATACCTCTGTCATAGCTAATGGTATATCTATAGAGTTAATATAATAGTCATATTTTTAATTAACAAATAAGTAAGCCTATAATAATAACTATGGTTTCCTTCATTTGACCTTAATCATTCATAATGTTCTTTCCGTTAATATATTTGTAAACATGGGTTCTTTAGCTTGTGAGGATAGTTGTATTAATTTATTAGAATTGAATCTAAAACGGTATAGCTATGTTTGTTTACAGGAGGTTGGTTTTGAGAAATTCTGATTATGATAATCTATGCTATTAGTAAAACCTTTCTTATAGCTTGATTTGTTTTCCCTACATTAAAATGATCTAATTTTTTTTTGGAAATACAACATTTTTTAGAAAGGAAGAAATGGGACAGTGTAAGATGCCCATTATCAAAAACTTTCTCTGAAACAAAGAAACATATTTCAAACAAATTATAATTTTTCATTAAGAATATAACATTTCTTAGAAAGGAAGAAATGAGACATTGTAAGAGGTCAATTATCAAAAACTTTCTTTGAAGCAAAGAAATACATTTCAAAAAAATTATACATTTTCATTAAGAAAAAGAGTACAAGTGAGGTTTTTGCAACAAGCAAATATGAGAAGCATATTAAATAATTATTTCTGTAAGGGGCACTCTCAAATCCAATATGGAAGATATGTTGTAATGTCCTATTTTATTATCTAAAAATTTTAACTTAATCAAATTACAAAAAAAATAAAATTAAATAATAATAATAATAATAATAATAATAATAACAACAATAACAATAACAATAATAATAATAATTACTGTTGGAGAGGTAAATCCCCTCTACGGATAGAGGTGATCCCTACTAGCCCAGAACGAGTCTAGCAACAATCAGTCAATGCTACTATGCAAGTTCCTAATTGCAATTAAACAAGAGGCAAAGAGCACCTACTTGGATTCCAGCGCTGTTGTTTGATGAAGAGATGCCACCTTCACTCCTTCGCTCTGGCTGGTCATGATCCTCCGCGATCTCAGCGAATAGACACCTGCACACACAAAGAGGAAACAAACACAAGCGTGAAATCTAATAAAAGCAACCGTACATCAGTCAGAAAAGATGTAATTCACATTTAACCATTGCATAGAAAAATGAGAATGGAACAATAATAGTAGTCATCTATTATTAATCAAGCAGAGAAGAGTACAAACAAATGTTCTGACGTCGGTAACCTTCTCAGGAGGGGCCAGTCAGCAAGTGTCTCAAGCATTCACCTTTGGAAATGATTCTCCCAAGACAAGAAACTCTCTCTCTCACACAAGCAACACAACACAACCTTCCCTAAGCTATCATGCACTTCCACACTTAGCACACCAAATACCTATAGTAGCAGCAATCTGAGCACTATAAGCTCTACACAATCCAAGCTATTCCCAAAACCAGCTGCTCATGGTAATGGTGGAAGTTTATATAGGAGAAGGAGTCTCCATGGAGGGTGGAAGGATAAGCTTATCTCCAAGAAAGGTGGCCCATATGACGAACAAACATGCCACAGAAGGGAGGGCGACACTCACAAGGCCAACAACCAGGTCTGGAGTCATCTGGAAGGTTGGCTGTTAGAAAAAATTCACCCAAACAGGATCAGCGCAGATTATTGTGGGACTGGCGCGCTAACGTCGCATCCTAATAACTGAGAAGGCTATGTCAGCGCGACTCAATACAAAGGCAAGGTACGCTGGCTCATGAAATTCGATCAGCGCGGAAAACAGGTGTACTTCCGCGCTGGCAGCGCATTTGGTCTGTTATGGAGCGCCCATCAGCGCAGTTATTTGGACAAAAGTCACGCTGATAGCAAAAACTTTGGCAAAGTGGGTTATTTGGCCAGTTTAGAGAGCATGAGCAAGATGAATTTGATTTCATGACACAGTAGGGATACTGACAGGATGACAGTGACAAATTGCTGTGTAACAGATGCCCCCTAAAGCATGAAGCCCGAGAGAGTGGGAGGGGTGAAATGCTTTACAAAACTGCCGAACTGGAACACCACCAGGAAGGACCTGCACGTATGTACAACTGATAGCTTGATTACATGTAGTCTAGGCATGGGCGCAGCCATCCAAAAGACATATGAAGAAAGGTTTGTGGTATGGACGTAGCCACCCAGCTGAAGAGACCATGATGATTACAAGGTATGGTCGCAGCCATCCATCAATGAGTCATGTAATATCAATCCACAAAAATCGCAGCCTGGCTCACAACAGACTAGAACCAGGGTCTTGCGCTCCATCCCAATCCAAACAAAGTACAAGTTCAAGCACGTGAATACATGAGTTGAAGTCGAACATGCATGAACATCGTCTGATTACCAGTCAATGATGAAAACTGTTAACAGACGTGAGAGGGGCCACCAATAATGACAATGGTCCTCAAGGTACTATAGGTACAATCCACGGCATGCGAATCAATGAGCTGGCGTCGAACACCCGCGGAATCATTCGATCGGAGGCCAATGATGAAAACCTCGCGTCGAACACGAAGAACCTGCCATTGAGGCATGCAGGCTCTAAGGCACCTGGAAGGGGTCTCTAAGTCACCGTCCTGGATAATGAGCTGAAGTCGACAGGAGGTAACCTTGATCGAAGGTGGGCCATAATGTTTCCCACATCATCGACACGAGACAAAGGAAGATTAGTGTGATGAATCAGAAGTATGTGAGGCGTCAAGGGTAGGTTGTAACTCTGCAGAGGTCAACTTCTCTTGAACATATCGGCGGCACGATAGCGGACTTGGCAGTATTTGACATCAAATGAGCAGGGGTCATGGTGACAAGGCAATGAGCAGATGAGACGTCAAATAGGATAACCCAAACCCACGGAGGTCAGTTGTGAAACAAAATGAGAAATTCCCACCCGACACGAATGCAGACCAGTGCCATGTTCAAGAGCGACATACTGCCGACGCAAGAATTGCAGTTCCATTTTCCCCACCATTTCTGGCAGGTACCCCGGTTATTTTTGGATGACAAGATTGACGGGGATAGCATATGCTTGAAGAGTGTCATTTTGACAATGCCCGATGTCATCAAGTGTTTAACGAGCCTGACAAAGGAAAAACTCGGCGTCTTTTCTTGTTTAGAGAGTCTGAAAAGACAGCGGAAAAGGAGACTCCAGGGGGGGTCCTTTTTCGTACAGTTGTGTCTCTCGAGCCCGAAAAAGTATAAAACAATGCTCGAAAGAACCGCCCGACCATTACGATTGAGGAGTACTTTTCGTAAATAGTGCCTTCGACCCAAAAAAGTAAAAAAGCGGTCGGAAACATGTCGTTTTAGAGCCAATAACGAGTTTGAAACGACAAACACCCGGCAATCTTTTTAAGTTACATGGTCGGAAAAAGAGCTTAAAATGACCGCCTCTCGTTCCCTTTAACGAGCTGAAAGGAAGCTCGGCCATATTTTCTTGTTTCATGTCGGAAAAGAGCTCAAAGACGACATTTTTGGGACCAAGTGATTTTAGGACCATTATGACTTCACCGATCCTGAGGACCTGCACAGTAAAAATACCCGCATAAATCCGTTCGACATGTTAAAAAACATATTAAAACATGCATAAAGACATAAGACATTGACAGAAGTGCTAAATCCATGGTAAAAGCATGACAAAAACCCATATTCGTAAAATCTATAGTTAATTAAGCCATTTTTACTATAAATAGAAGGGTAAATAGTCATTTTTACCATTGTTACCATATTGAGCCTTCGAGAACGTTGTGAAGCTGTGAAGTTGACGGAGCAAATTCTTCCCCGTGCGGACACCATTCATCGAACGGCTTGATCCAGGTAGGTTCCCCTTGCCATGCGCTCCATTTTGAGTCCTTTTAGTAGCATTTTAACGGTGGAATTTGCCCATTTGGGAAAATTCTTTGAGCGTGGATGCGCTCTCGGTCAGCGCGGATTTCCCGCTCGGGGCCGCGCTGATCGATTTAAAAATACACGTACCACCTTTTGGGTCAGCGCAGAAAACACGTGTGCTTCCGCGCTGACCCAATGAAAAAACACAGGGGCACCATTTTCAGTGCGACTGTTTTTAAAACAGTCGCGCTGGCGCGGAAAAATATGAATTTTTATAAAATGAACGTGAATTTTTCCACAAACAGCGATCTAATGTTTCTTCATGGCTTTGCAGGGCACAATGGCTTTTGTATGGCAAGAGAGAGCCCATGATAACGAAGATATAGCCGCATATGCACTTGCCGAATGCCGGAATGCAATGCGGGCATGCGGTTTCCTGAAGTTCTTCCTGACTCCGCGCCTGAGAGCGCAACCTGACTTGCTGGAGTTCCTGATCAGAGCTTGGAACCCAATAGACGGGAAATTCACCATCCGCGGCCAAGACATCGAGTTCGATGCCTCGGATATCTATTTCTTGACTGGTTTGTCGCGCCGGGGCCAGAGGCCCATCCTGGAGGGGCAGCGACCCAGCGGCGAGACTCTGGACCAGCTGATGGCTAGAGTATGCCCAGGAGCTGAAAAAACACGGAGCGGGAAGGTTGCTATCCCGACAGTGCGGGACATGCCTCTCCGCACGATACTCTTCCTAGTGACATGGGCAGCAGGTTCCTTGGCCAATCATGAGGCTCTGAAGAACCAACTGTTGTTAGCTCTCGAGTGCCTACAGCCCACCATCTTTGACTGGGCGACTGCTGTGACTGCTAGTATGAAGAGGAAACTAAGCAACTGCCGTCATGGAGAGACGAAGCAGTTCACATATGGGTCACTCCTTCTGTCGCTCATGCTGGAGCGGGTGCCGGTTCTACAGCTACAGACGATGGCTGTGGATCCACCTAGAGGTCCCCGGGAGACGAGGGCCAGTCGATGGGCCCGCGTCATGCCACGTGGAGGTGGTGGTCGCCCAGTATCTTGGGGAGTCTACTTCAGAGAGTGGCTGGAGCGCTAGGTTGTCATTGTGGAGGACTGGCCATATGCCGGCATGGACTTCTGCAATGATCCTGACATGCTACTGCCCGCAGGAGAGCATTGGGATGATGGAGGTATGTCACTTGATCTTATTCTAACATTTTTTGATGTTTTTGGGTTTTTCATGTGCATGTCTTAATAAATGTCACTATATGCAGATGTGGGACCTGTGTGACCCGTTGGCCTAGCCCCAACGGCACGGAGAGAGGGGCCAGAAGCTGGAGCCCTGGCCTTAGTTCCTCCAGGAGTGGAAACATCGGAGACTGTGGCTTGCAACCTTGAGGGTTTACTGGAGGGAGTGCCAGATTACCAGGGGGTCGAGGAGGTTCCTATAGAGCACCAGATCCACACAGTGGGGGTGGCACCCAGGATGCACCGCCTTTTGAGGCGGGTGGCACGAGCAGCTGTATGCTACAGAGAGCATAACCCTGCACACTAGACGCCTAGGTTTACTTCCACTGATGTTTTGAGAGACATATGTCTCGGATGTACTGAGGACAGTGACTCTATTTTTTACATACACACTTATTTTTGAGCGCCTTAGTGCGCCACACAATATATATACATACCGATTTTTGGATGGATCTTGTTACATGTGATGATGTTTTGTTTATGTTATGCAAATGTTCAGTACAAATGTAATCTTATGTATGAATTGCACAACACATGACCCATATATTTTAATTTTTTTAAATGCAAGCTTAAAAGCACACACGGCACGCATGCAAACTATGCTTGGGAAATATCTTATTTACATATGCTTTACTCTATTATGCTTCCTATGCTTTCTTGTATGATGTTTATCTATTTCGCAAATGTCTGTCTAACACACGATTTGCCAATGCATCAGTCAACGTGTTTAATCGTCTCGGAATATGTTGATATGTGATATAGTCAAAATTCCTTTCTAACAATCTAACATGTAGATACAACCTTAGAATACATTGGTCTCTGACGGAATATTGCCCGTTGAGTTGATGAACGACAAGCTGGGAGTCCAGGTTTACCATCATTGCACGAATGCCGAGATCAACTGCTTCGGCTAGTAGCTCAATTACAGCGTTTTATTCGGCAACATTATTAGTGGTATGACCGAGGCAGACTCCTTGAAGATCTAGCAACTCTCCGTGAGGATCATAGATTGTCCACGTCGCAGAGGAAAAATTGCAAGTACTACGGCAGGCGCCATCAGCGAAACCAACATAAGGTGCACTAGACATCTGCACAAGAAGGAGAAAACACAATAAGAGGCAAACACGTCTTCACGCCAAAGCAAAACACGAAATCATGCACACAAAACACACTAAACACGCGTATGTACAAACTGAGTGCACGAAGTCATGCATAATATTTCTTCAAATAAAGCCCATTAGGGGCTTGTCAAGAGGATTTCCTTCGTAATCAATCAACTCATATGCGCCCTTTTGTAAAACTCTTTTCACGATATAGGGACCTAGCCACATGGATTCGAGTTTTCCTGCCCCCAGCTTATCTTTAGCTTGATCGTAGAGCAGTACTAGATCTCCCTCAACGAAGGAACGAGGATGAATGTTCTGGTCAAAGTGAGCCTTGACTCTCTTCTTTTGCGCTTCGATAGCCAGAGAGGCTAAACGACGAGTCTCGTCTAACCGTTCTAGGTAAAGAAGTCGTTCCTCCACCGGAGTGGTGTTGGGAAGCAACTCGACAACTAATTTCAACGAAGGAATCTCACACTCGACGGGAAGGGTGGCCTCCAGTCCGTAAACCAACTGAAACGGAGTGAAACCGGTGGCGTCCTTCACAGAAGTCCGGTAGGCCCACAAGGCCGGGAACAACATCAGATGCCAATTAGACTTCTGCGTATTGACGGTGCGTTGAAGCATAGTGATCAAAACTTTGTTCACTGCCTCAACTTGTCCATTGGATTGTGGATAGTACGGTGTCGAACTATCTTGATGCAAGCCTAGTTGGGTCGTTAGTTCCGTCATCATGTGATTACGGAAATTCTTTCCGTGATCCGTGACAATAGCCTGAGGGACTCCGAAACGAGTAATGACATGATTGAATAAAAACTACGCCAATGTGTAACCGTCTTCGTTCAATGTAGGCATCGCTTCGGCCCACTTGGTGAAATAATCCACGGCAACGATGATGTATCCATGCCCCCCGGCCGAACGAGGGTTACAGGACGTATAATCGATGCCCCATTTGGAAAATGGTCCTACGGTGACAACAGGGTGCAGTGGTGCAGCAGGTGCACGCATCTTCCGGTGGTAAACCTGACATTCATGACATGCACGTACAGCAAGGATGCAATCCTTGAAGATGGAAGGCCAGAAATAACCAGCACGGAGGATCTTCTGGGCGGTAGCATATCCGGACATATGGCCGCCACAAGTGCTGGAGTGGCAGTCATTCAACACCCGCTCAGCCTCCTTGAGAGTCAAACATCGGCGGAGAACAGAATCAATGCCGAGGCGGTACAGGGTATCGCCCACAATGCGATAGGGTTGAGCTTGGTGACGAATTCGCCGTCGAGCATCTTTCGATACGTTTGGACGGAAGGAAGACGTCTGCAAATATACGATAATGTCCCCGTACCACGGGTCGAGGGTGCTGATGAGAAACAATGTTTCATCCGGGATATGCTCCTCCGAATGAGATGGTGCAGAGTGAGATGGTAAGGAACAGAGCAGTTCAGCAAAGACCAGAGATTTCTTAGACTTGGCCGCAGTGAATTCCAAGTCGAACTCTTGGAGGATTACAATCCACTTCGAGTATTTTCCCCCTAGCAGTTGACGCGACAAAATGTAGGTCATGGGGTTGCAGTCAGAGATCACGGTCGTTGTGTGCAACAGGATATAATGGCGGAATCGTTGGACGGCGCAGACAGCTACCAATGCCAACTTCTCGACATATGCATAGCGAGTTTCCGTATCCAGAATGTTGCGACTAAGATAATAGATAATGTGCTCGGTGCCGGCATCATCATCCTGCACTAGAACCATGCCGATGGTGGTGTCAGCGGCAGCAAGATAAAGAGTGTAATCACGGTGGTAGTTCGGAGGTCTTAAGAGCGGAGCTGAGACAAGAAGGTCTTTAAGGCGCTCGAAAGATTCCTGGGCGATAGCATCCCAACGAAAGGGTGTGTCTCGCTTTAATAACCGTGTGAAACCCTTAGCCACCTCGGCATAGTTTGGAATAAATCGTCTGAGAAAATTAGCTTTACCCTGCAAGCTCTGCAATTGCTGCAAAGGGGCAGGGGGAGGAAGATTCAAAATGGCCTCGACTTTGAGGGGATCCAGACGGATGCCTTCCCGGGAGATGATGAACCCGAGTAGTTGGCCAGATTCTACGCAGAAGACACACTTATGCGGATTGAGTCGAATACAGTAGTGTCGACAGCGGAGAAAAATTTCGCGTAGATGAGATGGATGGTCTTGACGTTTAGCTGAATGAGCTGGGAGGTCATCTAGGTAAGGTTGTACAATGTGTCGGATATCATGAAAAGCATACGACATCGCACGTTGGAAAGTGGCACCGGCATTTTTGAGACCGAAAGGAAGCTTCTTATAAGCGAAGGTGCCCCAAGGACAAATGAAATCTGTCTTATGCTGGTCTGCAGGGGCTATGTTGATCTGGTTATAACCAGAGAAGCCATCCATAAACGAATAAATCTCGCTTCCTGCGCAGTCATCAATAAGCTGATCAATAAAAGGCGTAGGAAAGTTATCTTTTGGACAGGCACGATTAATATCGCGGTAGTCAACACAGACCCGGATAGTACCCTGCTTTTTGTTTACAGGGACTATATTGGACACCCACTCTATGAGGGGGATGGCATAGATGAAACCAGCTCGAAGAAGCTTTTCGACTTCGGCCTTGATGGCTGCAGCCTTTCGAGGGTGCACTGGACGTAAGCACTGACGAACAAGCTTAGCGCCTGGATAAGTAGGTATTTCGTGCACCACAATACTAGGGTCGATGCCGGGCATTTCCTTGTAAGACCATGCGAAGACATCACGGAATTCACGAAATAAAGCGGTATAAAGTTGAACTTCCTCAGGAGTGCATGTGACTCCAATGAAAATATTCTTGACAATCCCTGGTTTGACAGAGATGTCGATAGGCTGGGTCTGCGTGATGTTACCCATATTGCCTTCCGAAGACACTTGATATAGCTGAACAGGTGTTTGGAGGGGCGGAGATGGGACACATGAAGCAAACCGCTCGAGACATGCAACCATTTCCGAATGTGGAGGGAGAAACGATGAGCGATGGTGGTGATCTAACCAAGGGAGATCTTCGAGAGACATAGTCTCTATGATGGCCTCATCGGAGGGAAATGTTTCCTTCAGGGGATCCGAAGTGGTCTCATCTCCCAGCCAAGGGAAATGATCATATGAATTGGGAACGCTGCTTAGAAATGCAGGTTCAGGAGGGGGAGCCGATGCAGCGACAATCTCGATGTAGTTGAGCTCGGCAGGACTCAACGGCATCATATCACCCCAAGAGTCTTTCTGATTCAAGGGAGGAAGAACCCATGGATCAGAACGTACTGAAATCATGTTGACAGGGGCGAGATTTGGAGGTGGGAGGGGAAAGACTCCCATCAATGAGGGGTCTTTGAACAGTCCAGCACCCACACTCACTAATGACTTGGAGGTATGCTCCACGAATGGCACATTTCCTTCAGAAGAGGAAGCAAAGAAGGACAGCTGGTCCACCGTGACGATTCTTCCTTGATGGGGGAAGCGAACGACATGGAACAAGGAGGAAGCCACGGCTTGCATGGCATATGTCGAGCTTCGTCCAAGGAGGAGGTTGTAAGTGAGATTAGCGTCAAAAACTTCAACCTCTACTTCTACGGTTTTCCCTTCTAAAGAGATAGGCAATCGAGGGAGGATACCATATGGACGAGATTCTCTTCCATCGAAAGCTTCCAGGGTCGTAGGAGACTGGCTCAGAGCAGGAGAACCAATAGCCTTCCAGCAAGCAACTGACATGATGCAGGTCGAGGCACCCTCATCAATGACTATATGATGGATCGTTTTGCCGTTGATGAGGACCTGTATAAGGAAAGCCACCTGATGAGGCAGTCTCTGTGGGAAACCCTCGAGATCAAAAGAAATTAAATCTGAATCTGCCGGGTCGATGCCACCAATGGCTGATAGCAAGGACTTCCTCTGGGAGGGGCACCTCTGGAGGACTTCTAACGCGGACATAGCAGACGGAGCATGAGCTAAGTCCTCGACAATGCTATAGTGCTGAGAAGCACGAGCATTGGGGTTATAATATGACTTCCTTAGTACACCTTTAGGAGGGGGTCGGGGAATCGTCTCAGTGCTGGGCTGTTCGATGTGAAGGGGACCAGAACTGGACGGAGGAGCGCTGGAGGGAACCTCCGGCTCTTTCCCGGCTGGAGATGGATAATCTTTCGCTCGCGTTGAAACATGGATGGGAATCGCTCCAGCCATGAACACTTGAAAACCGAACGAGGAAGAGGATTGAGAGGGATCTGCCACCATTTGGGTCTGCTGGGAAGGGAAAGGCTCTTTTAGCACAGCAGGAGGCCCCGGAGCACCTTTCAAAAGTTGACTAACTTCGGACCGCCTTGGGCAATCCTTGGTATAGTGATCCTCATCGCAGATGAGACAAGGATACTTAGGTTTCCGCTTAGCTCCTTCCTCAGAAGGAGGCTTAGGGGGATCTTGCTTGGGCTGTCCAGATTTATCTTTAGCTTTCCCTTTCTTTTTCCCTTTCAAGGATTTGTCCGCCGCGGTGGACTGGACGGCGTTTACCTCAGAGGTACTCCCAGAAATTGGTTGGCCCTGAGAAGCATTTTCGTTAGAGGCGTTTTGTTTCTGCTTCCCAGGGTTCGCGACCGATTTCTTTGATGACGAATTCACAGAACCAATGACTCCATCAACACAAGGCTTTGGTGGAGCTTTGGGCTGTCCAGGCCTCGGGGCATCTGGCAAATACTCATACAAAGTACCCGACTGAGAGTATACTAAATCGAGGTACTAAGCTCGCGCGATTGCTTGCTCCTCAGTTACACACGCTCCCATTGCAATGTCTTTTGCAATCTTAGGAACAAAGGAAGTCGTGAACCAGTCGGTCAGGAGTTGATCAGGAATCCAAAATTTGATCAAGCGACGACGC
Organism: Pinus tabuliformis; assembly: GCA_031772625.1. NCBI lineage: Eukaryota > Viridiplantae > Streptophyta > Pinopsida > Pinales > Pinaceae > Pinus > Pinus tabuliformis. The sequence goes on along the minus strand of CM062805.1, from coordinate 572,537,359 downwards.
CTTCTCCATTCATGTATATGATCAGAGATGTGCGTGGTCGTATCTTGTTTTAGAGACGTGAGGAGATGTGTCCCAGTCTCGTACCGAATGGGTAACTGAAAATGAGTCAAGAAGGCCATAGCCAACGAGTTGAAATCTTGAAACATGCCGCGATTTAGTTTGATATACCACTCAGCTGTTGAACTAGTGAGAGTTCTCTGAAAGAGGCGAAGCTGGATAGAATCATCAAGCCATGAGTTCGATGAACACCAAAGGTGATAAGTCATTACATGGGCCTGAGGGTCTTCACCAGCTTTGCCATCAAACTTTGGACAATCACCTGGTATTTTGGTCGGAACCGGTGGCCAGTACGGGTTATGCAAAATAGGATCATCTGTCAACTTGGACACATCAGGCAGTTCCAACGTTGCTAAGAATGGTAACTGCGGGTTAAAGGACATTTGTGGCTGTGGATTCGAGGCGACATTAGGGTTCCAACCAGATGGTGGTTGCCCCCACGAACTCTGTCTAGACGGACCTGGTCCAAAAGGGCCTGGCGCGTAAGAATTTTGTCCCGATGGACTTGGCCCAAAAGGGCCTGGCGCATAGGGACGTTGTCTGTAGGGGTTCTGTCCATACGAATTTTGGCCATATGCGGACGGTTGTCCTTGTGTCTGCCCCCCAGCTCCCCACGTATTAGCAACTTGTCCCACAGGTGCACCATACTGATAATTTTGGTAAGGAGTGACCTGTGGCTATTGATAATTTTGATAAGGAGCAAACTGAGCTTGCCCCTGGGGTTGCTGGTAGCCATATGGTTGCTGGGCCCCATACTGAGCCTGATAGGGAGGCTGCATCTGGTAAGAAGGTTGAGGCTGTGGCCCACCTTGCATTTGATAACCCGATTGAGTTTGAGGCCCAGGGTAATGTCCTTGAACTGGCGGGGCTTGGATCATCTGACCCGAAGGTTGACTTGGTTGGATCTGAGATGGACCTGGCTGGCCAGCAGGACGAACTTGCTGGGTGCCAGGTTGTCCGTGGACCACCAAGGGTTGTCCTTGCGGAACGGATGACTGAGCCGGTTGAACAGCTGGTTGACCCTGAGGTTGGCCAGCTTGTCCAGATGGATGATTAGGGCAGACAACGGGTTGACCTTGCTGCATAGAAGGTTGGCCCGTCTGCCCCCCAGGATGCACAGACTGAGCAGAAGGCTGGCCTTGCTGTATAGCGGGCTGCCCCCCTTGGTGCATAGGCTAAGCAGCGGGTTGGCCTTGCTGTATAGCAGGCTGCCCCCCTTGCCCAAAAGGATACATGGATTGAGCAGTGGGTTGACCCTGCTGAATGTAGGGTTGCCCACCCTACCCAAGAGGATATCCCTGCTGGACTGCTGGTTGATTTTGAGGAGTATAAACTTGCCCAGTTTGTCCAGATGGGTACCCTTGCTGCAAACCGGGTTGGCCTTGTTGAATGTAAGGCTGCCCGGGTTGTCCAGTTGGGTAACCTTGCTGGGTACCAGGTTGCCCTGGATATCGAGTAGGTTGACTTTGATATGAATACGACCGACCTCCAACGGTCGAGGGTTGTCCCGGGTAGGGTTGTCCCTGTGGGCCCCCAGATTGTCCTGGGTAAGGCGGGCCATAAAGTGGTTGCCCTTGAGGGGTTTGCACATAAGGTGGCTGGCCTTGATTGGGTGGTCCTTGGGGTTGTCCGGGAGGATTCCGATGCCCATGAAAAACATGAGTAACAGGGTCATATGTAACGTCCAACGGTTCCTGGTTCTCCTCGAAAGGACGACGAGGCAGGGACGAAACATTCTCGAGCTACTGACCGTTCGCATCATAATAAAAGAGTGGACCTTGGTAATCTGGGTCCACAATGGGCTGCCCATGGGCATCATACGACCCAGCTCCTGGAACACCACCAGGAAAGGGCTGGGCATTTTGCGCAGGATCAATGACTCCAGATGAAACCCCTGACTGGCCCTGGCTGTAAGAGGGACCAGCTCCAGGGTTTGTAGATGAGGATGCTGACACAGCACTGATGACCGGAGTCGAGTGTGCTACACAAACGGTTGGATTGGTAGGAACTGAGGTAACAGGCGTATTAAGACCTGAAGTAATAGGTGTATTAAGAGGTCGGGAAATAAAGGGCCCTGTGGTGGCAATAAGACTAGGATCCCATATAGTCGTAGAAGTAGTTCTAGCAGCTATCCTATCCCTCACTGACTGATATCGTGGAGGGAGTGGAGAGGTAGCTGGGATGGGATTTTCAATATCTGTCACCACGGGTGTCTCACCTGTGCTGGAAGATGTCTCGTCCATGGGGGAAGTAGACATCGAAGACGACATACCAAGAGGAGTATGGGGGGTATAATCGTTGTCAGGCTCCCAGATAGGATTCCAATCTTCTATGTAATCTTCGTCGCCTGGGGCACGTACGTTGATAGGCTGGATACTCAGAACAATGGAAAGAGTACCGCTTACAACTGGTACCTCTGGAGCAACAGAAGATGGAGAACCTTGATCACTCGGACCGAGAGTTGACGGGTCAGCCAGGATGACAAGACCCCTTAGAAAACCTAAAGCAAACTAACGATAAAGACCCTACTCAAAACTAACGCACACAAGATCTAACCAAGTGATGTTATCGTGGCTGAATTAATTTTAAGACACAAGAACCAAACTTGACCTTTTCATGTTTCAAGAGTCAGGAAAAGGACGAAAAGATGACTCCAGTCTCCTTCGAATGTTTAATGAGCACGAAGTGACAAGACGTTCACAGGCACCTTTTCATTTAGGGAGTCCGAAAAGGATCAAAAGTGACTGCTCTGGAGACTCTAGGTATAGGGTTTACCAGGTGACCCGTAAAACTACTTATACACCTTAGCAATCGTATGAGAGCCAAGGACTTTCCATACTGCAGTCAATCTTCCCGAATGCTGTGTTCGGTGCGTTACGGTTCACAAGGCGGCAGACTCGGCTTCCTATGGATAAAGGATAAAAGCCTAGTGGGGTCTCCCTATATACGCGATGGTACGTGGGAGCACAGTCCGTGTTAGACCACTATCGAGTCACAGAAGGAGGAATCACCCAACCATAATGTGAAACAACAGTGACTATGTTTAAAGACGCCGGAACACGTCTCTAACCTAGACCTCTAGATGTTTGCATTTAGTTCCAATGCGTTTTTAGGTTAATTCAGTTCATTTTATAGTTGATCTTGAAATTAAGTTTCGATTTCAGGTCCTATCGTATGTTCTCTCACAATTACCTAGATGCGAACTACATGCCAAAGAATACCATTTTGTTCGATGAATTCTAGCTATGAGAAGGTAAAGAATTTTTGATCAAACAAAATGAATACGAGCAATCAAACAACCTAATGCAGCTAAAAGCAAGGAAAGGAAACTTTTCTTTTGAAAATATGAATCAATGAAATGTTCTTTTCCTTTTCAATTCTCAAAAGCAAAGCTACTAGTTTGATCTTCTTTCAATGGCACAAAGCATCTAAATGAATTTTTAGGAACGGGAACACCAAGCAAACCACTTAATGAAAGCACACAAAGTTCCCAAAACATCCAACAAAGATTTCCAAATCAAAAGGAAAACCAAGTTCCGCACGAGCTATGTGATCTAAGCTCAGCAAAACAAGCAAGGATTTAAACAAGGAAGAAGCACAAACCGCTTGGAAACACAACCAAAAATACTTCAACAATCACTGAACAAGTGTAAAAACAAACAAATCTGAAGTTGGCTGGTCAAGCAAAAGAACAAGATCCCTACGGAAGGCTTGACACACACGGCCACTAGATTCCCTAGGGCTAGACTGCGAAATCAATAGAAAAAGGCAAACACCCAAAGGATGAGAGTTACAACCAGTCAATTGGAGATTCAACACAATCCAGCAACTGTAAAAGTGATGGCGGAAATACAAACCAAGCAGCGAAAGCAAAGAGGAAGGTATTTGCAAAACCGAAAAATGAGCAAAAACGAAACCCTGTGAAACAAGACTTCGCAAACAAGTAGCTCAGAGTTCAGGTAATGAAAAACAAGTCACAAACCAAGTGGAGAGAAGAGGGGAAAGTCAAAGCAACAGGTTCAGGAGGCTAATTTGGACAAAAATGAATTCTACAGGATCAGCGCGGGTGGCCTTCAGCAACTCGGCGCTGACAAGAGAAGGCCTGTAGCAACTTTGCGACGTCAGCGCGGAAGCACATGGATAAAGCGCGCTGTCTCAAAAACGAGGTCAGCGCGACTGTTAAGTGTACAGGAGCGATGACAGGGAAAATAAAGAAGCAGGTGTGCGACGTCAGCGCGTCTGTTTTGAATTAAACTGCGCTGAGGGTAAAAACGAGTAGAATCAAAGCAAAAAACTCCCAAACCCAAGGTAGAAACTTTTTAACAATTAAGATACTTCCCAGATGGACCCAAGAAGGCTACAAGCAGAGAAACAATCCGCAAAACTTGAAAAGAGAGAACAATCAAATCCAAACACAAAGAATGGACACAAGAGACAAAAGGCTGATCCCCAGTGGAGTCGCCAAATTGTTGCAGAGGTAAATCACCTCTACAGATAGAGGCGATCCATACTAGCCCAGAACGGGTCTAGCAACAATCAGTCAATGCTACTATGCAAGTTCCTAATTGCAATTAAACAAGAGGAAAATAGCACCTACTTGGATTCCAGCGCTGTTGTTTGATGAAGAGATGCCACCTTCACTCCTTCGCTCTAGCTGGTCACGATCCTCCGCGATCTCCGCGAATAGACACCTGCACACATGAAGAGGAAACAAACACAAGCATGAAATCTAATAAAAACAACCGTACATCAGTCAAAAAAGATGTAATTCACATTTAACCATTGCATAGACAAATGAGAATGGAACAATAATAGTAGTCATCTATTATTAATCAATCAGAGAAGAGTACAAACAAATGTTCTGACGTCGGTAACCTTCTCAGGAGGGGCCAGTCAGCAAGTGTCTCAAGCATTCACCTTTGGAAATGATTCTCCCAAGACAAGAAACTCTCTCTCTCACACAAGCAACACAACACAACCTTCCCTAAGCTATCATGCACTTCCACACATAGCACACCAAATACCTATAGTAGCAGCAATCTGAGCACTATAAGCTCTACACAATCCAAGCTATTCCCAAAACCAGCTGCTCATGGCAATGGTGGAAGTTTATATAGGAGAAGGAGTCTCCATGGAGGGTGGAAGTATAAGCTTATCTCCAAGAAAGGTGGCCCATATGACGAACATACATTCCATAGAAGGGAGGGAGACACTCACAAGGCCAACAACCAGGTCTGGAGTAATCTAGAAGGTTGGCTGTTAGAACAAATTCACCCAAACAGGATCAGCGTGGATTATCGCGGGACTGGCGCGCTGACGTCGCATCCTAATAACTGAGAAGGCTATGTCAGCGCGACTCAATACAAAGGCAAGGTGCGCTGGCTCATGAAATTCGATCAACGCGGAAAACAGGTGTACTTCCGTGTTGGCAGCGCATTTGGTCTGTTATGGAGCGCCCATCAACGCGGTTATTTGGACAAAAGTCGCGCTGACAGCAAAAACTTTGGCAAAGTGGGTTATTTGGCCAGTTTAGAGAGCATGGGCATGATGAATTTGATTTCATGACAGAGTAGGGATACTGACAGGATGACAGTGACAAATTGCTGTGTAACAATTACTAATAATTAAATCAACCTAGATCCATCTTAACACTAGATATATCAAGGGTTGAGAGGGATCAATCTTCTCAAGGTACAAACCTTTCGTCAAGTTTTTCACTTTGGGAGATTTGATCACTTTTAGTGAATGATAGATCCGAAGTTGAGATGGATCTAGGTTGTTTATATAAAAATTTGAAATTCATTTCCTTCAGATAGTGACAAGAGGATGCATTTTCCTTATGGCTGAGTGGACAAATTCAACTGCCTCACAGGCTTGACGTTGGGCTTTGTTACGGGTTTGTGGGCCATGAAATCCTGACCTCGCTTCTTCTCATACATGGGCATTTCATTAGGAAAAACTAAAATCTCCACAAAATTACAGTACAAATTTTTCGAGGATAGGGGAAGTGTGTATAAAATAACACCACAAGAACAATCAACGACTAGAATTAGAGGATTTAATTCCAAGAGAACTTGGCCCTACTCTAGGGAAGGAAAAGAAAATAACAAAAAACTTAGAAACATTAGGAGAAGAAAATATTAGTGAAAGCAATCGAAGGGTAACTGTAGCACAAGTAGTTACTTCCCATCATAACCATGTATAACCAAAATATTAACCAATCCCAACTAAGAAAGAAAAACCATATGCTAGCGCAAGAAGCTAACAGTAGAAGTAGATAAACAAAGCCAAATAAAATACCATTATATAATGAAAATAGTGACAAATTCTAAGCAAGAAACCAAAGCCATATCCCCATGGTATAAGTCAACACTAGGAGCAAATACCCATAGCCAATTAAAATACCAGTGGAGAAAATATAAATGTAGGAAAGGTTCAGATTTTCCCATAATGTAGTGACCTTCGTGTGGTGTTAAAAAGTGACCATTAATCCTCTGATTATAGTAGTAATAATATTAGTAACCAAGTGATGATAAAGAACACCCTAAAGATGCCTTAATTCTCCTACAACACCCCTAAGCATAGAGCCACATACAACCTACTCTGAGCTTTCCTTTACCCAACTAGCATATGCTTTGTCATTATCTTTTTTGCCTACAAGGGTCGCTTCTAGAGGTTCCAAATAGTACTATTCCTTGAATGAGTTTAATCAATATTCTCCCTCTATCCCAAAAACCATCCAAAAGATAGACCATACTACACTGATAGAGGCAACACGCTATTTTACAGTCAAGTTACTTTGTAGGCATACTTGTCATTCTCCTCCCAACTTGCAAATAGTAGTCAACATTATTGATGCACGGCAATGAATTCACATTCTTTAGGTAGGATGGGGTGGCCACACCACCCCCTCCATTTAATTTTATCACATCCCCAGGGTTGTAGGCACTATCCCCCATGCAACCTATTTCCTCGAAACGCACCTCCATCAGGTAAAAATATATTTACAAACTTTAAAGGTAGCATCAAGATAGATTTTATTATTTATTGATTAGGAACCAACTTCATAACAAAATCTATAAGCTGCTAGTCAAAGCTACAGTCAACCACATTTTCCTCATACATAGTGCAAGATTCAAGTTACTCATATCATCCAAACCATATATTCATTTCCCATGAAATTTGGACGAGAGATGCACCAATATGAGATTAATAAGTATTATAACTTAGGTAAAATTGATTTTCATTTTTAAAAATATTAGTCATCATCACCTACACTTGTTTCCCATTTTTCTTAAAATTTGTGCATCAAATTGTCATGGGAATTGGTAGGTATATGCACTATGGTAGTGGGAATAATGAGAGGTACATTTTGAGAAACCATAGGCACAGTTTGAGAAAAAGGAATTTTGAAGAGAAATTAAACTTTAAAGGATGCAATAAACTTTAAAGCAACACATGATGCAGAAGATGTATAAACATTTTTGCTTTATGATATTTTTTTTATGATTTATGTGACTTCTTTAGTTTTATAAACATCTCTTATAGTGATTTTGAACATTATATTATCATATTTTTCCATGAATAATATTTTCCTAATATATTTTTACTAAGTTTTTTATTTTTAAAATTTCTTGTAATTAAATGTATTATGAAAAGCAAATTATGGAATTTTGTAGATTTTGTAATTTTTCGTTTCTTGTCCTATTTATTGTCAAACTAAGTAGAATAAGTATATGGTTTTGTTTTTGTATATATCCAAGATTATGTAATATATATTCATTTTGGAGAAAATTTCCCCGGCTAACACGCTGTTAATGAAAGCACTTTAATAACTAAAACATAAAATAAATTACTAAAAAATGCTAGATTCAAGTTATGAAAATCATGTCCATGACATGAGCAACCAACAAGGAGATTAAGATTGTATGTTAGTGTTAAAATTTTTTTTGGTCAATTCTAAACATGATTTATGCATATTTTGTTAACGTTCTCCCTATAAAGGCGAGTGACTTGAGTTGCAAAAAAAACACAACATTTTGCGATCAATTCTAACCATGACTTATGCATATTTTGTTAAAAGTATCCCTATAAAGGAAAGTGACTTGGCTTGGCAAACAGATGATATATTTTATTTTGGGTGATCACCCGATGCAATGAGTGCTAAGTGAACTATTCAAAAATCATGAGAAATTAGTCAGTTACGACTACCTCTCATGGAAATGGTCATACGTGAATGACTTACTTAACGCAATTGAATCCCAAAATGATATCTTATATAATAATTTTTTGGCAATATATTCTCACTTCATAAAATTTATATACAAAATTACACGGGTTTAGGATCTCAATCAAGAATGGGAATGGGTATTCATATAGATTTTGATACCATTTGTAATGTATCTATTATTTTATGGGAGAGTTGGAAGGTAACTCATCAATTGTTGATTTTCATTCATTGGATATATATATATATATATATATATATATATATATATATATATATATATATATATATATATATATATATGGGAGAGGTAATCTTTGGGATTCCAATTCCAAGGTCTATTCAAATTACTCAATGTACTGTATTTATATATTTACATACTTTTCCCAATCCATGAAGATTAACTGTCTAACTGCCCCCCTCCCCCTCCCCCCTCGACATGAAGGGGTGTTTGTGAGTCCAAGCATAATTTTGAATCCGTCAAACTTTTGTCTCCCAAGTGCTTTGGTGAAGATGTTTGCAATTAGCTCATTTTTGAAATAATGTTGTAGAAGAATAGTCTTACTTCTCATGATGTTGAATCAAAAGATATTTTTCATTAATATGTTTGGCTCAATCATGGAATTTGGGATTCTTGGCCAATTTAATTGTAGAAGTATGTCAATTAGAAGAGGAGTAGATTTCACTTATTTCTTTTGCAAATTTTCAAAAAAATTCATGACCCATACAATCTCCTTCGTTGCTTCTACAACTACCACATATTCTACCCTTGTTGTGGAATCTACTAGAAATATCATTTTTTGTGGCCTATATGAGATAACTGCTAATCCAAGACACAAAACATAGTCTAAGGTAGACACTCTATTTTTCTTATCTGCATCAAAGAGTGAATTAGAATATCCAATCAAGATGAAGTCATGTACTTGTGAATACTTGATTCCAAAGTCTTAAGTTTCTTTGAAGTGCCTTAGAACTCTTTTTGTAGTGGACCAATGTACCTCACAAGGCTTTTGCATAATCCTCAAAAGGATTCCAACAACAAATGAAATATTTGGTTCAGTAGTGGTGAGGTAGATAAGGCTTCCCACAAGCTATCTATATTTAGTTGTATCCTCAAATTCATTTCCTTCTTTAGATGTGAGATTAATATTTTGTTTCAATAGAGTGGAAAAAATACTACATTTTTCCATGTAGAAATTGTGGAACAATTCTCCAATGTACTTCTTTTGAGAGGGGAATATATATATTGGATGTTCGGTCACCTCAGTTTCCAAATAGTAATGAGGGTGTCCCAAGTCTATCATATCAAATCCTTTCTTCAATTCTTTCTTTATGGATGTAATATAATTTTCATATTTCCCTATTATCAATAGACATATACTTGTTAGCCTCTCTCATAAAACAATAATAAATCCAAAAATAAATAAATTAATTAAATATTCCAAGTTAGGAATTTGTGCCTAACTCTTGGGTTGTTCCTCTAAGATAGGAGTTAGTTTAGGTAACTCCTATATTGGTGTGTGTCTGGTGAGAAATTATCTCAACCAAAGGAGAAATTATCTCAACAAAAAGTGTCTAAGATAGCACACACTATCTTAAGAACACTATCTCTCATCTATTTATTTGTAACACTATATTCAATTATTTTAATGTATGAATGAGAGATAATACAACCTTTTTCCGTCAATATTTTGTGTCTGTTCCTATAATCTCTTTGAGTTAATTTCTTTTAGCATGTGGTATCAGAGCGGCAGATCTAATGACACCTGCGGATCCTGAGCAGAGTGGCGGTAGCAATTTGACGAATTGGAGGAAGTGGCAGATCTAGTTACTGTTGCTATTTACGCCTCCTCCAACTAGCTCATTAGCGGGGAAGTTAAGATACCAACTTCACTGCATTCCTTCTTTATGAGGTTTTTTGCCCGATGTTCGTCAGTTAATGAGGATTTTTTTCCTGCAAATTTTTTGGAACTGTGAATGTTATATTTTTTCTCCCATATCGTGAGTCGTAGGGTGTAGATCGAAGGATCCACTGGTGGTAACTGCAGATCAAGAGATCTGACAGTGTGGATTGGGCGCTGTTTCGGTGAGCGCCAAAGGGATTGTGCACCGATCGAGTTGATCCGTGAGATCGTGTGAATCAGCAAACGCCAAGTTTGATCCATGAAAGAGATCGAGTGGATCGACGAATGTTGAGTTTGATTCATGAATGGGATCGGGTGGATCGGCAAGCGCCGCATTTGTTCCGTGGAATATTTCTTGAATTGGCGATTTTTTTGAACTGTAGTGGTGGATCCAGTTCAGATCGGAAATTTTTTGTGCAGTTTTTGGAGCGTGGCGCATAGTGCAGTGACGTCTTTTGCAGTAATAAAAGAGCCCGTGTTTAACTACAAGCAAAATATTATCCGTAATGTTTCAAAGAAATTTGTGGCTCCAGCCAGAAGTGTTTGGAGGCATTGGAGATTTGTTTCTTGCAATTGAGGTTGATGATTAAGACAGGCTGAGACACAGTTTGACCTTTGAGTTTCAGTTCCATGACGTGTATCCTCCTGGTTTTCTGTCTTGTTTGCGGTGCACCTATACCTCTAGTTGGCTTGCTACTGTATTCAAAGAAAAGGCATCTTCCATCAACAACCAAGCCACCATCTCCAATACCATCCAACTTGTTACGTGCAGCCTCAATAGAGGGGAAATCAATAAAGGCAAATCCCCATGATATGCCAGAGTTCCTCTCCTTAATGACCCGAACATGGCGTAGAGGACCCCACTGTGCCAGAGCCTTCTTCTGTATAACAACTCGATAACTGTCTCCAGATTGAGTCTCAAACCGAGGATCAACCTTCCGCTGTGTCTCACTTCCAAGACTTTTCTCTACAGGCTCCAAGTCTAATAAACTGTCTGTAGCAGATGATGATCCATAAAGAATATGCCTTTCTGCTGCTCTATCTCTATAAACTGATTGGGGAGTTTCAGAGAACCTGCGTTTTGTTCCAGCCATTGGTCCATAAGAGCCTAACGCAGATGCATCTATCTTGAAAGGAGTTGAAATTGTACTAGCCTCAGGAATCACGCTTGGTCCAGCCATTGACGATCCAGATAGTGCAGCTCCAATAGATCCTGAAAAGTTCACATCTGTTCTCACCACTCCTCTTGTTGATTCTCTAATCACACCCCTTATTGTACAACCAACACTATTACTAACAGGCACATGCTTTGGCTTTACTGCACTATCAGATAGATTATAATTACCACCAGATGGATTTCCTGCTCCACGTCCAAGAAATTATTGGAGTGATAAGGTTTTTTTTTACTTTGAGTGATAGGTGAGTGGATATATTTTTTCAATGAGTGATTTTCTCGAGAGATAAGGAGTGGATAAAATCATTTATTTGTAAGGGAGAAATAAGGTGTATATTTTGTAATTTTGGAGTTATAAGTATTTTGTATTTGGAGAGATAAGTGAATATTTTTATTTCTAGAAGGTTGAGTCAGTTTTTGAAAGCATTTGCTTCCAAAATTTGCGAGTGTCAGATTCACATTGTTTGAGAAATCTTCAATTGCAATGTTGTGAAGCTGAGCAATTATGTACTCCAAAGTTTAATAAAGACATAACTTTTTGTGGTGATTGTGTCCTAGATCCGCCCGAAATTGAATAAGGGGATCTTAGGTACACCATGTGTATTTGTGATGGCGAGTGTTTTTATGGCTTCATGTTGTTGCTTATGATTTGTGTCTAGTTTTGACACATAAATGATCTCATTTAACACACATAAAGTTCAATGCAAGTAAGCACAACACTTGTAACAGAATAGCATCAAGGAAGGATAATTAAGCTCAACACATGCATTTACGTTAGTACAACAAATAATCAAAGTTTTCAACATTGGGATTCTACCTCAACGAACAATTTCACTCAATACATTCAAGTTAATGAATCTGTAAACTTCAACGTTTCAGCACACAGTCTACATCAACATTGTTGAACTTGTAATCAAACTCAAATCACATTGAATTGTAAGGGTGCATTCTCGGTTGAAACCGACACCCAAGTCTTGAATTGAGTCAAATTGAATTCATTGTAGTGAATCATTGAAATCATTGTAAGCTTTTTGGGTGCATTTTCGACAGTGTTCGACACTCAAGTGAGTCCATGAATTTTAACTCTAAAGAGAACAAAAAACAAGTTCACATCTCCTTCAAGCGAGCATGGCTATTCATTCAATTGAGCGTGAAGACATCAAGTAAGGCAAGTGAGCGTTCAAACACGATCGTCATCAAGCGAGCGTGAATTCCAGAGTCTAAGCAAGAAAGTTCTACAACTCTAGCAAGTGTTCTTAGCAAGTACAATAAGCAACAAATCAAGCGAGTGTGCCATTCAAGTCCCATAGCAAGCGAGCATGTCATTCAAGTAAAAAAATCAAGTGAAACAGTTCAAAGCACAACATCTACGACAAGAGAGCCTGACTTCAAGTGAGAAAGTTCAGATGGCGCAACATATTCAGTTGTTAAACATTCTTCACAGTTTGATCATCTCCAGTGATGAAGACATGGTGCACATCAACAAAGAAACTCTTGCTGATCTTTCACGGCATCTACAACAAACACATGAAACCATTGAATTTCTTCAACTAGATTCGCAACTACAAAGAGATGAGCTGCAACAAAAGAGTGCTTCTTCCAGGTCATTCAACCATACAGATGAAGATAAAGATGTTGATTCCAAATCACTCATCCAAACAACTTCAAGTGTCGAAGTTGTTCATGATCAAATTCAAATTTCTTCCAAATCCATCATCAAGCCCTGGGAAGAGATTCAAAATAACAAGAATCGACGAGGCTTAGGATATGTCACTGATGACACCAACTTACATATCCCAGATTATTCCAAGCCAATTAAGTTCGTGAGTGCAGGATTTCTTGAACAACTCACCTCAGCAGGTTCTGAGAAAGTTGCAGACAAACAGAATTGCACGCAACCTGAAGTTGAAGTCCAACTGAAGTGTTCTCATTGTCAAAGAACCAGTCATATGGAAGATCAGTGTTTTGATCTCCATCCTTGTTGCCATTGCGGCAAGCCCAATCATTCCTTAGAAAAATGTCGCAACCAACAAAAATCAGCCAGATTGAAGATACATTATGAATGGATTGATCCTTGGGAATGGTCATCCACAGTCAAACGATTGTCTCAGTTCTACAACCGACTACAATCACACATAGTGTAGCCAGCAGTGAACAGATGATGGTACTCTCATGCAGTTGAATGAGGGAGTACAACAGTGAAACTCTCCTACACTTGAAGGGGGGGAGTTCAATATATTTTGGAGAAGATTGTCTCTCCTTTCAGCTGACAAAGGGGGGAATGTCAGTGAAATTGACAAGTGGTTGTCAGACTGAAAGTCTCGACAACATCAGTGAAGTAGCCAGTGGGCATCTTCATCAGCCAGTGGGCATTTGTCATCAGCAGTGAGTGACAACAAATTCGCCAGTGGGCGATCGACATCCAAAGCAGCAGTGAGAAGCTTTCATCATATCAAAAGAAACATTGAGTTGTTTTTCATCATCATCAGCCAGTGGGCAATCATCATCAGCAAACACGCCAGTGGGCGTTCATAAAATTGTGTCAGTGGACACCGGATGCTATTTTCAAACAAAGGACAGTTGGATCCTTTTGCGGCTTGGCACGTGATGGAGTTGTCAAGCAACATTCAGAGATGAATCAAGCATGCAGCTGATTCATGTTCTCTTCAGATTTGAGTTTTTTCCAGCATCTAGATTTGGCGGTTTTTTTCAGGCAATGTTTTTTAGGATCAACATGAGAACTTGGAAGATGGTTCCTCGTTCTTATTTTGATTTATCATTGAAGGGGGGAATGTTAGCCTCTCTCATAAAACAATAATAAATCAAAAAATAAATAAATTAATTAAATATTCCAAGTTAGGAATTTGTGCCTAACCCTTGGGTTGTTCCTCTAAGATAGGAGTTAGTTTAGGTAACTCCTATATTGGTGTGTGTCTGGTGAGAAATTATCTCAACCAAAGGATAAATTATCTCAACCAAAAGTGTCTAAGATAGCACGCACTATCTTGAGAACACTATCTCTCATCTATTTATTTGTAACACTATATTCAATTATTTTAACGTATGCATGAGAGATAATACATGAGGAAGCATGAGGCTTCAGCCTTTTTCTGTCAATATTTTGTGTCTGATTTTTATATGTGCTTTCCTGTAATCTCTTTGAGTTAATTTCTTTTAGCAATACTTTCTTGAAAAATAAAGGTGCATAATTAAGATTAAATTATTTGAAATTTAATTTCACAAGATGCTCAATCAATTTTTGATACCATGTTCACGGTGCTTTTTTTACATAATACAAGGATTTGATGAGTTTACATGGTTTTTTTTTCTTGTCCCTTGACAACAAAACCTTTTGGTTGAGGCACAAAAGCATTTTATTTCAAGTCTCAATTCAAGAAAGTAATCTTTATATCCATTTGATGGACTTTAGATCCATTTTGAGCTACTAAGGAAAAGAGAGTTTAGATGGTAACCCATTTTCTATGGGGAAAAAGGTCTATTCATATTAGATACCTTCTTTGTATGCAAATCCATTTCTTGCGGTCCTTGTTTTGTTTTTGTGAGGTGAGCGATCAAATTCACATTTGTTCTGAAAGACCCACTTGTAGTCAATTGGGTTGGCTCGAAACTGAGGGTCCACCAACTTCCATGCTCCATTCTTTATGAGAACATCATACTCCTTCTATAGTGTTCCTTTCCATTCATCATGGGAAGCAACTTATTTAAAGTAAGTTGGTTCAAATTTTGTAGATAAATTTAATTCACAATCATAAAAAACAGATATATTATCAACTGAATTAGGATCATCTACATCACCTCCATTTCATCAAGTGGAATGTCTAGATCTTATCCTTTCCTGATCCATAAACTAACATGGATATTCCATTAGATAATTCATTAAAACATATCTAATAAGCTTATATTTAAACTATAAAATATTACACTATTACAATTTTAGTTCTTTTTAGATATTTGGATTTGTATATTACTATTAATAATGTATGCATGTGAATTAAAATGATGCAAAAACTAGAGAACATTGAAATAAAAGTTCCAAAAAACATTTGACACAAGATATGGCCTGGGAAACCCTTTCAGGAGAAAAACCTAGTTGGAAGGTGAGATTGCTTTGCTCTTTTTCTGTGAATAGAAAATGGTTATGAGTATAAATATGTACGCCATATGGCACATGGGCTATTCAAATTAACATATCTTCTCTACGTGATCTATCTCCTATTACTCTTGACTAATTTTAGCTTATCTATGGAAGAAACACACTCAAAATAATGGAACCCTTTTTCCTCCTCCTGGCCGAGTTATAACATAACCCGATAACCTACGAGTGGTTAGGTTTGAGTGCCTCAACACTTAACCAAAGTTACAACATAAAATCTTATAGAGACTTCTTCATAATAATCACATGGATAGTCCCTTTTTCATTATTAATGAGGGTTGACGTGGCATCCTCTAAAATTATGGTGGTGAAATAGGAGGGTCAAATTGTGAATGGAATAACTTTCACATACAGACTCTGATTGACACGATTCTTGTTCCATTGGAAAGGTATATGTATGTAAAATATGAAAAGAATGTTCATGGAAAAGAGATAAAATTTTTCCCTGGAAAAACATCATTTGATGCATCAAAATGCTTTTGGAATGTTTTAAACCTCATTTTTCGAAACTAGGTCCTGTAGATAGAAATGGCCCTATGAGTTAATTCATCAACGTTTTCCATTCTAAGATAATTGGGACAATGAAAAAAATATAATGATCTAATCCAGATAATTCCAACCTCATCAGGATGAATATTTTTAGGTCTTCTAACAACCCATTTTGGAGGGCCTTTATGAGATGGTACAAATTTCTCTATGTATTGAGATGGGGTTGCATCAATATTTAACATTCCAATCCTCTCAATCACATCACTCAATAAGTCTTCCTGATCATAAGAAGTGATTGTAACTTCATGAAGGGGAGAGAGTTCTTCAAAAGGAGATTCGAAGATTGATCCATGATAGTGATAGCCCCTTCAAGATGTGGAATCTCATTATAAAATTCATGATAAGTTTTTACATGATTGAACTTGTCCAAATGACCAAGATACTGCACAATAGTATTTTTGATATTCGAATATTTAAGAAAAAAGACATATGTAGACAATATAAACTTCTTATTTTCCTCATTATAGTGACAATATTCTTTTGTGGCATCTAAGTACACCAAGAAGATACACTTTTGACTCCTTTCATCAAGACTCCTTCTATGTTCCTTTTGAATCAAGGCATAATTGGTGGAACCAAAGAATCTAATATGCCTTACCAAAGAAATGTGGCCATACCACATTTCATAAGGAATATTCTTTTTCAGAGCATGAGATGGAAACATTTTTTTAATATATACTTTACATAGAACTACACCAACCCAGAACATCAACTTCATGATTTTTCAAAAACATCATTGAGAAAACGATGTTCATGATAGTCCGACTCATTCTTTCAACTGCATCAATTTTTTTAGGATTGTATATAGTTGTTTGATGTCGAATCCAATGTTGTGAAATGTATTTTTCAAATTCATTAATAGTGTGCTATTTTCCATTATTAGTACAAAGATATCAATATGTGATTGTACATCATTTTCAAGCCATGCATGAAAGTTTCAAAAGCTTCTCATTTAATGTTCAACAAATATGTCCAACACTTCTTGGTGTAATCATCAACCAAGTTCATCATATATTTCTTTACATGTGTAGAACTAAAAAACATAAGGCTACACAAATAAGAATGAATAAGTGAAAGCTTTCTATGTGCTCTAGAAGAAGAACCATGAAAGGGATATTTTCTATGCTTTCCTTGGATACAAGAATCAGATTTCTTCAGTTTTCTTGGAGTAGTTTGAAAACCAAAAATGACATTTCTTTCAAACAAATGAATATTATCACACTTAAGATATCCAAATATTTCATTCCATAAAATATTCGATGGCAATGTATCTTTATTATACTAAGAGTACATGCAGATTTTTGTGCATGAGAAAATGTTCCTTGTAGTTTCAATCACCCTTCCTCCTCTATTCCAGTCATGACAACTATGTTTTCTTATGCTTTTCTTATTTCAATTTTTCAATCAAACATATGAATGGAGTATCCTTGGTGGAAATTTTGAACATGGGACAAAATTTTTCTCAACAAGTATTTTAGGTAGAGTACAACATGCATAAGTGATCTGGTGTTCAAAAAATAACTGAAAATTCAAAGTTGTTGGATCGGTGTGGAACTTAGACAAACACATAGTGCTCATCATCCTGAATCCATTGCAACCTGTTGTGGTCACCAACAACCCCCCTCTTCGTTTGATATTAGTAATAACATCAAGCAAAGGGGGACCCTTAGCCAAAAATCCAAAAAAAAATATTTTTGTTTAAAAAATTCTTTTGTATCAGCTCCCTAAAAGCTTTATCGCATCGCAACGGAAAAAGGAGCGCTTGCCCAAAGCGCATAAATACACTAAAAAAGAGCGACGCGAGAACCCATCGCATCGCGCGCATTAAGAGTGTTTGAAAAAAGGAGAACCTAAAGAAACGCCGACGACCGATATGCGACGTCGCACGTCGCAATGCCACACGAACAGCACAAAATGACAAAGTGAAAACCTTGCGATGTTGCGATCTGTGATCTGCGACCATGCAAAGTTGCGATCTGCGATATCTGCGACCTGCGATATCTGCGATCTGCGATAACACTTAATAACGTCGCAGCCATCGATACTATGATACCAATCGCAGAAAAAACTCATCGCAAGAATTCTTTGACATACACGGTAGATCCAAATTTGAAAGCGCGCCTTAAGGGAAATTAATGACCGCATGCTCGAATATCCAGAAATGATTGCATCACATTTATCGAAGAGTCAAGTTATGATGAATGTCATTAATTTCACATTCATTAGAATTTAATGCTTTCATGTCAATCTTTTCGTCATTTCCCTTCTTCTTTGCGTAAACTGCAAGACATGCAACTGATATAAATCTATATGCAGGAAACATCTAAAGAGAAGGGAAGAGCGCCAATAAGACAATAGAGAGAAGATGCCTCCGCAATTGGATGTCGCATGCAGCAGAACCGCGGATTCCAGAGTATTGCCCAATAGGCACTAATGAAAATAGACTGTCCAAGACTCAGAGTCAAAAGCGCACAAAAGCAGCATGTTTACAAAAGATACTGAAGCTCAGACTTGGTAAAGCAGAGAAAGAAGCGCAAGAGAAGAAAGACGCTCCAGAAAAGCCTGGAACAAAGAACGGAAACAGTTCTCAAAACAGGGGATTGTCCATACAGCGCAACTTCTAACTCATTGAGTCATTCACATGACCGGAAACCGAAATAGCAACAGCAAAATCAGTTCGAAAAGAAATTGGGTTGTACTAAGTGTGCGCACAACGAATACACCTAGCTAGAGAAAGGTTTTCGAAAATATCTTCTAATCTAACAGAAAGAGGTGCCAGCGCTTGTTGTTTCTAATTTTCAAGCTCGAACAAAAGGAAAGGACAACCAGCCGACTCTTTCAGGGCGAACAGCGCATTGTTGCTTACAGCACTAAGGAGCAGATACAGAAACGGATAGAAATTAGATTCAGTTTTTAGAAATAAATTTGTTTTTAGTAAAAGGGCGGTCATTGGAAGCCGTTCCCTGAATTTGTGTAAAGTAAAATTAGTCAGTTACTAGTATTTGACCCTTCTCGTTGCATTGGAGAAGGGTCCGAAATTTTGTCAAAAAACTTGTCCTCAGAACATGCACTTTTGCACCCTCGGAGGGGGTTTTTGATGAATGGACAGATCAAGATTTATTTATGTTTGCATTTTAATACCTGCTACTGATGTTGCACTTCTGTACTCTTAGTAGGCATTAGAAGAAAGTAGAAATAGATCATTATTGCTTAAGGTCTGTAAGTTTAAAATCAGTCATAAATGGTACTTTTATCTCTTGACTAGTTTCTGCTTGCATTCTTAGAGTAATATACAGCTGATGTTATTTATATGTTAATGTATGAATGAGTGGACTACCATTTGGCACTTTTGTATGGTGGAGTCATTGATTTGTGCTTAATACATGAATAGCTGATTATGAAATATGTTGTTCACAACCGTTTTGCTTAACTTCTTACGCAAGATGGTTCATCTTAATTGATTTATATTCTCATAATAGCTGAATAATCTTCATTACCAGTTATTCTGTGAAATCTTTCTAGATTGCATAAATGGAAAAATTCTGTGCCGGGTTAGTGTAGATTAGATGTATTGTTTTTGTTAGATTAAAGTAGTATAAAGTCATTCTAGAATTTAGAATTAGATTAGTTTAAGGAATAATTATAGATTTTCTACCATCATTTTCTACACACACACATCAACATTTTCTACACACACACACACCCCTTAGAACGGGAAGCTGGTCTCGTCATCCCCAGTCAGACCCGCTACACCAAACGGGCACGGAGCCACCAACCAGGTTCCCGACCGAGTGGGTATCCCCCTTGTTGTTGACCCGATTTCGGGGCCCTCAACACAACCTTGTTTTGCGTGAAACAGACACCATATACTGCCATAATCATGTTCTCTTCACTTTCCAAAACATGTGAATTTTTGCAAAAAATGGACAGCCCATTCAGCACTCTGTAATGCCGACATGGCGCTAAGTGTGCAGGTGTATGTGGCAATTTGACTAGTCAATGGGCTCCTGCGATGAATGGTAGGCTAACAAGTGTCAATTTTTTATTGGCTCGATTTTGGCATTTTTGATTGGTTGGATTGGTAGCCAACCATGAGCTGACATGTGGCCTAGCCAAAGGCTGCCACGTGACAGCTCGGGGGCCAACAAAAATTTGGGTCAAAGTCTGGGCAGCCGCAACAGGGGTCGAACCTATGACCACACAACACTAATCCAAATTGTCCGCCAATATGCCATACACATAGTTCTTAACTATGTAAGAACTTCTCATTTATTTAAATGCTAAGAGTGCACAAATTCTGGACAGGGGCCAACCCACGAGGGCCGACCCTTGGTCGCGCAACTGTCATATGACCACCAACTGGATATGAGCGAGGGCCCACCCTACGAGGGCGGGATATTGGCATTAGCCTCGGGAACATGCTCCCTCCCCCCATATGGCCAAAGTTTTCGGAAATAAGGTGCTAGAGAAAATTTAATGTGTCCAATAATTTTGCTCGAGAATCGATGAAATTGTCGCTCTGTTAGCGCATTCTGGGGAAAATTTGTAGGATGGAGCTAGATTTCAGGGAATTTGGGGTGCGTTTAGTAGAAGATTGGGAAAGGCCACAACTTCTTCAATTTTTCACCAATTCCGGAGCATAGAGAGGCTACATAGGCATTTTTGGGCTTTTTGGAGCTATTGGAACATGTTTTCGAGCTTTTTGAGCATTGTAAAATAATGTATTCACATTTTTTTCCATAATAGAGAGCATCAAGCCATTGCAAGTTCGACCAAGGAGACGTAGCCCAGGAGGGGTGAACTCCTTCATCATGTTCTATTGTGATATTGTTTATGGTGATGTTTATGTCTGTTATAAGCTACTATTTAGTCATTTGTTTATGTTAATTTTCACATCAAATTTACATAAAAACACCCAAAAACCCATGTTTAAACTTGCAAATAATTTCATAAATCCTCAAGCATGTTTTAAATATTCCTAAAAAGAATTTTATCACAAAAAAACTATTTTTCGCAATCATATCAAGTTTGGTATCAGAGCTCTTGGTTTTATTTGTGAAAGAAAGATTTAATTTTTTGGAAGTGAATTTCATGCTTATAAGGTTGAAACTCAAGAGAGGAGAAGGGAAGCTGGTTGAAAGTCCTGAAGTTGGGTCAAGGGGCAGGAGGGCAAGGTTGCCACAATCTCCATCACCAGTTCTTCCTCAAGTTGCAATTGTGACTACATTGAGCATGTCTCATGAACAAGAACCTACAAACATGAAGAAGGATCAGAAGGTCTTTAGGAAGGATTTCTTTGATATGACAAAGATGGTGAATGTCCTTTATGAAGAGAGGAATACCAAACTATAGGGTGAAAGCTCCAAGCCTCCCAAAGGAGAATGTTCTTGAGGAGGAGGTAATGTGAAAGCAGGTAAACATCGACCTTCTCCCCCATATTATTCATCTTCTTCTTAACAAGAATCTTCACACTCTTCCACTAATACAACCCTTACTCACACTCATCAACATACCTCAAAAGGAATTGGTAAATCACCCTTATTAAAACTTGATGTTAAAGTTGAACTGCCCATGTATATGGTGAAGTGAATGCAAAGAAGCTTGACAATTGGATTCGTCAATTGGAGGTCTATTGTAGAATTCAAAACCTTCAAGAGGATGACATAAAGATTCAATTAGCTTCCTTGAGGATGGAGGGTACAACACTAGTATGGTGGGAATCAAAGACACAAGAAGAGATAAAAAAACATGATAAGATCTCAATTTCTTGGTCTAATTTCATTTCTACAATTAAAAACAATTCTACCTTCTATCTTATATAGAAAGCCATCATGAATTGGAAGAACATTAGACAACTTAAAGGTCGAAATGTGCAAGATTACACCCAAGAATCCAGAAAAAATGTCTCTAATGTTAGGTGTAGATTTGCAATCACAAGACAAGTTGTTGAAGTACATAGGGGGTTTACATAGTTACCTTAGGCATACTATCCTTATGTTTAATCCCAATAATATAGATGAGGTGTGTTTGAAAGTCACTCATCTTGAGGCAAGAGGGAAAAACACTCAAGAAGAGGGTAGTAAAATTCCATTTAAGGATAAAGAAAAGGAAAAGGGTTTCAAATGAAAGAGAATGCATCCATTAAAAAGGGAGGAGAAAAAACTATATGTAAACATTATTCCAAAGAGGGTCACAATGAAGCTATTTGTTGGAAGCTTCATCCTGAGATGAGGCCTAAGAAATTCAAGAATAGAGGAAAAGAGAAGAAAATTGCAAACATTCAAGAGTATTTGGGATCCGATTCGGATAATGAAACTAAAGTTACATCCATGGGTATAAAAGGAAAATAATCCATTACTAGCACTAGTATATCAAATTTTCACACTAGCACTCCAAATGAAGAAACAAGGATTGAATTATTTCATGTGAGGGTAATCTCAAGACATACAAAAATCGACACACTATTTGATAGTGCGTCTGAAGCCAACTTAATATCTGATGATTTAGTCAAGAAACCTAACCTTGAAACCATTCTACATCCCAATCCATATCCATTGTGTTGGATATGCAAGGACAAAAAATTAAAGGTTACAAGAAAATGTATTCTTCGGTTTGCAATCACAACCAGCTTCATTGACAAAGTTGAATTAGATGTTTTACCGCTTGATATATCAGGAAATATTTTAGATAGTCCTTACCTCTACGATAGAAAAGAAATCTTCTATCATCATGAAAACAAGTACCACTTGTTCAAAGATAGTATGGAGTATATTGTGAGAGCTCATCTCAAGAAGCTAAATCTTTCATTAGTTAATGTAGGGAAAATGAAAAGACTAGTGAATTCAAGCAAGAATTTAGTGCTTCTTAGGATGAAACAAAATGTTGATGTTGATTATGAAGCACTTGATCGTTTTAATTGAAAATTGAAAACTGATTTGGTTGATGTAGCTAACCATGATCATGAGGTGTTTCAAAAAGCAAGGGGATTTCCTCCCAAGAGGAGAATTCAATATGAAATACCATTTCAGCAAAAGAGTCTTCTTCCTAACATTGACATACACCATATATCAAGAAGGGAAAGTGCAGAATAATAAAGGAAATCCAAGGGTTATTGAAAAAGAGGATCATTCAACCATGTCCCTCACCATGTGGTGTAGCTATTGTTTTGGTGCCCAAGAAGAATGGAAATCATTTCATTAAATGTGACTCAAGAAGAGGTTATCATCAATGTAGAGTTGTTGTTGGAGACATATAGAAGATGACATTCAAAACCAAGAAAGGTTTGTTTGAATGGATTGTTATGCTTTTTGATCTTTTCCATGCTTCTACTACTTTCATGCATATGAAGAAAGATGTATTGAATCCATTTATAGACATGATAGTCTACTTGGATGACATTTTCATTTTTAGAAAATTCAATTATGAACATGTCATGTGTGAGAAAAAAATACTTGATGTTGTATGTCAATATCATTTGTTATTGACGATGTCAAAGAATGAGTTGTATAAAACCTCTTTGATGTACTTGGGCCATGATATTGGAGAAGGTAAGTTGAAGTTAAACCTCTCCAAGATTGATGCCATTATGGATTGGTCAACGCTCAAGATATTCATTTGGATAAGAGGTTTTTTGGGATCAACCCATTGTTGAAGGAAAAAAATTGTTAAATTTTCTTCCATTGTAGCTCATTTTCATTCATTGGTAGTTGTGCAAAAAGTCTCCAGTAGGGAGCCAAACAACAAGAGGCATTTGATGCTTTAAGATAAAAGATCAGTCTAGCCTTTCTACTTGCTCTTCTAGAATTGAAAAAGTCATTTTAGTTTTAGGTTGATGTGTGTGACTATGCCATGGGCACGGTCCTTATGAAAAATGGTAAGCCCATTTCATTTCATTCAGAAATTTTCAGTGGTGTAGTGATTAAAGCACAGGAACAATGGCACTTTCATTGGATGAGGTTTATTCTACTATTCCACTTTGTCAAAAGGAATAAGAAAGGTATAAGAGACATGTTTATTGATGTACTTTCTAGGCATATTGTTTGTGTAACAACTTCCCTCAAGCATCATTTTGTTTTACATGGAAGTTATGATCAACAAAATACATAATTTGAAGATGTACATTCAAGATTGAGTCAAAGGAATTGAGGAATTTGTTTACCATTTGCATCACAATGTGTTGTATCATCTTGGTAAGAAGGATGTTTTTATTGATGGTAACATGGAAAAATCCAAGGAGTTCATTGAACGACTCCAAATTGTACATTAAACAGTGCAAGATCAACTTGAAAAGAGTAAAGGCAAGTACAAAATAAGGCATGACAAGCATTATGTAGATCACAAGTTCAAAGTTGGTGATGAATGGATTAAGATTAGAAAGGTGGGGGAACTGTATTCTCACCTATTGAACAATGGAAATTGATCTTGTGGGGTCCAAAAGTCTTCCAGTAGGGAGGACTGATCAGGTAGTTGAAAAGTAGCTCAAAATTGAAAGTTGCTGGATTAGTGTTGAACCTAGATGACCGCGTACTGCTCGCAATCCTGAATCTGGCGCAATGCGTTTCTCATGAAACAAACACTGTATGCTCCCAGAGTCATGTTATATTCACTTTCCAAAACAAGCAATTTTTTTGCAAAATTGGATAGCCCAGTCAATAGTCCATACTGTTGATGTGGCACTAACTATGCAGGTGTATGTGGAAATTTGATTGGTAAGCAAGCTCCTCCAACGAATTGTAGGTTGAAAAGTGTCAATTTTTTATTAACTTGGTTTCAACATTTTTGATTGTTTGGATTGGTGGCCAACCATGAGCTGACAGGTAGCCCAGCCAGAGGCCACCACATGGTAGCCCGGTGGCCACCAAAACTTTGGGTCGAAGTTCAGGCAGCATCAACGAGCATCAAACCCATGACCACACAACACTAATCCAAAGCCTCCCCCAATACACCATACTCATAGTTCCAAACCATGCAAGAACTCTGCATTTATTTAAATGTTAAGATTGTGTCAATTCTGGGGAGCAACTAGCCCATGGGAGTCAGGCCTTCGTCGCGCAACCATCATATGACGACTAGCTGAATGGAAGAAGGGGCTCATCCAGCGAGGGCGTGGCATTGCCCTTAGCCCTGGGCACATGGCCACATTTTTTGGAAATAAAATGTTAGAGGACATTTAAAGTGCCCGACAATTTCGCTCGAAAATTGGCAAAATTGTCGCTCTGTTAGCCCATTTTGTGGCAAATTTGTAGGATGGTGCTAGATTTTGGGGAATTTGCAGTACGATTAGAAAAATATTGGGAAATTCCATAAATTGATCAAATTTTTACCAAATAAGGAGCAGAAAGAATTTAAATAAACATTTTTGGGCATTCTAGAACCATTGCAATAGGTTTCATAGCTTTTTTGAGCATTGTAACCTAATGTATTCCCATTTTTTAGCATAATAGAGAAGGCCAAGCCATTCGAATTTGGACCAAGGAGACGTAACCCAGGAGGGGTGAAGTCCTTCATCATGTGGTGTTGTGATACTATTTATGGTGATGTTTATGTATATTATAACCTATTGTTCATTCATTTGTTTATGTTAATTTGCACATAAAATTTACAGAAAAACACTCAAAAACCCATATTTAAACTTCTAAATAATTTAATAAATCCTCAAGCACCTTTAAAATATACTAAAAAGGAATTTTGTCACATGAAAACTATTCTTCCCAATCAGATCAATAAGAGTGTTAGGAAGTTCACGTAGTTTAATCTGAATGGTGCCAAGCCTGGGTAACATGAGACTTGACCTGTATGCAAATTATACTGCTTCATTTACATTCTCAGTGAAGTCTCCAGAGAATATTTTCTAGAAGTTCATGTGGCAAGTTTCACCTATATCATGTAGCCATGCATCCTTCAAAGAAAAATATGAAATATGAAAGATATCTTTAGTTACTCCAATATTGTAGTGGGAAATAATGGGAAGATTTAGGTGCTTTATATTTTGCTGGATATCATGCTTTATCTTTCTCTTCTTTTCATTCTTGCTTGATTATTTCCCAAGGGATTTTGCGTGTGGATGAGTAATTTTCACCTATATTATAATAAATAAAATGGAGATCAAACTTCTTCAATCTTCTCACCCCCACCCCCCACCCCCCCCCCCCCCCCCCCAAACCTCACATCTATTGTTATTTATTTCACATCCTCTTTTACCACCCTTTCCACTAGAAGAGTCTTGTCACTCATTATTTTATTTATGTGCAACGAAAAAAAAAATAGGGAATCGATAAGTTGTCTTCCTCTTCCCAAAATATTTCTCTCATCCTACAAACTTCTCCACAAGAGTCTAAAACGTATTGTCCTTGAGTAAGGATTGAAGATAGTGATAATACGTAATATAGAAGGCCTTGAAAAATGATATAAGACGGATGTCCATTTTAATTCCAGTGGATTATACGCATTAATGATAGCTCTAATTTCCGTGCTTAGCAACAAGGGATCATCCTCCTTTATCTCCAAGTTGAATAACTTGATCATCAACTAAACTACTTCTAATTATAAGTGCGATCCATATAAATATTTTAACTTTTTTAATGCATCATAAGAATTTATAATTGGGATAATATAATGATTCACCTCTTCACTTACATAAGCAATAATTAGGGAATATTCCTTGTTATCCTTGTTCTCCCATATGGTGGGCTCTTTATCTAGTGCCAACTTGGTAGGAACATTGTCACCTTCTTTACAAACACCTTGCCATAAGTCATTGAAGATAAGGGTATGCCTAATATTTCTAAACCATTCATGGTATTTTTCATTCTAGTGAGAACAACATTGAAAATGGAGATGAGAGAATGCATATTTAACAAAGATTTCAGTTGAGATTGTGTTGATAGTGCTATACCCACCAACATTCAGGGGATCTCCTTGATATGAAGTCCCAACTAGACGTCACACCATTCAGAGTAGGAGTCCCAAAAGTGGGTTTTAATGCTATGCCTTGACTGTGAAAATGCATAGAGTAAAGTATGTTAACTTTGGGTGAGAAGAAGTGTGTGACCCTATGGAGAGTAAAGTAGGATGCATGAAGGTTCCATGGTATATTATACTTATATGGTTTTCTTTGTGGAGGAATCTGTGTTTCCCTAGTTATACACATACATTGTAATTGGTGTTGACTTGACATCCTTCCTATTTCTTTGCATTAACTCATCCTGTACAAACATATTTTGGCATTTATTACCTACATGGAATATAGGATTTCTTAGTTAATGGAAGATATTAGGTAATAATAGTTATCATGACTATATATATACATATTTATACACACAATTATGCATGTAATGATATATAATTATTAGTCCAGAGACTCGGTCGATTCTTGTAATGGTAAACCATTGTAACTTCTCTGTGTCCTAGCCTTCCCATTCTTAGGACCGAATCTATGGAGTCTATAAAGTGATACATAAATATCAATATTCCAGGTATATAACCTGGGAATAGATGTTGGCATTATGTTTCTGGTATGGCTTCCGGTATGGCTATATGTTACAGATGTTGTACTTGATGGCAACACCCGTGGCAAGGCTCTTAATATGTTGAAAATTAAGAAGTACGCAGGAGATCAGTTCAGAAAGTGCGTACCCGCAGGAACACCGTGAAGGGACCGCGGCCAGATACGCAGGTCAGCCATTCAGGAGGTGCGTACCCCCAGTGCACTCATTTCAAGGCAGAGAAAAGCACAGGTGGGGTTTCTTATGTTTAACCCTTGGTTTTTAGCCGACGTCATTTGTGTTATTATGGTTTTGGCTCGTGGTATTGTTCCATGATTTTAGGAGGAGCTTGCCTATATAAAGCAAAGGAGATCACTTGGCTAAGCATCTTTTGCATTTTGAATATCTTAAGATCTGAAATATTGTGTTATGGTCTTAAAAGCTTGATCTATATGTAAGAGAAGTTGAAAGCGAATATGTGAAGGGTGATCTCTCAAGCGCATGATCAGATCTGAGCAACTGTGCCACTCTGGTGGACTGCCTATTCGGCCCTAATCAGAAGTACGCAGGTGTTTAACAGGAGAGCTGCGTGGGTATGCAGAGTAGAAACAGGAGAGCTGCGTGGGTACGCAGAGCAAAAACAGGAGATCTGCGTAGGTACGCAGAGCAGAAGAAGGAGAAATGCGTGGGTACGCAGAGCGATGAAGGTTCAGGTCTGTACGCACAATAAAAGTACGCGGCACGATAGTATCTCTGGGTGCGTACCTGCAGTAACAGTACGCGGCGTGATAGTGTCTCTGGATGCGTACCTGCAGTAACAGTACGTAGTGCGGTTGAATAAACAGTGCGTGGACACGCAGTGCGGCAGAAGGGTCTCTGCGGGTATACGCAGGGGAGCTGAAGGTGAAGTGCGTATGCACGCAGACCAGAGAAAGAAAAATTGCGTATCTGTCTTAAGACATTTTGTTTGGTTGTATTTTTCTGTTGATAAGGTGTTATGGGTTTGGTTCTATTATTGTTGATCTGGTTACTACAGTTGACTGGGTGATTTTCTTATACTTGATGATCATTTGATGCTTATGGATCCAGTTTGAAAATTTATGAAAAGTGGTCCTTGTAAGAAAATAAGTAGGGGGTTGTAGCTCCCTTCCAGGAGAGACTGGAAAACGAGAGAGAGTTGTAGCTCTCTGCAGGTTGCAGCCTGCTTACTGGTAAAGGACTGCACCAGTACAAAACCATTGTAAAAGGAGTTTCTAATTTGAAAGAAGATAGAGACATATTGCAGCAGGTGGTTTTCACCCACATTGGGTTTCCACCTTACATCTTGTGCTCTTTGGTGTGACTATCTGTTTTCTTTGTTCATGCTCATTATTTTATGGTACTGACATGCAAAAATAATTCAAACAACAAATAAGGAAGATTTATTAAAAGAATTTGATAATACTGATTCACCTCCCCCTCTCAATATTATTTCCAACAATAAACCCTACTATTAACCCTTCCATAATAGTAAATATAAATATATTCTTTTATTATACTTAGAAAAAATAAAAAACTTTTTTTTTTTTTCTAATCACTACTTTGTAACCCTTCAAACAGGGTTTATATTCTGTATGGTCAATTGCCTTTGCTTTATATTTGTTTAACACAACAACTTATTATGTGTTCATTGATTACATATTTACTATTTTCACGTGTAAACATAGGTCTTCTAGTTTACATCTTCATCTCCTATTTTCTTGCAATCATAGAGTTAGTCAAAACAACATATTCTAGTTTAGAAAATTTATTTAACTTCCATTTTTCAAACATATTATCAACGACTTAGCTTTTAGTTTCTTCATAAAATTATAAATACTTATTTAAAATCCCTTCAGAAATAAGTCAGAGGGTTGCACATTCCTCCCGACCTTGAACTTACTTGTTTAGTTAGTGCCCCCCAAGTTCTCCCTCTAAATGTCAGATAATATTAGGTAGAAGGATAATTGCAATTCTCTACCTCCCCAACCTTTTATAGAGTACCACTAATGCTTGTCTGGGTTGACCATTCTTTCTAGTAAGGTTACCAAGATATTGTATTTATCTCCCATAGTAGGTTGCATAGGTCCACCACAGACTATTTCTCTCTAACATTTTAACCTTTTTTGTGTGTTTTCTGTCCCATATTTTTTTCTTCTGGTTTCTCTCCCAAAATCTCAATAAAGGATAGGAGGAGGATTTTTTTCTTCCTTTTTATTTTTTTTCCTCGTTAGGCATAACTAACTTGAATTATTTTCCGTGATAGTTAGGGGTTAATCTCTCATGTTAGCCTCAGATTAATGCACTAACATAAATTCTCATTTATTGTTATTTTTTTTAGAAACTGAAATAACATTTCATCACACGTCTTTTAATTTCCTCAACCCAAAAGTAAGTAGAAGTCACACAATAAATCTTCCTAGGGATATTACACAAACAAAACATCCTAGACACTGTTTTCCTATTTTGCAGATTCTGAATAATTGAGACTTTCACAATTTCAATGGACAATATCATTGATGATGTTAGAAAAAAATTACATCATTTCATATCTATTTGAGTTCACTTACATTATGCACTTAACAATTTAGAAAAACATGATTTTGTTTTTCATTTTTTCGCTTCTAATTAATAATATTGTTTTCATGTCTTTTTAAGGATTTTCTGTTTTATTTCACAAGGAACTGCTATATGAAATTACAATTTTAGGAAGCAATAAAAACAAATTTATACTAGCATCTTGATTTTGTAGTCTAATATCTTTAACAATTATGTATAGCTATTAAACATGACTTTTACACTTTTTTGAAATATTGACATTCCGTTTTTTGGAGCATAGTTTCATACATGTCATAAAGTTTGTACATTTAAAGTTAATGTGAGGAATTTTTGTTCAAGAAATTTGGTATAAAAGAAATGCATATATATTGGATTTGTTGTTTGTTTCTAGCTCTTCTTTATTGTTTATTATTTAGTAAAATATTGTTTTACTCTTTTTTATCTCATTTATTTTATAGCCTTGTAGTGTTAGTTTAGTGTAACTATGGTTTTTTCTTTTTTCCTTTTTATTTTGTCTCCTCCATTACCTACTTGGAAGAAATATATAAGAACAATATGAGGCAAGATAATAACTAAAAACACAGTGTCCAAATAGTTATTTACCTAAATGCAAGAAATCATATACATGCTATATATTGAAATCTCATTCTGCTCTTCCTTATAGCTAGTTGTCTATGTAGTAACATGATTCATTGATAATAAATGAAACAAGGATTAAGAAAATATAATCTAAGAGAAAATGAAATACCTGGCTAAGGAAATATGTGGTATTGAACCCTTCTGTTTGGCTTTATTTTTTTATCCCCCACGATATCTCTAGAATTTCCTTTCCACATCGTTGCAGCTCCAACAACTATCGAATCAATCGGTGTAAGCATTGATGTGTTTTTCATGTTGCACATTCAACTCCATATCACCAATATTAAAGACTCCTAATTATAAAATTTAATTCTCATTTGATAATGGTTTTTCATTCAGAAGTTGAGTTGTTTGATAATACTTCCTTAGAGGAGGTGTTTATTTCAGACTTGGTAGTGGAATATAAAGTAGCTCCTTGAACATGATCTCCTCAAACTAGGGATGTTTTGTATCATGTTGGTCCTTCTAATATGTCTGCTACCTCATTCCCCACACCTCATAATACCCCTAGTATACATTTCATAAAAACAACCCAATTGTTTAGCACTTAAAACTATTTGCCCAACAAGACTCTTTTTACATAGGGAGAGCAACTAAATTCCCCTACCCCTTACATTTTTTTCTCTCGACTTGCTTTTCATTCTCATGACTACTAATGAGGTGAGCACCTCTATTTCACTTGTCTTTACCCATAATTGTCAAATGCAAAATGATTTTGCGACTTTTATCCTAGACAATGAGAGACAAAACAATCTTGTGGCATAAAGCTTGGTTCATCCCCTTAGCCTTCCCATCAGTGTACACCAAATCCCATTTCAACTCAGCTAGGTCCAAAAAAAAGACCCTCATCTTATTTTCTCCTATCATATTTTCTCCTATCATTTTGATATCATATTTTCTCCTATCATTTTGATGTCACCTTTTTTATTGACCCTTTCCAAGATATTTTGGTATTATCTTGGTATGTGATATTTATCCTTTCAATTGTCTAGATTTGCTACTAGCTACTAATTATCTTGGTATGTGATATTTATCCTTTCAATTGTCTAGATTGGCTACTAAACATTCTATACCAATAGGCCCCGCACATTTTTTTCATGCTAAAAATAGCCAATACCACTTGCCACGTGAAAGTGACACCTATGTGCTCACATTCTCATATCTAAAATCAAGCCAACTTCCTACTACCAAAGCTCCCATTAAGAATATTTAGCCTATCGGTAGTGATTATGGGCGTGCAGAGAAGATGTCATGGATCATCACTGAAAAACTTCACGGACAATCACTTCCGGAATACCTCTTCCTATTGACGTGCGATTTAGATTTTTTGATGCTTTCCTCCGAGAAAACAGAAATCTGATCCCGGAAAGCTTTTGGTTAATTCCGTCCTTTTCACCTCACCGTTATTTGATTTCGAGGACCATGATTGAAAAACTTGACGAACAATCAGCGGAATCTACACCTTCCTGTTGACAATCTTATCCTCCAAAACTTTTGGTTAATCCGTCATTTTCACCTCACCTTTTATTGCATTCTTAATATACATTTAAATAAATAAATAAATATATATATATTTATAATTATAATTATAATTATAATTATAGTTATAGTTTCAATTCAAATATAATTAGGACATATATTAAAGTTTTAGTATAATGTGTGTGAGAAATAAAATATTGCACTGTGAAATAGGTATATATATATATATATATATATATAGATATTAATATTATAATTTCAATTCAAATGTAATTAGGACATATATTAAAATTTTATTATAATCTGAGTGAGAAATAAAATATTGCACTGTGAAATAGGTATATATATATATTTTTTTTGTATAATGTATATCTGGAATATTTAATTTATAATTCATATTATATTAAAATATTAATATATATGATATTTACATTAATTTTTTTTATCAATATAGGTTTTTTTAGTTTCAATTACAATTAGATTTTTTATTAATATTTTAATGTAATATGAATCATAAATAAAAAATAAAGAAATATAAGTATATATATTAAGTCAATATTAATTTTATATATGTATATAGAGAAATACACTAGTTGCATTAACAAATTTTTTAAACAAATTTATAATTCACTCATTTTTTATTATCAATTTAACATTTACAATTATCTATCTATATATCTATATGTCTATCTATATATATAGATATAGATATAGATATAACATTTAAAAAATTATTTATAAGGAAAATAACTATGTATAGTGAGAAAAACTTATGGATATATATTTTCTATTTTCAAATGTGAATTTTAAATAGAAATATTTTTATGTTAACTGTAATTTTCTATTAGTAAAAAAAGTTTAATATGTATATTTTATATAAGGAGAGAATTCTTATTCCATTAAGATGTGTTTTAGAGAGATTTATAATTCATTAATTGTTCGAATTGATATGTAAAATTTTAAATATTAATGACAAAAATAATATTAATATGCACTGTGTACAATTAAGAAAGAATTATATGTGTTTTCTATCTCCAAATAAGACTTGGACATGTATTAACATATTCATATTAATATGCAAAATGTGAATTATAAATAATATATTTCTATATATAGAGGGAGAAAGATTTTTTTAAGGGAGATTTATGATTCATTTATTTTTTAGTATGGAATTGACACATAACATTTTAATTATTAATATATATATATATATATATATATATATATATATATATATATATATAGTTTTGTTTAAAATCAATAGAGATCCATTTTAACTTTGAAAATACTAAGAGCCAAAATAAATCAAATATTTGAATATGCAAACCTTTCCATTGATGTTTTGCATTGAAGACCTCATATCAATATCTCAATTTCTAATTGATGATTTCATTTTCTTGCATGTTGATATATTATTTAACCAACATTTGTTTTTAATATAGGAAAACCATACAGCAAAGATAAAGAAAACATGAGGAACCATGGAGGGGAAGCTTTGGGATGTTGAAAGCAATATTACTCATAATTATCTTATTGTGTATCTATAAGGGAAGGGAAGGTTTGGATTTAAGGGAGAGCCTATTGTTTCATGAAAATCATGTAATGCATGCATTGGAAGGTAGATATACATATATTATTATATGATTTACTCCTTGACGTTGATAACATTTTCTCATAATCATGTTTTTGATGAACTACCATAGTGATGGTACTCTCAATAATTAAAACGTAAGGCCCATTTAACCCCTCCTTGGCACATAAAGGGTACATTAAACCTTCATTTTTACACTTAATGACACTTTCCTAGCTTAATGAAATTTATAGGGATTTTTCATAAACTTTGAGGATGTCCACCCAAAGATATTAATGGGACCTACTCACTTCTACATAAGATTCCAAACTTGGTTGGTTGAGGGCAATAAATACTACTTCATACTATAGCATGGTGACCCAAGAAAATGATCCATTTTTAAGGGATTTTTGGAGGGAAAGTAGTCCTCCCATCAAGGATGTGAGCCCTACCCATGTTGCATAAATAAGAGAATAAAGTATCATAATTAAAGAAGTGGCAATGAAATAATATCATATTGAAGAATGTGAATAATAGAATAAGTTTACACTCCAAGAGTGTTATGTAATCTTCTCATGTGCAAGCAAGGTTTTAGTCAATTGAAGTGATATGTGATCTCAGTTCTTAGTCTACATTATTATTTAGGGTTCTAGGCTTCCCTTAATTAAGACCTACCCCAGGTGCTCTAGATATCTCTCGTACCTTTTTTCCATGTATTTTTCTATCTATGTAATTTTATTTCTTAATGTTACTTTTATGCATGGTTATTTAGGTAGTTCATGAACAATATTTTCTTGCATATTATCTCTGCATTTGGTGATTATAATTATAGTGGTTGCATTGTTGAATTGGCATTCCTATTTTTCATTAAGTTTAATCTCATTTTTTTGTTTATTTGTCATCTATCATCCATTGCTATTGTTTCCGATCTTGTAATCTGTTTTGCAACTACAAAAAGCCATACAACTATACTCTTTTCTAGATTAATCATATCATAATCTCATGTGATGCCTTAGACATGTGTACTTTGTCATTTATATCTTCACCTTTGCTTCGTTTCCCTCCAAACATGCCTCCACCATGTTCCCCTACTCACTAGACTATCTCTTGTAGGAAAACAGGAACTTCTCCAGTGGTTTGCAACCCTCCTAAACTTTCTTATATTTTCACCCAACTTGTGATTTTATTCTTATAGTTTATTACAAATCTCCTAGAACCCTTAGAATAAAATTTAGAGGTTGAGATACTGTATAGACTACCTTACTTGAATTGTTGTAGAAAACTGCTTCTTTTCTACGTAAGTGTTGGACACAATCCTCGTGCCTTGCAGATGGTAAGGTGCCTAAAATGAAAGGGTCAGGAGCATGACAAAGACCATTGCCCTGTCTTTGTGAATGCCCTGGCAAGAGCAGGAATAATGCCTTTGAGTCCAGAAGCTTAGGCAGGACCAAGTGTGAGGCTTGCATTGTGGTGTGCTACATGTCAAGTAGCAGGAAAACATGCCACAGATAACTATCATTTGTTGCAAAAGTTTGTACGGACACCGCAACAATTGTTCTGCAACTTCTGTAGGTCAGTAGGAAATGATGAGTGTAATTGCAAAAGCTATGAACTAATGATGGATAAATTTGTTAGGTCCCTATAATACTAGTGATGCCCCCATTAATATTGTAATTGTATCCCTTATTAATATTGATGTGCCCCTATTGTCCCCCATAGGATCCCTCTATTGTTATTTTTGTGCCTTTATATTATTATTGTTAGGTCGGCTTGGTTATATTGACCCCTTAGACTCCTATATATAGAAAGGAGTTTTTGTCATTTGAATCATCCAAGAATTGTTCATTTGTGTAATGTAAAGGAGGTTTCCCCCTTGAATAGGTTGAATTCTAAGGCGTTCAACTATCTTTTCTATCTTTTTGTGAGCTGGTTTCATAACATTTGGTATCAGAGCTTTGAATTCTAGGGTTTTGCTGCTCCAAATAGGTCATCGTGGCATTTTCGCTATAACTTTTTTTCTGCAACATTTCAGAAGCGAAATGGAAAACCCATTTGAGACAAAATTGCACTGAACCTCGGGTCCAAATTTAGAACTTTTCACACTATATTTGTGGAGATATGATTTACAGACTTTGGCCTTTTTGCAGACTCCTGAATTACATTCCAAAAATGTGACATTGGGAAAATTGTCATAACTTTTGTTTCAAGCATCAAATTGAAATTTCGTTAGAAGTTACAGAAAGAGGATGGACTGTAGTTTCTTGTGTATATTTTTTAGATACTAAAGTCAAAATAGTGACACGTGGCACTTCATACAAGTTCACTCTTCTCGAAAGTTGTATAATCAGGTCATCTTGGGAGATTGTACATAACCCTACCTTGGAGAATCTAAATTCGATCAGATTGGTGGCATTGGAAAGAGGACACAGAGGGCTACTATAGGTCGCAATTTGAGAACTATATCATCCAAAATTACAGAGATACATCAAATTCAATATCAAGCTCCTACAAAGTGAAAAGAGGTGTGTAGTTTTTTTTTTAAATTTTTGCATAAGCTTGGTTTGAAAAATTAGTTTGAAGGAATTCAAAGGACATAGTAAAGCATTATTATCGGTAATTGATGCCCCGAGGAAAGAAAATGCAAACACCTAGTAAGCAACCTGAAAGCTCTAGCATGACTCATGAAGAAGAGGAAGAAATGCAACATGATGTATCAAAATTACGAGACCAAGTGCAACAAGTGTCACTTGCACAAAAAAGTAATAGAATCTAAGATGGATGGTTTAAAGAAAGATGTATAAGCTAAGATGGATGGTTTAAAGAAAGGCGTAGAAGCTAATATGGATTGTTTAAAGAAAGGCATAAAAGCTAAGATGGATGGCATGGAAGCCAAGATGAATGGCATGGACGCTAAAATGGATGGCATGGATGATAAGATGGAAGAATTGAAGCTAAATTTGAATAAGTTGCTACAAGAAATGGTCACTAATGGTGAAAGGGTAGTAAAGGAAACTCATGATGAGAACAAAAGAAATGTTAATCATGATTTCATAGACTCTAATGTTGGATCAAAGGCCCACCATATTCCAAAAATCGATATGAAGAAGTTTAATGGCAAGGATCCCGCAACATGGATATTACAGATGGAGCAATTTTTCGATCTCAATAATGTGCAAAAGACGCGAAAGGTACATGTTGCAACTTTATACTTCGAACCAAATCAATTTGTATGGTATCAAGGCTTTTCTCTCGTAAACAAATTATCACTTAGGCAATTTTTACAGAAGAATTAATAGCACATTATGAGCACACAGAAATAAACACTATTTTTAGACAATTGATAAGTCTCAAACAAAAGGGTTCAATAATGGAGCACATTGAGGAGTTCCAAAAATTGCACATAAGGGTAAAAAATATTCCAGAGGAGCATAGGATTGATGTGTTCATAGGGACTTTAAAGGATAATACCCAACATGATGTTCACCTTTGGGAACCTGATTCATTAGAGAAGGCATTCAAGTTAGCAAGAAAAATAGAAAGCAAAATTATGGCAACCAGGAAGCTTACCACTCACAACTATAAATATGGAACTGTTGTTGCCCCTAGCCTTCCACAACCAATAAGGTTGACACCACAACAATTGGAAGAAAAAAGAGCAAAAGGGCTTTGTTACAGTTGTGATAGAAAATGCACTAAAGGTCATAAGTGTGATGAGAAGAAATTATTCTACATAGATTGTGAAGAGAAAGAAGAAAAGGAGAAAGAAAGGTCAAAAGAAGAGGATATACTCCAGGAACAAAGCCTAGATAAAGAAGAAATGAATCTGACCATATCTTGTAATGCATTGGCTGGAATTACCACTCCTCAAACCATCAAGATAGAAGGACAAATCAAGAAGAAAAAGGTAATAGTGTTGATTGATTCAGGAAGTACCCACAATTTTATTCATTATAAGATAACAAAAGAATTGAATTTCTTCATATATCCAGCACCAGAGTGTCAAGTGATGGTTGCAAATGGAGGAACGATAAATTGCTATGGAAAGTGCCATAATATCAAGCTATCCATGGGAGAATATGTATTGAATAGCCCAATGCTTTCCATTCCAATGGGAGGTGCTAATGTTGTACTAGGAGTCCAATGGCTACAATCCTTGGTTATAATAGCTTTTAACTTTCAAGAACTTTTCATGAAATTTTATGAGAAAGGAAAGGAAATTGAATTAAGGGGTATTGTAGGGTGTTAGGCCCCTATACTACTAGTGTAACCCATTATTGTTATTAGTATAACTCACTTATTATATCGATGTACCCATGTAGTGCCCATATTGTTACTATTGTGCCCCATAGAAGCCCACTATTGTTATTATTGTGCCCTTACATTATTATTGTTATGTCGGCTCTGATTATGTTATGACCCCTTAGACTCCTATATATAGAAAGGAGGTCTTTTCATTTGTATCATCGAAGAATTGTTCATTTATGTAATGTAAAGGAGGTTGCCCCCTCGAATAGGCTGAATTCTAAGGCATTGATCTACCTTTTCTATCTTTTCTTGAGCTGGTTTCATAACACTTGGTATCAGAGCTTTGGATTCTAGGGTTTCGCTGCTCCAAACAGGTCATCGTGGCATTTTCGCTATAACTTTTTTTCTGTGATGTTTCAGAAGTCACAACAAAAACCCATTTGAGAAGAAATCGTGCGGAACCTTCGGTGCGAATTTCAGAGCTTTTAGCACGATATTTGCGGAGATATGATCTGCGGAAGTTGGTCTTTTTCAGACTCCTGAATTACATTCAAAACAAGTGACCTGGGGAAAATCGTCATAACTTTCTCTCTGGGGATCGGATTGAAATTTCGTCAGAAGGTATAGAAAGAGGACAGACTGTAGCTTTCTTGTATATATTTTTCAGAGGCAAAGGTTGAAACAGTGACACGTGGCACTTCATACAAATTTTCTCTTCTGGAAAGGTCTATAATCAAGTCATCTTGGGAGATTGTGCATAACTCTTTCTTGGAGAATCCAATTTGGATAAGACTAGTGGCATTGGAAAGAGGACACAAAGGGCTACTATAGGTCACAATTTCAGAACTTAAATATTCCAAAGTACAGAGTTACGGTCATTTCAAGATCGAGCTCCTAAAATCAAGAAAAAGCAAGATGAGGAAGTTTGATGGCAAGGATCCAGTAAATTGGATAGTTCAAATGGAGCAATATTTTGATCTGCATGGTGTACAACTGTTACAAAAGGTATGTATTGCATCTTCATATTTAGAACCAGATCAATTTTTATGGTACAAAGGGATTTGTTCTCGTAAACAACTCGTTACGTGGTCAATTTTCACAGAGGAAATGATAGCACATTATGAGGATACAAAGAGCAACACCTTCTTTAGAGAAACACCACAACAATTGGAAAGAGTAAAAGGGATTTGTGACATAGTGGAAAGAAAAATTATGGAAACCAGGAAGCATACCCCTCACAACTATAAAGATGGAAGTGTTGTTTCTCCTAGCCTTCCACAACCTACTAGGGTTGCACCAAAACAATTGGAAGAAAAAAGAGAAAAAGGGCTTTGTTACAATTGTGATAGAAAATGCACTAAAGGTCATAAGTGTGCTGAGAGGAAATTATTTTACATAGAATATGAAGAGGAGGAAGAAAAGGATCAAGAAACATCAAAAGAAGAAGATGTACGCCAGGACCCCACCCCAGAGAAAGAAGAAATGAATCAGACCATATCTTGTAAAGCATTGGCAAGAATTACCACTCCTCAAACTCTCAAGATAGAAGGACATATCAAGAAGAAAAAGGCGCAAGAAATGAAAGATCACATCAAGAAAGAAGAAATGAATCCAACCATATCTTTTAATTCATTGGTCAAAATTACCACTCCTCAAACTATCAAGATAGAAGGACATATCAAGAAGAAAAATGTTCAAGAAGTGAAAGATCACATCGAGCATCAAGAAATGAATTTGACCATATCTTGTAAAGGATTGGAAGAAACTGCCACTCCTCAAACTCTAGAGATAGAAGGACATATCAAGAAGAAAAAGGTTCAAGCAGTGAAAGATCACATCGAGAATCAACAACAAGTTCTCCAACTTTTAAAGGATAACGCCACTTCGGTGAAAAATCAAATGACACAACAGGTAGATAAACATTGTAGTGAAAAAGGTTTTGATGTAGGTGATTGGGTATTTTTACTGCTACATCTCAAGCAAGCTATTTATGAGAAGGAAATGTTGGCAATACTACATGCACTTAAAAAATGACGACCTTACCGAATGGGAAGACTCTTCAAGGATGAGGATGTGGAAGCATTGTTTTGTGCTATTTCTATTATCCAACCAGAATAGATAAATGAAGCAAGGGATGAATGGAAGAATGATGAAGAAGTATTGCCACTTATTCAAAAGTTGCAAAAGATCCCAATTCAAATAATATTGCCAGAAATTGAAAAGGAAGGAAAAATCATATTGGAACCTGGAGTAGTCACGGAAACAAGAACCCGACAGCTACGAAATCGATCAATTTCAAAGTATCTCATCAAGTGGAAGAACTTACCCACTGAAGATTCCACATGGGAGGACAAGAATTTTATACAGAAGCATCAAGAACTACTCAAGTGTTGAGGACAACACTTTTTGAAGGAGAGGGGCATGTTATGCCCCTATACTACTAGTGTAACCCATTATTGTTATTAGTATAACCCACTTATTATATTGATGTACCCATGTAGTGCCCATATTGTTACTATTGTGCCCCATAGAAGCCCACTATTGTTATTATTGTGCCCTTACATTATTATTGTTATGTCGGCTCTGATTATGTTATGACCCCTTAGACTCCTATATATAGAAAGGAGGTCTTTTCATTTGTATCATCGAAGAATTGTTCATTTATGTAATTTAAAGGAGGTTTCCCCCTCGAAGAGGCTGAATTCTAAGGCATTGATCTACCTTTTCTATCTTTTCTTGAGCTGGTTTCATAACATAGGGAAACTGGGAAAGATAATAAGCTCTAACGGTATGACAAAGCTTCTAAAAAAGGAACAATGAGGTGTAATTGCACAATTATGTTCACTAGATGTTTCCACATCGAAATCATCTATTTCTCCAGATCTCCAAAAAGTCTTGGATAATCATTCCAAGGTATTTGAGACTCCCAAAGGTCTCCCACTTATTTGTGATCATGATCATGCTATTCATTTGATTCCAGGAAGTGTTCCTCCAAACATCAGGCCATACAGATATCCTTATGCCCAAAGCGTGAAATTGAACGTATTGTTGCACAAATGCTTGAGGCTGGTATAATTCAACCTAGCCAAAGTTCTTTCTCTCCTCTAGTAGTATTGGTGCACAAGAAGGATGGATCATGGCACATGTGTCCGGATTATAGGGAGCTCAACAGGCTCACTATTAAAGATAAGTTTCCCATTCCTATCATTGATGAATTATTGGATGAATTGCATGGATCAATTTACTTCACCAAGCTAGATCTTCATTTAGGATATCATCAAATCAGAATGAAGTCTCAAGACATTCTGAAAATAGCATTTAGAACTCATGACGGTCACTATGAGTTTTTTGTCATGCCTTTTGGCCTTACCAATGCACCTTCTACATTTCAAGGTTTGATGAATTCCATTTTCAAACCCTTAGAAAATTTATGTTAGTATTTTTTGATGATATACTAATCTATAGGAAGTCTTGGAAGGATCATGTTGAACACGTTGACAGGATGCTATAACTATTGGAGGAGAAACAATTATATGCAAAAAGATCCAAATGTTTCTTTGGAGTACAAGAGGTGGAATATCTCGATAATATTGTATCTCATGAAGGATTTAAGGTAGACCCTAGCAAAATTAAAGCCATTAAGGAATGGAAAATCCCCACATCCATAAAGCATTTACGAGGATTTCTCGGGTTCATAGGGTATTATCGCAAGTTTGTTAAGAATTATGGGAAAATAGCAGCACCTCTAACAACATTTTATTGAAGAAAGATGCATTTTCATGGACTCCAGAAGAAACAAAGGCCTTCGAATATCTTAAAGAGGCAATGTGCCAAGCACCAGTCTTAGCTACACCAGACTTCGCAAAAACCTTTATTGTGGAATGTGATGCTTCCAGAAATGGAATTGGTATTGTTTTAATGCAAGATGAAAGACCCATTGCTTTCAAAAGTCGTCCAATCAAGGGAAAGTATTTACACAAAGCTATTTATGATAAGGAAATGTTGGCAATACTACGTGCACTTAAGAAATGGTGACCCTACATAATGAGAAGACACTTCAAGGTAAAAACGGATCATGATAGCTTTAGATACTTTTTAGAACAAAGATTATCCTTTGAAGAACAACAAAAATGGGTCACAAAGATGTTGGGTTATGACTTTGAAATCATATACAAAAAATGGAAGAAAAATGTTGTGGCAGATACACTCTCAAGAAAGGATGAGGATGTGGAAGCATTGTTGTGCACCATTTCTATTATCCAACCAGATTGGATAAACGAAGCAAGGGAGGAATGGAAGAATGACGAAGAAGTGTGGGAACTTATTTGAAAGTTACAACAAGATTCTAGAACATATGGTACATTTAGCTGGAAAAATGATTAGTTATAGTACAAAGATCGCTTATACCTCTGTAAGAATTCCCAACTCAAACAAAAGATTCTTCTGGAATTGCACGCTTCTCCCTTAGGAGGGCACTCAGGATTTTTAAAAACTTACCACATGGTTAAGAAGGAACTTTTTTGGGATGGCCTTAAATGAGATATTCAAATGTTTGTGGTAGAATGTTTGGTAGCCAACAAAATAAAGCTGAAACAATTAAGACACCAGGTCTATTACAACCTTTATCCATTTCAAGCCAACATTGGGAGGAGGTTTCAATGGATTTTATCACAAGTTTACCCAAATCTAAGGGAAAGAGTGTCATCATGGTGGTAGTTGACAGACTTACCAAATATGCACACTTTTGTGCATTATCACATCCATTTAAAGCCAGTATAGTTTCTACGACATTTATGGAAACAATTCAAAAGCTACATGGAAACCCAAAGATTATTGTAAGTGAAAGAGATCCCATTTTTACAGGAAATTTTTTGATAGAATTATCTTCTTGTCTTGGTACTCAGTTATCTCATAGCTCATCTTATCATCCTCAATCTGATGGGCAAATGAAGATAGTAAACAAACGTTTGGAAGGATATCTTCGTTGCTTTTTATCTGATAAATAGACACAATGGGTCAAATGGTTGCCTCTGGCTGAATGGTGGTATAACACTTCCTTCCATACTACAGCAAAAATGACCCCATTTATGGCACTTTATGGATTTAGCCACCATCCATCACATCATATTTAAGAGAAAATTCTAAGGTTCAAGCAGTGGAACATCACATCGAGCATCAACAAGTTCTCCAACTCTTAAAGGATAACCTCGTGTTGGCGCAGAATAGAATGAAACAATAGGGAAATCAATATCGTAGTGAAAGAAGTTTTGATGTAGGTGATTGGGTATTCCTACGGCTACAACCATATAAAAGAATGTCCCTCAAGCAAGCTAAGAAGGATAATAAATTGTCTCCAAAGTATTATGGTCCGTACAAGGTTTTGCAAAAGATTGGTACTATGGCATACGAATTGGAGCTTCCTGCAGCTTCTCAAGTGCACCTAGTTTTCCATGTTTCATGTTTAAAGAAGGTTATAGGCAACAAGCTCCCAGTTCAAACAATATTGCCAGAACTTGAAGAGGAAGGAAAAATTATATTGGAACCGGAAGTAGTCATAGAAACAAGAACTCGACAAGTATGAAATTCATCCATTTCAAAGCATCTCATCAAGTGGAAGAACTTATCCACTGAAGATTCCACATGGGAGGATGAGAATTTTATACAGAAGCATCCAGAACTACTCAAGCATTGAGGACAACAATTTTTTGAAGGAGAGGGGCATGTTAGGTCCATATAATACTAGTGATGCCCCCATTAATATTGTACTGGTATCCCTTATTAATATTGTTGTGCCCCTATTGTCCCCATATTGTTATTACTGTGCCCCATAGAATCTGTCTATTGTTATTTTTGTGCCTTTATATTATTATTGTTAGGTCGGCTTGCTTATATTGTGACCCCTTAGACTCCTATATATAGAAAGGAGGTTTCGTCATTTGAATCATCGAAGAATTGTTCATTTGTGTAATGTAAATGAGGTTGCCCCCTCGAAGAGGTTGAATTCTAAGGCG
Organism: Pinus tabuliformis; assembly: GCA_031772625.1. Lineage (NCBI taxonomy): Eukaryota > Viridiplantae > Streptophyta > Pinopsida > Pinales > Pinaceae > Pinus > Pinus tabuliformis. The sequence continues at coordinate 572,493,270 of CM062805.1, read as the reverse complement.
TTCAACAATCTCTTTTGTCTTTTTGTGAGCTAGTTTCATAACAAAATTCCCACCTATAGGGTTAAGGAAGAAACGTGGGCCCATGACCAAAGCATGGGGATCGCATGGATAGGCTTTCATGGGTGCAGAAGAAGCCAAGGCAGAGGAGGACCTGACAGAGGTCAGGGACAGTTGATTTACTACAATTACGGAGGATCAAGACACTGTGCCTATGATTTAACTAACCCAACACATGCGTCATGCAAGTATTGCACTATGTTTGATCATGAAATAGAAGACTGTCTAATGCTGATAGCAACGATATGCGACAAAGGGGTGTAACCGCTTCGACCGACTCACAACCTGCAAATGATGAGGTCTAAGCCACATGAGGAGGATCTGAATGTGAATATAGTGCTCCAAAGTGGAATGAAAATAGGAGATGACAAGGGGAAACAACCCAAAGACAACACATGTGTTTGAAAATCCCCAGCGAAGGCGGCTAAGTTTGATTTGGAGCACTCATGCGAAACATTCATGGAAGAAATGAAGAGCTTCACTGCGGCCTCCACCTCAGGATAAGCTTGATAAGGAGATGGACCCTTCTATGCTTACAACCTTCCTCGAGACCTGCATGAAGTTACTGCAGGATAGCAAGGCTATGAGGGGGCTATAGGAGCTTATTATGAAAGTTACGCATAGTATGAAATATTGGTAAGCATAAAACAAGGTCAGGACGGGAGATGAGACTGACCACACAGATAGGAGAGTATGAAATGGATTAGGTTATTTTGGATGTGGTGTGAGACGTGAACATCCTATCAGAATAAACTTGGGATCAGATGGGGAGACCCGTGGCTGTAGTGGTCTCTGATTCAATTAGGCTACTAATATGAATGAGGTAATCAACCTAAAGAAGCGAAAGCTGATATTTGAGAAGAAATCACTCCGCGTAATATTACCTCTAGCTCCTACTAAGGGATTGTGCTATACTGAACTAGTTCGTGATTATGAGAGAATTGACGATCTGGACTATATCTATAAGATAACGACGTGAGACCAAGATTGGGTGAATCCAAAACAGATGAACAAATTACATGGGATCGCGAGAGTTCCTACACCTTAGACTCTCATGAAGAATTTGAGCACTGGAAGAATCGGTTACATGAGGTAACTACACTGAGCTGTAACATGATGACCCCGTTGCTTGGCTTTGTGTCATCGGAGGTAAGAAATATACCCACTTACGATGGCCTGAATGATGTAGATATCTTTTTGAATGCATTTGAGAGGGAGGTATGAAAAAAGTAGCGCTTCCAGGCATTGGATTGGGAACTGTGCGCTATGCCAACAATATGGTGGGGTATGCATAAGGGAAGCTTTGATGATTGGTGTGAATAAAGGCGGATCATAAGAACCTACTTTGGGAAGACGAAGGTATGAATAACAAATAAATACAATGGGCAAGATGACCTAGATGCGCACTTAGAAAAATGAGCTCAGGCTTATGAAGAGAAGCCCCAACCTGAATGGGTGCACTTGTTCTGTCAGACCCTGGATGTCATCTCGATGAACTGGTATGTAGAAAAAGAGATCCTCCATGGTAAAGGTGAATGGGATATTCTGTGAAAGGGATTCATAATGACATTCATCTTCGAAGATGGGTTTTACTATATCAACAAGGTGCTACAAGAAGTAAAAGAGGCGATCTTTAGGATACCGCAAGATCCTTTGGACTTGATTCAGCCTGACTAGAATACTCATATGAGTCACATGGTGGAATGCTATAATGTAACCACTGAATGAGCATCCATGAAAGATTAAAATCCCTAAAGCAGAATGTCACTGTGAGGTGGAAGGACTACATATTGAGAATCCAGATATAACTGCACCGTTGAAAACAAAACAAGTAAACATTGGCACAGAGGTAGAGCCCAACTTTGCCAATATTGGCGATTATTGGGATGACGCGATGGTGGATAAGGTTGCTGAATTGATTCGTGAATACCAGGATTTATTCCCTACTAAGTTTATGGATTTAAAGGGGATAATCGGGGACCTAGGAATTATGAAGATCACATTGAAGCCTGACGCGAAGCCGGTTAAGCAAAGACCTTATCGTCTCAATTTGAAGTATAAGGAGAAGGTCCACTTAGAGCTAGACAAGATGCTCACAGTAATCATCATTGAGCCTATGGAAGAATCTGATTGGGTAAGCCCAATGGTGGTACAAGAAAAGAAGTAGAAGGTTGAAATAAGGATATGCATGGATCTCAAAAATCTGAATGACGCTTGTGTACATGATCCTTTCCTGAATCCGTTCACAGATGAAGTGTTGGATAATGTAGGTGGTGAGGAATCATATTCCTTCACTGATGGGTTCTCTAGGTACCATCAGATCAAAATCGCATCGGAGGATAGGAGAAAGGCAACCTTCACAACTAAGTGGGGGTGTTTCCAGTACACTGTAATGCCGTTTGGGTTGAAGAATGCACCTATAATTTTATCACTTGTAGTCATTGCTGTGTTCAAGGAATTTATTCATAAGTTCCTGGAATTATACTTTGATGATTGGACTATGTTTGGACTGGTAAAACTCCATGTTGCCAGTTTACACCTAATGATGGATACTTGTCGAAGATACGATATCGCACTCAATCTGAAGAAGTGCCTATTTTGTGTTCCTTTTGGGACCTTGTTGGGTCATGTGGTTTGCAAGCAGGGATTGATGGTAGATGCTGTGAAGATCATGGTGATACTAAATTTGGAACCTCCAAGGAGTGTGAAATAGCTACACACTACCCTAGGACACACAGGCTATTACTGAAAGTTCATCAAAGGTTATGCCCAGACCATCACGCCTATGGAGAAGTTGTTAAAGAAGGATGTCACATTTTGCTGGAAGGAGGACTGTAAGAAGAGCTTGGATTTATTGAAAGAAAAGATGGCCACCACGCTGATTTTACCCTTCCTGTATTGGAATAAGGAATTTCATGTACATGTCAATGTATCATGTATAACACTCAAAGTAGTACTGACACATGCTACAGGAGAAGACTTGGACCACCCTATCGTGTTCGCGAGCAGAAGGTTATCTAAGGTGGAGAATAATTATTCCACCATCAAGCGCAAAGGGTTAACCATGGTATATGCACTCTAGAAGTTTAGACACTACTTGCTGGGTGGCCATTTTAAAATATATACAGATCATTCCACATTTACCGGGTCAATAAGCCTGTGTTGGGGGGGAGAATCTGCAGGTGTCTGTTATTGTTCCACGAATATGATTTTGAAGTTATTGTGAATCCTAGATGACTGAATTCGGGACCAGACCATCTGTCGCTCAATGAATTAGGGGAAGAGCCCACTAATTTGGAGGGATTTCCTGATGCATAGCTATTTGCAGTGCGCATCACAGATGGTCATTTTGAAGATATAATACACTTCCTAACAATAGGAACTACCCCGAAGGGATACACCTTCCATCAAATAAGGAGTTAGTGGTGCGTGTGGTAACTTTTTCTGTCATTGTTGGGAATCTATAAAAAATGGGGTCTGATGAGATATTGCAACAATATGTACCTGAGTTTGAAAGAAGTAGCATCCTCACAGATGCTCATGTGGGTGTCGGGGGAGGACATTATTCAGGGAGAGCAACTGCGCAGAAGATTCTACATGTATGGTTGTGGTGGCCAACCCTCCATCAGGACTCAAAAGCATATTACAAGGCGTGTGATGTGTGTTAAAGGACTAGTAGGCCATCATGGAGGGATGAGATGCCTCTGAATCCACAGATGACGTTGCAACCCTTTGAGAAATGGGTGATAGATTTTGTGGGACCCATCTAGCCCAAGGAAAGACTGGAGCGAGGTACATTATCACCACAACGAAGTATTTGACTTGATGGGTGGAGGGAGAACCTGTGAAGGATTGTATAGGAATAACTACTGCAAAGTTCATCTTTGATAGTACTAAACCAATTTGGGTGTCCCAAGATTTTGATGAGTGATCACAGTACACACGTTCTGAATGAGACGATTAATGCACTGAGGGAGGAATTTTAGGTATATCATCAGAAGAGCATGCCTTATCACCTGCAGGCTAATGATACAGTGGAAGCATTCAATAAAGTGCTAGAGAATGCACTGAACAAGGTTTGTAATGCTCAACGAAATGATTGGGACCTATAGATACCCACAATACTATGGGCATATCGGACAACATGCAAGAAGTTGACTAGACAAACACCCTTTTAGCTTGTCTATGGTGTTGAAGAAGTAATTCCCATGGAATACATTGTGCCTAGTCTATGCAAAGTGGCACTCACGGGTATGACGGATTGTGGAGCCCTGGAGGAAAGGCTCGCACAACTAGATGAGCTTGAGGAAGAGAGATTTCTAGTTGGATTTCACCAACGGGGCCAAAAGCAACGCGAAAAGGCATGGCATGATCGACGCATTAAGTTGCACACCTTTAAGGTAAATGACTTGTTTTTGTTATATGTTAGCAAGTTTTATAAATTTCCATGGAAATTCAGAATGCACTGGTTAGGACCCAATGCCATTAAGGAGATTACCGACGAAGGAGCGGTACAACTGGTCAAATTGAATGAAGATCCCTTCCCAAGAAAGGTGAATGGAATTCGATTGAAGCCATGCATTGGTGGTCCAACCATGTGACTAGATAAAGCTAACATAGTCTTAATGCTCTAGGTAGCTGAATGGAGGTGCGAGACTATAAACTACACTTCCTGGGTTGAGGAGTTGTGCGATTGGAGGATTGTGCGAAGTAAGGAAGTGTCACAAGGTTTGCGGCAGCGCGAAGCCAGCTATGCCACCTAGGGAGAAATCATGCAAGTCAGCTAGAAAGTGACTGTTAAAGTCATTGTTCATGATTTGACGGTAGAAATGTGGTGAAATGGAGTGGGTGGCTGACATTTAAGACGAAATTTATATCTTAGATATTTGAAAATCTGCTACCAATCCGGCATTAATGAACCGAATTTAGGGGCAATGGTCAGATTTGAATTCAACATACCCTATAAACTACAAGTCGTTGTCCAGTGAAAAACACTTGGCATTTTGAGAATTGAGTTGTTGAGCTCTCAGGCACACATGAATCGAGAATTCTTCAAGGCTTTGAAAGTGACTCTAGCATTTGCAAACTTACCAGAGATGTTGCAAGCACTGTTGGAAAGCATTTTGTCGGCACCCATAGAAGATATAGATACCGAAGTAGAGGAGTCAGTGCTGAAAATTGAGATCGAGGTAGAAGTAGTTGCTCCAGAGGTCGCTGAAGTACCAGCCAAAGTCCCTAAATCACCGAGGACACCAAGACCAAAGCTGACCCCAACCAAGGAGACCACCAAGAATAAAAATGGAAAGCAGCCTCCCATATCGGTGCATGCATTGCCAAGAAGAAACCCACCAAATCCCACCACACAGGAGAAGGGAAAAGCCATAAATTTGGAGCCGGAACAGGAAAAAATTGAGGACATCCTGATGGATGAGGAGGATGTGGGAGTCAAAGTGGAGGAGGTTGAAGCCCAGGGTGCTGACCCTATTACTCGGTTATATGAATATGTCCCTCCATGCAAATCCAAGACTTAGGTGCCGAAATACATCAATGAGAGAAAGACCACATTGTAAACCCCTCTATTGCCGAATGAGATTGTTTTCGAAGGACCACACTTGGCATGGGTTCCACTGCTAAATCTTGAGGACTAGGACTTGGCTGATCACAAGAAGTTCCCATACATGGCAACTGCGCAGCTGATGCGCTGCATCATCGATACTAACACCAAAATGACTGCATTGGATCCATAGAGTTGGCTCAAACATGTAGACAATGCACTATTGCTCAACTTGCTTTGGGTGTCGCACTACAACTGCACCTCGATTACAGTATTGGTCATCAAGCAGCTGCTATGCTTGGTACATGATGGGCGTCAGTGGCTGGAGGAGCAAATACCCATCACTGACAGGTTGATCCATAGGATCACGTGATTGCCTTACACTGGAGAGAATCTAGCCATGATATTGGCAAAAAAGGTGGTGAGCAAGCCGTCGTGAAATACATGAAAGAAAAGTTTAAGATGGTGAAGAATCCACGTGGATATTCCATATCCAGCATCTGAAACCCTGTTGTAAGGCTAGCTACATATATCTTAGCAGGGAAGGTGATGAGGCAGTGTCGCGCTGATGAGGTGCCGGTGCCTGTCATCGCGCTAGTAGCCTAGTGTGCTAAAGGAGTCCAGTTCGACTAGGGAGGCTACCTTTGTGGAGAGTTCCTTGCAAATTTTCGTGAAGCACAGGAGCTCAGCAACACGTTCCACTATAGATGGCTCTTGCTTTCAATTATGGTGGTAGCATGGGAGCTGCCAGAGGACAGCCAATTCCCTTCGTTCATGCTAGACCTACTCGGAGCATCAAAGTATGCTTCAATGTGGGGGACCAAGGATGCGCAGTGAGTGAAGGAAAGTAATATCTTCTAGATATTGATGGAAATGAACATCTGAATGGCCATCAATCACAAAATACAATTGTCACCTATGGTGTACGCTAACTTGTAGGGCTATGCAGAGTTTAAAGTAGACGTTCACCATGTGTCCATTAGGACACGGAAGGACCCTACACCAAAATGATATGACATGCCTTACCTGGCAAAAGATGACCCCATTGATGTGGTACTTGATCAATGGCTGGAAATGTGGCAATCTACAACAGACTTGGCGGTTGGAGGAAGCGACTCCACCACATAAAAGAAGGAGGAGGCCAAGCTAAATATTACTCAGCTGGCTGAAAAGAGAAATAAGGAGACCACTCACAAGGGCTAGGCGGAGTGTGATGCCGCACAACAGAAAATAAAGTAGATAGGTGGGATAGAGCAAGACTCTGACAAAGGCGCGAGGTCCCCTTCACCTAAGACAGAGGAGGAGACAAACAAGAAGACCAGACCCTCAGGAGACATTCGCTGGCATCAACTGTCCAAGGGTGCAGGAGAAAGGAGGGTCCAGGAAGAAATCAAAGGCTACTAAGACATCACTGGACGCTATGATGTTAATAGAACGTTATTTGCATGACATCAGTGACATGGTGAGGGATGTCACAAAGGAGGCCCTATAATAGTTTGAATAGCAACAACAGATAATCTTGGGGGCATTCTAGATAGGTTTATAGGAGTTATAGTCCCACACGTCTTAGGATGGCACAGTGTCCACCACCCTAGCTATCTGCACTTCAGAGGTTGCTAAGATGCTACGCGCAAAGGCCTAAAGTGCAATAGTGTTGCCTGATGGGGCACTAACCACAGAGAATGAAGCTGACGAGCCCACTGTCAGTGTCATAAAGGGAGTAGGGTTGAATTTGGCAGCACTCCCTAGTGAAGCACTCCACCACTTACAGGATGGAGTGATTGCAGAACTGAGGGCCCATGAGCACCGCGCCCTCTAGGTGATCAGTGAACAATGGATTAATAATGAGCATATGGCACTATAATTAGACTATTCCATCACCGTTGTGACTAAGGCAACCAATCAAAACAAGTGCATTATGTAGGTCATCGAGGAGGCGTGACGAATGGTTCTAGAGTTGGCCATTCCTAAGGAGGACCAAGTCGAGGTGCGCATCTGTAAGCTAGCTACAGTGGTGCACATTGCTCGTACTAAGATGGCGAGGGTTTAGTTGGAGTTGAACCTACAGATCGCAAAGTTATAGTTGAAAGTCCATCCTTCAACTTCGCTAGAAGTGAAGGAGCAGCGGATGACCATTGTCATGAAAGCAGTAGCGGCAATGGACAGTGCAGTGGAAGACTGCACATAACTTTTTGAGCAGTCATTTGAGGTCCTAACAACCTTGTAGGAGGACCCCAATGTACAGCGACTAGAGACAGAAGCGTGTGAGCTACAATAGCGTTATGATGAGGTCAAGGGCAGAGCATGAACCATCACGCTGACACAAAGACTAGCAAAGTTGTAGGAGGGTAAGCAGTTGAAAGAAAAGGTGGATGAAGTGTTGCACAAGGAAGAAATGTTGAAGGAAAGACTGAAGCCCTGATTGGATGAGGCTTACACAGTAACATGCTCTATTGAAGGAAATATTGCGACTCTCCAAGAAACACAACAAAAGCTTCAAGTCAACAGTTTAGGAGCAGTGACCGAGCAGATGGTTGAAGACACGAAGCAAGTGGTCACACAATGCATGGCTGAGGTTGCGGTCATACGAGTTGAGCTGGAAGGGCTTCACACAAATATCTCCACGCCTTCCGAGTGACTCGAGGGTGAGTCACTGATGAGCCCCATAAACGGGTAATTATATGGGCTCATTTGGCCTCCTAACTTAGCTTAATCCACCATTCTCATTAGTTTATTGCATGTTTTCAATTATGTTTATGCTAATAGAGTGAATTGGGTTAGTCATTATGCCATGAAGTCTAATGTGTGCTTTATGCATATTTTTGGTTAATTTTGAGACAAAGTCAAAGGTTTAATGAGCTTTTGGCAGCCAATATTCAAGGAAAATAAGTGAGAGTATTTGTAGGAGGATGTCCCCCTCATTTATGACCCCCTAATTCAAATCCTCCTTCAAAAGGCTCAGAGCACAAGCAGGCACATCAATGCATCAAAAGGGAAGTCGAGCAAGTGAAGAAGAACTGATGTCTATCTCTAGTCTTGGGAGCCAAGCCTCCTTGATTTTAGGAGTGTTTTTGAGGCCTCCAGTTGTATAAATAGTGGGGCTTAGGGCCTCAGGATTTTAGTTGGATGTTAGTCCAATTTTTGCACTTCTGTTGCAGTTCTTCCTCAGTGCATTTCGAGCTTACTTTTGTGAACAGTTTTATGTAATGTGACTATTATTTTGATAATGGAGATGAAATATTTTCTGAGCCAGCACTGACTTCTTTCAGAGGAAAGAAGCTCTTGGGTTAGGGCTTAGCCCAATCTTCCAAACACCTCTTGCTTTGTACTCATATGTTTTTGCTTCAGTTCATGAATTAATTTATGTTAGATAGATTCATTGTTCCTTGGTTAGAATAGGTTGCTTTTGGTGGTTTATATAGTTGTTTCCATTTCAGTTGCTGAAGTAGGTTAAATAGTGGTAAGAGAAAGATAGAAAAATGGAATCAATAGAGTTTGACCTCCTTTCCTCCTTTGGGGGCCATGAATTGAGGTTAAGAACTGCTTGCTACCATAAAAACACAACTTTTCTTTCCCCATGCAATTTCTAGTGTTTTAGTTTGATTTAGAGGTTAATGTTTTGCTTCAGATCCAGTTTGTCATACTCATTTATGTTTCTGTAATAAATTTCCTCCCATGCTTTCCTTTCCATGTAGCATTGTTCAAGCATTTTATGTTCCTAGGTCAGAATTTAGGTTAACATGAGGTAATTCTATTTTTGGTACAACTAGCTCCTTTCTTGCTCAGTTTTAGTGTTTTGACTTGCAGCTCTATTACAATAACATCTTTGCTCATAATAAATCCATACATCAGCCTTCACCATCTCTTTTGCTACATGTTTCATAGGCCATCCACAGCCCTTCACTAATCTACCCTAATTTCTGTGCTTTCCCCATCAGATTTCCTCTTGCCTCTTGAACCAATCCAACCATCATCTTTCTTCCTAATCACCCTTGATGAGCCCCAGACATCTTAACACATCCCTCTAGTCCTCGATTCCATTTTTCCACCATTTTTTCCACCTTTAAACCCTCTAAAGCATCCCTCAACATCCTCCTATAGAACCTCCTCTAGATCCCCTGCAGCCTCCTCTAGAATTTCCTGAATGTGACCTTTTGAAGTCCAATTGCAAAGATAGTCTCCAGAAGGTTACTAGAGGATTCTTAGGACCCATCCACACCTTCCTACACCCTTGTAAACTCCAAGGTCGCCTTCCATTACCACCTAATCACTGCCAAATCCACAAACAGTTAAATTACATGCATAACAAAATACACAAAAATCCAAAAAAGATGTTTTTTTCCTTATTTCCTTCTAGAAACAGCTTGAATAGGTGTAGTTTATTTCCTCAGTAGGTAATGAAACTCTTTTCCTATATTTTCACTTCTCTTCTTGCAAAAGTAGGGTTAGTGGGTAAATTAGGGTTTGCTAGGGTTTTCTAGGATTTTCTTTACACTCCAATCCTCTTTCTCTTTCTGCAAGTAGGATAGCCTCTGTAGAGTTAGCTTTCTTTCATCACAGTTAAAAGCTTCTTCTGGAAACTCATAGAAGTTGGCTTGAGATCCTAGGGATCTTACGCCAGCTGACCAAGTGACAGCGTGCAATAAGAGCTAGTACTTGTGCATACAACACCGTCGCTTCCAAGTTTGTTAAGAACTACCAGGTTGATAAAAGTAAAGTAGGAAGCCCTAGGAGTTGCAGCATTATTACTACAATACTGGTGCTCACCATTCACGATGTTTGTGTTGGGGGCCTATTGGGAATAGGATGACCCAAGGACATTTTTGGGTCTAAAAGCCCATATTTTGGGTCAAATTTTGTAATGAACTTATAAGGACTCCGCAGTTTGTTGTTGTAAAGCGTAAAGGTGACATGAGTCATAAAGGGTTGTCCATTATTTTTGTAAATTAAAGTGGGTTGTAAAAGATCTACCCATGGTCCACAGACCATGGGATTGTATAAAAAGAGCTAAGTAAGTAAGCACTAAGTAGTTCAATAGTGGCTAAGATAGTCATAGCTTTGAAGTAAGAAGTCTAAGTTTCGGGTCATAGCGTAGGGTAGACGTGTGTAGCTGAGTGTATGGATGCCTGCAGCTGTTTGCGTAGGGTGGATAGAGTTTGTAATCACTTGAAGATATCAATAAAGAAAAGTATTTTGTAAATTCTGTGTCTTTGTTCCGATTAATGCATCTTATCGTATTGTGTATGAATTTCATTTATAATTCTTATATGATGCATGAATTTATGTAGTTATGTTGGTTAAGTGAACACAGGTAAGATTATTTGTTTACGTGGTGCTAACTATGATTGTTTAATAAGATAAGTAAGACGCTTAGACTAGTTTGGGAATCTACACGGTATGTTGCCCTACCAGCGCGAAAGTACTTGAACCGCAGGTCAGGGCTCCGCGAAGGTCAATCGTACCTTTTCTCAGAGGTACTGAAGGCTGGAATAGAGGGCTAGTCTAGCAAGCCCTAGAATTAAGTGACCTGCATGAAGGTAGGAATAGAAGGAATAAACTGACATCCCGACCATCTCAGGGTGCAGAAACTTGGTTCCAGCATCCCCCCATACTTATTTGGGTGAGACTTCGGTCCACGCTCTACGGGCTGATGCTAAAAGGGCTAGTAGTATAGAAGCCTATTTAGCTAACTAACATTGAACCTAGGTCAGGCCCCAACAAGCTGACAAGGGGTAACTTAGACAATCATTTGTGATACTCCTGAGATAGGTGTCTTAGGTGAACTCGGAACTGATTATTGGATATATGTTTGAACGGTCAACTAAATAGGTGTTTGAAGTATACTTTGAATAGGTTATTTAGCTGATTGCTAAATAGTTTGTTGAACTAGTTGTTTAACAAGTTGTTGAACTCTTTGTCGAACATGTTGTTCAATGGTTTGTTGAATAGGTGTTTGTGGAATTCCTTGGCAAGGTTATTGGATAGGTGTCTGTGGAATCCCCTCACCAGGTTGTTGGGTAGGTACTGAAATACTTGGAATAGGTATTTGTGGAATAGATTGTATAGTAGCCTAAATAGGTTGATAAACAGGCACTTTTGGAGCGACGAGAATACGTTTTTTAGCAACAACAATGTTCCAAATAATATGTATTCCAAGGTAAGGAGAAAACATTAAGTTTTGAGGTAAAATAGGTTGGCTTGAACTGACTTGAGGTATCTGACCATAAGTTTTGGTAAAATCTTGTCCTCCAACAGTAGGATATGATCCAACAAGAGGTCATCCTCCAAGTGGAGGATAAGGTGGTTTCATCCCAGGGAGGTAATAAACATCAATTGGGGTTACTTGAGGATTACCTAAGTTACAAAATACCACATGAACATATTGGTCTAATGCCAAAGGTGCTTTATGCATGGATGTGATGCTCTGAATACTAGTGATAGATAAAAAATATAACCAAGTAGAAACTTGAGGGGAAGGAATAACTCTCGAAAAGGTTCCAATAAGTGACTTGTACCTAGGAGGAACTGAAGGACAACCATATAACAATAACTCCAGTGATATGGTAAACATAGAGGTATCAGTGGATTGATTCCCAGGAGGAATTTCTAACATGGTTTGTCTCAGTGAAAATTAAAAACAGTGCGCTAAAGTGGAAGACCTTGACCCAAAAAATTCCAAGGGGGTAGAATACCAAGGATTAGGTCGGAAAGGATCAGAAGGATGTCTTGTAAAAACTCTTGGTCTACTAGTAGTAACTGGAGTACGAGGTGATTCTTCCTCCTCGTTCCGAGTAAATTCTTCAATACTAATTAAACCAGGAGGTAGTCTAGGTGCAATTATAAGCTTCCTTCTAGGTGAAGGTGGTTCAAGACTAGGAGCTATAATAGCTGAGAAATATCAAACTCAGGTTCTAGAACTCCTGGTTCAATTCATTCTGTGTCTAAAAATACTCCAATATCAGATTCACTTTGAATAACTTTGGTAAGTTTTAGCCTCGAATGAACTAAGCATGATTCTACTTCTTGGGTTGGAATCACTTTAGTTTCAACTTTCTCAAATTCTATAATTTTAGATGTTTTGGGTTGTTTTGAGGTTCTGGATCCTTTTGATTTTGACTTCTTAGTTTTAATATTTTCTAATTGAGTAGATGTATATTCAGGGGGTAAACCCTGCATTCTACGTAAATGCCTTTGTGAGTAAACCATGATGAAATTTTATTGAGAAACCAAATAATATTCACAATCCACACCTAAGCTCTCTAAAAATTAAAAGTAAGCAAATAACATGTGTTAGTAAATCTAAGAAATCAAAGCATGCAAACAATCTTTTCGCAGTGAAATCACTAGTTAGTGATGAAATCCAATGTCATAGACAACAATGTGAAAAGTGGCCAAAGATAGAGCAATGGAAACTAGTTACGTTCACAACTTGCTTAATGTACATGATCTGGTGCAATTAATCTTCACGTTTGCCATCTCGATTGAAGAATACCATCTAAAAAGGTCCAAGTGAGTCTAGCTAGCATTTGTTCTAGGTACAACAGAGACTTCCCCTCCTCCATCACCTTGGGTAATAGCCCTAATATTATGGTCTCTAAGGTTACCACTTAAGACAATTTAACCTAGGGGGACAGACGCGGATCAAATCTACATGTAAGGGAAGAGTAACAAAGCTCAATCCCCTTGAAAGTTCCTCAACATCGTTAATCTGAGGTTTACTTCCAAGTGAATCCAAGTACCTTTCGACACCATTTTTAATACATGTAAATCACTCTACCCTAACCAATGAAGTTAGGTCGACCACTCCACTCGATCCAACATGATACTATGCTTAACTCCTTTGTAAGGGGAGGTTGCTAGAGCCAAATTGCAATAAATGGATTTACTCCCTATTGTAAGATTCTAATGTTCGTTTGTAGCTTTGGAATGTTAACTCACTTCCCTATTCCAAAGCCCTACAATCTTATCTAATGTAGGTGGAAAATAGCCCTAAGATAATAAAAAAGTCTAAATTAATTTTATTAGCGATTTTTTTAAAGTTGTTACTTACTTAAAGGGTAAATGGGTGTGAAACTAATGGTGTTATGACTTGATTTAAAACCTTAATGCAATCGAACATGAAATTGTATTTTTTTCTTTTCAATGAATTTCTAACTAAAGTAATGAGAGATTCTTTTAATTATCCAAGGAAAATGAAAAAACCCTTAGTTTTCCACTATATCTCTTCTAATGAATGCAAATCCTCAATTTCGAATGAGCCAAATGGATAAATAAACATTTAAAATTTCAATTCACCTAATAACTCAAAAATTGTGAAACTTTCCTTTGGCATGCAATCACTCAAAATTTAAAAAATTCGCGAGGAAACTAATCAAAAAATTAAAATGAATGTCTCCTAACGAATGTTATGAATTTAATTCTTTGAAGGGTACAATTGTGAAAAATTTCAGCACTGAAAGAAGAATGACTTTTGTTTCAAGTTTTGCAGAAGAAGCACTTTTATAAAAGATACTCATTCTTGAAAATCATTTCTTTTCATTAAAAAAATGTCTTTTCACAAAAGAGTAAACTAAGAACAAAATTTGATATGTTTGAAAGAATAAAGAAAGGCAGACAGAAAGCCAAGACCAATGGATCCTTATTTTGATAGATCCAAAACACACTAGATGAAGCTTTTACCCTAATTTGTGAAAACAAGAAATTTTCAAGAAGACTCTTTCACAACACTCAATTGAACTGACGTGGACTTTCTGAAGGTGTAAACAAGCATAATCACGTAGAAAAAACAAGCTTTCTTGGAAATAGTGAACAGAAAATTCAAATTTTCAAAAATTTCATGTATGTGCATAGGTAATAGTTCAATCTAGTGCACATACACATTGTTGCTAAAGTCTTAGTGCGTAGAAATATGCTTTGTGCCTAAAGATAAAGCACATACAATGGGAAAAATTTAGGAAAGGTAAAAATAAACCAAAAAAATCATAAAATCTAGACTTTCAATATTTTTTAGGCACTCAGAGAGGACTATGACAAAAAGGATCAAAATTCAAACAAGGAGATCATGGAGAACGAGACATTCTCCTATGGAGATGCCAATTTTTTAGGTAGACTAATCCTTCTTATGGACAAGATGGATCTCCCTAGCTCTCAAATGAAATCTAGTAACAAACAACAAAATAACTACAACCTTCCCTTACCTTATGATTGTTTGAAATAAGTAATATGTGAGGAATTACTTTCCTATTTAACAAATTTCCTGTTGAATTCATTTTAGTGCCTTCCACAATTGACTTATCGATGATTTCAAGAATTCTCTAGTGCTTTCCAAAGCTTCTCCTTAATGCTTTGAATAATGTTTAGGTGCTTTCCACAACTTCCCCATGATGTTCCCAAGGAGATATGCATAGACCAAAGACACACAAAGGATCAAATCATCTAGCATATAAAAACAAAGATAAATCAAGCGTTTAACTCAACATACATCATAAATTAAATCAATAACTAATCATAAACTATGTGAATGATCAAGGAATCTCACAAATAGTATAATAATAGACATCATTAGGAAAGTGTTGGCGATGCTAGACCCACCAACATTCAGGGGATCTCCCTCGTATGAAGTCCCAACTAGACCTCACACCATTTGGTGTACGAGTCCCATCCGATATGATGGCCCAGCTTCCATTATCTTAGATCTTTCTTTTCAACACATGAGAGTGGTTTTATTTGTCTTCAAACAACACAGTTTGTGTGCCTGGTGAGTGCTTAGTGCTACTTGTGTCAAGGTTCTCTCACTATAGAGGGAGAGGATGTGAGTGAGTCTCAAGTTGAAAGGGAATAGTCCCAATCTATTAGAGACACACAACACAACAGGACATGTGAAGCTTCTGGTGGAGTAGTCCACACGATGCGGGAATCCCAAACACACAATGAATAGATAGGACATACAACACCCAACAGAATAGTCCACATGAGTACGATGGTTGTTATAACAAGTTTATGAGAATTAATATGTTGATTGTCTGGCAGAATAGTCCACATGGGCAAGACAATGTTAAAAACTGATAAAACACATTTTCGAAAGAATATGTACTAGAACAATTAGAATAGTTCAATTGTCTTAATACAGGTTAAAGAAACATGCATTACAAGCATCCAAAGAATATTCTTACAAATGGATACAATACATATGTGAAAATGTGCTAGCCTATTATCAAGGTTTTGAATTAAACAAAATTTACAAGACACATCAATACACCATACATCACTAACCACAATAGCAGGGCATTGGAGCAACTGCTTGCTCCTCAAAGAAAATACTACCGACTCTCAAGGCTATGTGGGAGGAGCCAAGGTCAAATTTCCTTTGCATGTACAAATGAAGGGTATATATAGCCAAGTGTGAAATTGACCCTTGTAACTGTTTGACCTCCCTCATAACTATTTGACTTACATAACTCTTCAAATTTACATGAGTCTTCAACTTTACATGTTACATTACATTGATTACAATAGTATGTACCACAATAGTGATGTGGCTGAGAAGACTCATGGCATGACTCAACATGACAATGCTGGTTTGTTCATGTTGATGGTGGTGTCCATGTCAAGTTGCAGTGCTGCTGAGTGATGAGTGTGTTCCTAGTGTATCATAGCTTCACCTCCACATGGTAAGGTGTGTAGAGTACTCGATGGTATTGGTGTTCGCTTGATGTTTCACGAGCATGTATCCATTTCGCTTGCACTTGGCATGCTTCATGTGTTCATCCATTCGAGAAAAAGTCTCCTAGCATGTGCTCCTTGTTCTCTCGTTTGTCATCGTGCCATGTCTCATCCATGTACCTGTATCTCCAATAACTCATGATGACATGACATCAAATCCAAAAATATCTTTGTCTACCATGATGTATCATCTTTCATTTTTGGGTGCAGGTGATTGGCAGAGAGAATAAGGCTTTGAACTATGTAGAGCACATTTCAGGTCAGGATGTGGGCCTCAGGGAACTATCAAGGAAAGTTGTGTAGAGGTCACTGGGAGGTTGATATGAGAAGTCTAGAATAATAGTGACCATCTACAGGACCTGCCTCAGCTAGAGGGAAGAACTGCATAAATTTTTCAGGGAGGTAGTGCAAGCAACAAGAAGGACACTAACAGTGAAAACTATGCAGATTCTTCGGGGAAGCCGGTAACGGGCTGTGGGATCTTGCTGGCTGAAACTGCAGAACTAGGAGGTTTGCTTGCATGACATTTTTACGTAGTTTATGGGCTAAGCAAAGCAAGGAAAATTTTAAGAACCCCCCCTAAATTTACATGTATAATAAATGGGCGAATCTCCATGGTATATAGGAAAAATGGAAGACGATTTTATCAATAATATGATATGTATATATAATTTTTTGGCGAATCTCTCACCAGACATGGCGAATATTTTACTCAATTATAAAATCTTTTTTTTATTGAATACACAAATGAAATCATTTCATTTCTTTATAATATCTTTTGAAATCAAAATTACCGAAATTACATATCGATAACCTAGTGGGTGTAGGATAAAATTCACCCGTGCCATTCACAGAAAGCATGATAAAACACCTAATACTATATATAGAACCAAGAAAAATTCAAATTCATCACTTCTAGGGACCTCGTAACCACCCTGCTAATACACAAGTATGTTCTTGTTTGCAATTAGAAAAATTACCCAAATTGCAATCTGTTTACTCCACTTCTAGGCACCTCGTAACCACCCTGCCAATACACAAGTATGTTCCCGTTTGCAATTAGAAAAATTACCCAAATTACAATCTGTTTACTCCAGCATATGATGGAAAGTTATAGAAGGATCACTAGTGCAATCAATCCATTCCTTTTAGCCCTGGATTTGTTTCAGTTTAAAACAGAAGTATATAAATATACTTGTCCAATGTCTATGCTTTAACCATTCACCTTAAGATGTTTTTACAATATAATTTCCTAAGTCTGTTTAATATCTTCATTATCATAAAAACCAACCTATATCCATCTTAACTCCACATCTACCACTCTTAGGGGGATGAAATCTATTTATCCCTCTGAGCACTTCGTAGACCCAGAATTAAGATGGATCTAAGATAGAATTTTCCCTTTAAATAGCCTATGCTCACATGAATACCATGGGTTATCATAAACCTAAAGCTTAAAAATTACTATTTGTAATTTATAAAATTTAATAAAATTAATAGTTGATTTTTATTTTATTTTTATTTTAACCAAGCTAAAATGTTTAACATACATTAAATTACAACATCCATTTTTACTCTTGATCGGATCAAATATTTTTTCACTCTATGCTAGTTTGCATATCACGATATTTGATACCTCTCGGGGGTTAGTAGATCCAGAGTAAAGATGGATCTATGCTGGTTTAATTTCCCCATTTAAATAGGCTACATTCCAAGTGAATACCATGGGTCAATACCATGTGCCATTTTTATTTTTATTAATACTAATATTAGTGTTAATAACGTTTTTTTGCATTGTATTAATAACAATCTAGTCCATGGAATTTGTCCCATAGTATAAATATAAGGTGACTTATGGAGTAAATATAAAAAAATGTTTAATTTGTTTACCATACCTCTCGTTTATTTATATTTTCATTAATTTACCATACCATTCATAAATACAAGGTGACTTATGGAGTAAATATGAAAAAATGTTTTATTTCTTTACCATACCTCTCGCTTATTTATATTTTTATTAATTTACCATATCTCTTTTACAAATATGGTATTTGGCCCATAGGATTCACTTAAAATAAAACCTCTTTCTTGAGCCTTCATAAATAGAATGAGGGTTATGGACTAAATATAAAAAAGGTTTTATTTATTTACTGTTATGAAACCAGCTCAAGAAAAGATAGAAAAGATAAATCCACGCCTTAGAATTCAGCCTCTTCGATGGGGCAACCTCCTTTACATTACATAAATGAACAATTCTTGGATGATACAAATGACAAAACCTCCTTTCTATATATAGAAGTCTAAGGAGTCACAATATAATCCAGCTGACCTAACAATAATAATATAAAGCCACAAAAATAACAATAGAGGGATTCTAAGGGGCACAAAAATAACAATATAGGGGCACAACAATATAAATAAGGGGTATAACTACAATAGTAATGGGGTAATCACTAGTATTATAGGGACCCAACATGCCCCTCTCCTTCAAAAAAGTGTTGTCCTCAACGCTTGAGCAGTTCTAGATACTTCTGCATAAAATTCTCATCCTCCCATGTGGAATCTTCAGCGGATAAGTTCTTCCACTTGATAAGATACTCTGAAATTGATCGATTTCGTAGCTGTCGAGTTCTTCTTTCTGTGACTGCTTCCGGTTCCAATATAATTTTTCCTTCCTCGTCAAGTTCTGGCAATATTGTTTGAACTGGGAGCTTGTCGCCTATAACCTTCTTTAAACATGAAACATGGAAAACTGGGTGCAATCGAGAAGCTGCATGAAGCTCCAATTTGTATGCCATAGTACCAATCTTTTCCAACACCTTGTACGGACCATAATACTTTGGTGATAATTTATTATCCTTCTTAGCTTGATTTAGGGACATTTGCTTATATGGTTGTAGCCGTAGGAATAACCAATCACCTACATCAAAACTTCTTTCATTGCGATGTTGATCTGCCTATTGTTTCATTCTATTTTGTGCTAACACGAGGTTATCCTTTAAGAGTTGGAGGACTTGTTGTTGATGTTCGATGTGGTGTTCCACTACCTGAACCTTACAATGTTCTCTTAAATATGATGTGATTGATGGTGGTTGGTACCCATAAAGTGCCATAAATGGGGTCATTTTTGTTGCTGTATGGAAGGAAGTGTTATACCACCATTCATCCAGAGGCAACCATTTGACCCATTGTGTCTGTTTATCAGATACAAAGCAACGAAGATATCCTTCCAAACATTTGTTTACTATCTCAGTTTGCCCATCAGATTGAGGATGATAAGATGAGCTATGAGCTAACTGAGTACCAAGACAAGAAAATAATTCTGTCCAAAAATTTCCAGTGAAAATGGGATCTCTGTCACTTACAATAATCTTTGGGTTTCCATGTAGCTTTTGAACTGTTTCCATAAATGCAGTAGAAACTGTACTGGCTTTAAATGGATGTGATAATGCACAAAAGTGTGCATACTTGGTAAGTCTGTCAACTACCACCATGATGACACTCTTTCCTTCAGACTTGGGTAAACCTGTGATAAAATCCATTGAAACCTCCTCCCAACGTTGGCTTGGAATGGATAAAGGTTGTAATAGACCCGGTGTCTTAATTGTTTCAATTTTATTTTGTTGGCAAACCAAACATTCTGCCACAAACTTTTGAATATCTGATTTAAGGCCATCCCAAAAAAATTCCTTCTTAACCCTGTGGTAAGTTTTTAAAAATCCCGAGTGCCCTCCTAAGGGAGAAGTGTGCAATTCCATAAGAATCTTTTGTTTTAGCTGGGAATTCTTACAGAGGTATAAGTGATCTTTGTACCATAACGAATCATTTTGCCAGCTAAATGTATCAAAAGTACTGGAATCTTGTTGTAGCTTTCGAATAAGTGCCCACACTTCTTCGTCATTCTTTCATTCCTCCTTTACTTCGTTTATCCAATCTGGTTGGATAATAGAGATGGCACACAACAATGCTTCCATATCCTCATCCTTTCTTGAGAGTGCATCTGCCACCACATTTTGCTTCCCTTTTTTGTAGATGATTTCAAAGTCATAACCCAACATCTTTGTGACCCATTTTGTTGCTCTTCAGAGGATAATCTTTGTTCTAAAAAGTATTTAAGGCTATCATGATCCGTTTTTACCTTGAAGTGTCTTCCCATTAGGTAGGGTCGCCATTTCTTAAGTGCATGGAGTATTGCCAACATTTCCTTCTCATAAATAGCTTTGCTTAAAAACTTTCCCTTGATTGGACGACTTTCAAAAGCAATGGGTCTTTCATCTTGCATTAAAACATCACCAATTCCATTTCCTGAAGCATCACATTCCACAATAAAGGTTTTTGTGAAGTCCGGTGTAGCTAAGACCGGTGCTTGGCACATTGCCTCTTTAAGATGTTTAAAGGCCTTTGTTGCTTCCGGAGTCCATGAAAATGAATCTTTCTTCAATAATGTTGTTAGAGGTGCTGCTATTCTCCCATAATTCTTAACGAACTTGCGATAATACCCTGTCAACCCAAGAAATCCTCGCAGATGCTTTATGGATGTGGGAATTTTCCATTCCTTAATGGCTTTAATTTTGCTAGGGTCTACCTTAACTCCTTCATGAGATACAATATGACCCAAATATTCCACCTCTTGGACTCCAAAGAAACATTTGGATCTTTTTGCATATAATTGTTTCTCCTCCAATAGTTGTAGCACCTTGTCAACATGTTCAACATGATCTTTCCAAGACTTGCTGTAGATTAGTATATCATCAAAAAATACTAACACAAATTTTCTAAGGAATGGTTTGAAAATTGAATTCATCAAACCTTGAAATGTTGAAGGTGCATTGGTAAGGCCAAAAGGCATGACCAAAAATTCATAATGACCCTCATGAGTTCTAAATGCCGTTTTCAGAATGTCTTCAATC
The DNA here is from genome assembly GCA_031772625.1 of Pinus tabuliformis. NCBI lineage: Eukaryota > Viridiplantae > Streptophyta > Pinopsida > Pinales > Pinaceae > Pinus > Pinus tabuliformis. The sequence goes on along the minus strand of CM062805.1, from coordinate 572,472,027 downwards.
TTCATTCTGATTTGATGATATCCCGAACGAAGATCCAACTTGGTGAAGTAAATTGATCCATGCAATTCATCCAGTAATTCATCAATGACAGGAATGGGGAACTTATCTTTAATAGTGAGCTTGTTGAGCTCCCTATAATCTGGACACATGCGCCATGATCCATCCTTCTTGTGCACCAATACTACTGGAGCTGAGAAAGAACTTTGACTCGGTTGAATTATACCAGCCTCTAGCATTTCTGCAACCATACGTTCAATTTCACTTTTTTGGACATATGGATATCTGTACGGCCTGATGTTTGGAGGAACACTTCCTGGAATCAGATGAATAGCATGATCATGATCACGCATAGGTGGGAGACCTTTGGGAGTCTCAAATACCTTGGAATGATTGTCCAGGACTTTTTGGAGATCTGGAGAAATAGATGATTCCAATGTGGAAACATCTAGCGAACATAATTGTGCAATTACACCTCTTTGCTCCTTTTTTAGAAGCTTTGTCACGCCATTAGAGCTAATTATCTTTCCTGGTTTCCCTACAATACCCCTTAATTCAACTTCCTTTCCTTCCACAGAAAATTTCATGAAAAGTTCTTGAAAATTAAAAGCTATTGTACCCAAGGATTGTAGCCATTGGACTCCTAGTACAACATCAGCACCTCCCATTGGAATGGAAAGCATTGGGCTAGTCAATACATATTCTCCCATGGATAGCTTGATATTATGGCACTTTCCATAACAATTTATTGTTCCTCCATTTGCAATCATCACTTGACACTCTGGTGCTGGATATAGGAAGCAATTCAATTCTTTTGCTACCCTACAATGAATAAAATTGTGGGTGCTTCCTGAATCAATCAACACTATTACCTTTTTCTTCTTGATTTGTCCTTCTATCTTGATGGTTTGAGGAGTGGTAATTCCCACCAATGCATTACAAGATATGGTCGGATTTATTTGTTCTTCATATAGGCTTTGTTCCGGGAATATATCCTCTTCTTTTGACCTTTCTTGCTCCTTTTCTTCTTCCTCTTCACAATCTATGTAGAATAATTTCTTTTCGGCACACTTATGACCTTTTGTGTATTTGCTATCACAATTGTAACAAAGCCCTTTTGCTCTTTTTTCTTCCAATTGTTGCGGTGTCAACCTTGTAGGTTGTGGAAGACTATGGGCAACAACACTTCCGTCTTTATAATTGTGAATGGTATGCTTCCTAGTTGCCATAATTTTTCTTTCCATTTTTCTTGCTAACCTGAATGCCTTCTCTAATGAATCAGGTTCCCAAAGGGGCACATCATGTTGGATATTATCCTTTAAAGACCCTATCAACACATCAATCCTATGCTCCTCTGGAATATATTTTACCCTTATGTTCAATTTTTGGAACTCCTCAATGTGCTCCATTATTGAACCCTTTTGTTTGAGACTTATGAATTGGCTAAAAAAAGTGTTGCTTTTTGTATCCTCATAATGTGCTATCAATTCTTCCGTAAAAATTGCCCAAGTGATAAATTGTTTACGAGAACAAAGCCATTGATACCATACAAACTGATTTGGTTCCAAAGATAAAGTTTGCCATACATACCTTTTGTGTGTTTTGCACATTATTGAGATCGAAGAATTGCTCCATCTGTAATATCCATGTGGCGGGATCCTTGCCATCAAACTTCCTCATATCGATTTTTGGAACATGGTGAGTCTTCAATCCAACATTAGCATCTATGGTATCATGATTAACATTTCTTTTGTTCTCATCATGAGTTTCCTTTACTACCTTTTCACCATTAGTGACACTTTCTTGTAGCAACTTCTTCAATTCTTCCATATCTGTCTTCAAATCTATCTTCAAATCTGGCATGTCTCTCTTCAAATCTGTCTTCGAATCATCCATATTAGCTTCCATGCCCTTTATCTTAGATTCCACGCCACTTATCTTAGCTTCTGTTAGCTTTTGTGAGCGTGACATTTGTTGCACTTGTTCTTGTAATTTTGATATATCATGTAGCATTTCTTCTTCTTCTTCATGAGTCATGCTAGAGCTTTCAGGTTTCTTACTAGGTGTTTGCATTTTCTTTCCTCAGGGCATCATTTACCGATAATAATGCTTTACTATTCCCTTTGAATTCCGTTAAACCAAGCTTACACAAAAATAAAAATAAAAACTACACACCTTTTTTCACTTTATAGAAGCCTGATATTGAATCTGATGTATCTCTGTAATTTCGAATCATCCAGTTCTGAAATTGCTACCTACAGTAGCCTTCTGTGTCCTCTTTCTAATGCCACAAGTCTGATCCAAATTGGATTCTCCAAGGAAGAGTTATGTGAAATCTCCCACAGTGACTTGCTTTTAGACTGGTTCAGTAGGGCGAACTTGTACGACGTTCCACGAGTCAGTGTTTCAACCTTTGAATCTAAAACACACATACATGAAACTACAGTCTGTTCTCTTTCTGTACCTTTTTACGAAATTTCAATCCGATCCTCAGAGAAAGAGTTATGACGATTTTCCCCAGGTCACATGTTTTGAATGTAATTCAGGAGTCTGCAAAAAGGCCAACTTCCTCAGATCATATCTCCGAAAATAGCGCGCTAAAAGCTCTGAAATTCAGACCCAAGGTTCAGCGCCAATTCTTCTCAAATGGGTTTTTCTTAAGACTTCTGAAACGTCACAGAAAAAATGTTGTAGCGAAAATCCCACGATGACCTGTTTGGAGCAGCGAAACCCTAGAATCCAAAGCTCTGATACCAAATGTTATGAAACCAGCTCAAGAAAAGATAGAAAAGATAAATCCACGCCTTAGAATTCAGCCTCTTCGAGGGGGAAACCTCCTTTACATTACATAAATGAACAATTCTTGGATGATACAAATGACAAAACCTCCTTTCTATATATAGGAGTTTAAGGAGTCACAATATAATCCAGCCGAACTAACAATAATAATATAAAGCCACAAAAATAACAATAGAGGTATTCTAAGGGGCACAGAAATAACAATATAGGGGCACAACAATATAAATAAGGGGTATAACTACAATATTAATGGGGTAATCACTAGTATTATAGGGACCCAACATTTACCATGCGTCTAGTTTATTTATATTTTTATCTATTTACCATACCTCCACTTTACTTATATTTTTATTTATTTACACCCTTGCATGTATATAAGGTGACTTATGGAGTAAATATAAAAAATGCTTTATTTATTTACCATACCTCTCATTTATTTATATTTTTATTAATTTACCATACCTCTTTTATAAATATGGTATTTGGGCCTTTGGCCCATAGGATTCACTTAAATAAAACCTATTCTTGAAAATGGGCGAATGGAAGGTTGTAACTCCTAATTTCAAGGGCTAAATTTACCTTTTTTACCCACTCCCTTAAAATACGGTGGGCTATTTGAGGTGATTTGTAAAATTTACTATGATACAAAATATTCGCCCACTAAAAATTTAAAACCCCTTAATTTCGCCAAAGGGCGAACATTCGCCCCTAAAATCACCCCTAAAGAAAAGTTTCAGGCAACTGGAGGACAGCCCAAGAAAACTATGTAGTTTTCAGGATGAGTAGCAAGCTGACTGATTGGGGGATTGGCTGACAAAACTGTGCAAATTACAGGGACAATGCAGTGACAGGAAGTGGGTGCCCATCCTTCATGTCTGCAAAATTTCATTAGTCAATGGAGGTGGGCATGTTGGCAGCTTCTACACAAATTTTTGTAGGAGTGGAGTCTGGGGTCACTGCTCGATCAAACTCTATAGTCAACCAATGATAAGCTTGATAGATTTGCTTGCAGGAAGTGAAAATTGAGATGGATTGTTGAGAAACTTCTGCTTTGTTTTGGGTGATATTCAATCAGGTCGATTTAAGGATTATGTAGAACACGCTTCCTGGGAGCCTGCGTTAAGGTCTGCATAATTCTAAGCAGTACTACATGATCACCGAGGGTTGAGACTGCATAGTGTAGCTCAGCGCAAGTCCGGCTGTTGGAGGGTGGTCAAGTCAACAAGGTTTCAGCAAAATGACTAAGTGTGTGAGTGAGTGAACTTGTGCATGCATGACCTTTTGAACACAAGCTCAACACGAGTCGACAAACAGACACCTTGAACCAACAAGACAACATGTTCTGTGTGACTCACCAATAGGTGTGAGCGACAAGCGTGACACTTGAGATAGATCATTGAATGACCACAACGACACTCATGCGACATTGCATACAACTTCGTGTGTGAGTACAACATATTCTTACATAGAAATTACAACCTGTACACATGAAGAAAAACCTTCAACATAGCTAGAACATGATTGCAAGCATGGCATTGTTACCAACATGTTAAAATATGTTTGGTGAATGGTCAAGCGAGGAGGGTGCAAAGACTTGACACGAGCTCATGGGATGAGCCCAATTATTTGCAAATATCAAAGAAAAAACTAAGGAAGGCTCTGAAATTGGACGCAGGCCAAAATTTTTGAGGGTATTGCAGCCACTACAACAAAAAGAAAAGTTGTTTTTGTTGAATAAAAGGGAGAACAAAATTACAACCTCATTGCCTTGATTTTACAAGCCTCTTCCCATGATCTCCAACCTTATCCTTGGATGAAAAGCCTTCTAGTCCTATTTCTACAGCATAAGCCTACCTTCAATGGTCCTCCCCAATCCTCTGACATGTGATTGAATTATAGGCCAAGAGGGGGACACTTGGGATCCTCTTCTTAATGGATGATATCAACAAATGGTGGGATAGGGGATCGACAAATATAGGGAAGTAACTCCATGATGGAAGGGATAAATCTAGAGTAAGCATTAACTCAAAGTTATTAGTTGTGAAAGATTCAACTAACAAAGATTCTATATTTTACTTTTTATTTTTTACTTGCGTTGGGTCATGAGTGCAGGCCATAGTGTAAGACATAGCACACTTTTGCATTGACTCTAATGGTCACTTTCCCATATGCATAGAAACTAGCTAGGTAAATGTGAAGGTAATCAAAAATAGGTTTTTGGGCCTTGTAATCTAGGAATTTCATTATGTTTGGGGTTTTTCATGCTCAAGCCTTGCAGGAGGATGGTTTGGAACACTTTGATGGATAGCGAAAGATCCAAATTGATTGTCATTTCTCTAATGAGGAAAAATTACATGTTACACATGGGAAGATCTTTAATTGGGTAGATATATTGTCATTTGAGTTGCAACATCATGTGGGGAAGAAAATCAATCTTTGAGGCCAAAATAGGCACCAAAGTTCAATATGTATGCATTTATGTTAGATGGAATCTATGCATGATATGCTTTCTCAAGAATGTACTGGAACTAGACCCCACAGAATATGTTTCATGTCTACTTCTACTACCAAGTGTTGTTAGAATTAAGCTTCATAGGTGCATATGATAGGTTGCTAGGTAACTTCTTCGCAGTCATATTCCATATGATATATGAGATCGCTCCTCCTTACATGACCAATAAAGTGGAGTACCTACATGATATCATGGATTGGTTTGCAGCGCATGAGGGTACTTATATTAGATGCTTTATATGTTATATATCCCCTCACCTCATGCTGCAATATATGGCCAATACGGTGGTATTGAAATAAGCAACATATTAAGACAAGGGGGTGTCAATATTCTGTCAGAGAAGGAAGAAATTCCCTTGTCCAACCTTCCCTTTGAGCATCGAATTTTATGAACTAAAGACCCACAAGGTGGCAACTGCATAAACATACGATCTAGATAACTTATGCTTCATAGTTAGGTAATTTCATGGATATGATTCAAATAGAGTGTGCAAGTAGCATTGTGAAAGGATCAATTTCAATTGGAGATACTCATTAGTGTCTAATGTATAAGACAATAACATGAAGAACTAGTACAATGTATTTAGAAAGATGCATCCAAGAATGGAAGCTAGTTCACCCCATGATCCACCATCTGTTGATATGTAGGTGCAAGAGGCAACATAGATAACCCCTTAAGAAAAGAGTACAACACTTATGAAGAGGATCAAGCACGACTTGATAAGAGAAGGTAACAACAAATGGAAATTTTATCCTTGGAACACAGAAGCTATTCAAGATGAGTAAGAAAGGAGAGAATCATAAGAAGAGGAGAAGAGGAAGTAATATGAGTTTCTCGGGAAGCAATAGGAAGAAGAAGAGGAAACAAGGAGATAAGAAGATATATAAAAAGCAATCCCAGAAGGAAGAAGTAGCACAAAGACTACACGAAGAAAAATTGACTTAGGAGATAGAGGAAGAGTTGGAGGAAGAGGATACCATCCAACCTATAAATGATGAACCGAGTTCTCCATAAGAACCTTCTCTCCTAGGTTGTCATCTCCCATTTGATGAAATGTGAATCACACATCCAACTAAACACAAGTTCATGGATGTGTGCAATGTCATGTTTGATCAACTCAAGAAGAGGATCATGCATTATAGGTAGAGATACTTCCCAAATGATCGTTAGAACATAGTCTCAGTTTCTACAAAGAAGGTGATAACTTAAAATACCAAAAGGAATTCTAGGTAAACCATTACAGAAATTGTTTCTTTCCATGATTAAGGAGACAACTAACTATAGTGAAGCAACATATGAACCACCTTACTGCAAAAAATCAACGTTATCCTCACACAACTTTGATTCAGTAGAATGACAATCAGCCATGTAGGAGGGTCTGGGGCCAATGGAGAACACCATGGCATAATTATACGATGAGATGATAGTTCTACATCGAGCAGTGGCTCATCTAGTTGGAATTTAGGAGAAAGCAAAAGAGGTAATGAAGCTTTTGAAAGTGGAAAGAAGAGTGGTTGACCAACTTCAGGAATGGGCTACCAAATACCTGAATTCTCTGCCACATTTGGTTAGAAAGAAAAAGATTTCCACCTAAATGGACAAAATGTAGCTAAGACTCCATCATGAAAATTAAAACCATCTTGTAGAACAAACGACTCACACCATTTCCACTTATGGTCATTTTTACAATGGTTTCGAATCTCAATCATAGAACATGGGATTCATTAAATAACATCACTTGAAAAAATCAAAAGCAAGGAGAGCATCTTTTAGAAGATTAGGTTGTACATATAACAGATAAAGCAAACATCAAAATAGTAAGGCTTGGAGATCACCAAAGACACTATTCTACAATATGCGATCACAATAGCCAAATATGACATAAAACTCTCATTGTTGTGGAATATTATATAATCATGCTCCAAGACCATACTGATAGAGGCACTCGAGGTGAAGAAGTGGTATGCAACAGACTTACCGGTTTAGGTCAAGTTCATCTCTACGAAGTTCATAGCATGACAAACATACATCACCAATGAGCTCCATGAGGAAGAAAATGATTTTTCAAATTCATAAGACTTTGTCATATTATCATTTTTTTCTTCCATAGCCACCATCTCATATGTAATTTATCTTATGTTATAAGTTTTATGTAATGTAGTCAAAGGGACACATGTGAAATGTGAATAACCACATACATAATGTAGAATTCATGTATATGAAAAGTCATAGGAGTTTAACAGTCATGCTGAATCCCAAAGGTCATTTTCATTTGTTATAAATAGCTTCTCATAACTCAAGCTAAGGGCTTGGATTCTTGGAGTCTTGCCTTGGTTTCTATTGTAGTGCATAGGTTATAGACCATTCTTTGGAGAAACAAGTTAATTCATGTTCCACTACTAGATCTTGTGTTTCATCTATGTAACCATGTACTTTTCATCTTTCATTGATAATCAAAAGTTCTATGAGCCAACACTTCTTTATACATGTACATGAATGTAGTATGAATATTGTTGTTATTTTTATGATACATGTTGGTTTAATTCCATGCAAATGCTAACGAACTATTTCATTACTTAGATATGGTTATTGTTGAGCAGGTTGTTGTTATGTTTTCATGATTGTTGTTTATTATTTGTACTCATATGTAGGTAATCAACAAGCCTTTCCCTTCATTGCTGGGCCCCCATTTAGGATAGTATTATTACATACCTAACCGAAGGTGCATACTCCTTTACTAGTTGTGGAAGTTCCTCATGCAACTTACATTTTGTCTCTCACAAAGCTTACATAGTTTTTGCCCCTAAGAGGTGTTTCTATCTCTTATGTGTGTTTTGTAACCAAGGCACATATTTGAAACCTTTCTAATGGTTGATGGACCATATAGCTGGATGGGACTCCTACACCAAATAGTGTGAGGTCTAATTGGGACCTCACATCAGGGAAATGCCCTTACATGTTGGTAGAATCTTGCACTATTAATATTTTGGCACTAGAAGGAGGGTCAAATCACAAGCTAAGCCTATGAAGTCTATTTGAATCTTTTACCTTTAATCACTTCATCCAATATCATAGTCTCAAGGTGTTTTTATGAAGCTTTAGCTATTTTTATCCCCACTGAGTTTTTACATAACTTGTCGCATTTGAAATTTAGTGGAAAGTGTACAACAACTCACCTTGATTATGTAATTGAATTTGTTCAATTTTTTTCCAAGTGGTCTTTATTCTGAAGAAATCCTCGCAACCTTATTTACCCTTACATTGGATGGTCGTCCAATGCAATGGTGTTATTATTTACCCACTACTTCTATCTCATATTTTAAACATTTGGTTAATGATCTTCATTGCATCTTCAAAAAATATTAATATAAATACAATGAAAGCAATAAGCTTATAATGGAATCAAATGAGCCATTTGATCATTTTTGTAACTGGCTCCTTCACCCTTTTTATGAATTTGTAGATGAGGATGTGGAATGAAAATTCATGGATGAAAATGTTCATTTCTTAGTTAAGATGACTAGAAAATAATTTGAATAAGATTCATCATGTTCTCGAGTTCAAATGGAACTTCGTGTGTTGTTTGTCTTTTCCATTGAATTGTACCTTACTCTACTTTTACACAATTACATATTTCAACCCAAAGGCCGAGAGAAGATTTTATGGATGTATTATTTAGTTTAGGATAGGATAGTTTGCATTTAGTTAGATGCATTACATTCCTATTTTTCTTTTCTTTTCCTCACTTAATTTTTTAGTTTCATTAGTCCTTGAATAAACCTAGTTTTGAGCTTCAAGATGATGTGGTGAATATTTTGTGAAAGGAAATTTATGGTAACATAAAAACCTTGGCTCATCTATTACCCTCTTATTTTATTTGATTTATATTTTTCAAGTTGAGGATTTTCCAATGGAAAATATGGTCCTTTAGTTGGGAAACTATAAGAAACCATGATGCTCGTATCTATTTAGGATTCTCATTCCTCCACTCAGTCTTGTTTATTAATATTGTGTTATATCCTCTCTATTTGAGTAGAGTAAGATAAGGGGAAAAAATTTAGTGAACAAAGCATCAGAGGTTTTAAGCCTGTCTTGGAAGGAGCGACATCTTCTACTCTCAATAAGTCAGGATCCCTCTTCCACCTCAATTAAAAGTAATAAGCTCCTAATCAAATTTCTATGAAAAAATAGAAATAATAGCTAATAGAAGAGAAAGGCTTCTGTGCAGAGAGGTGAAGAAAGTGACTTCACTGGGGTACTCTCCAGGCTTTCTAGGAGAGAAGAAATTCTTTTGTCTTGAACTGACTCTGTCGGGGTACTATCTAGACTTGATAGTAGTGAAGCAACACTAGAGATGTAAAAATCATAAAATAGTTGTTTCTAAATCGTTGTGTTATATTACCCTTACATTCATCGAAAGGATCATGATATGTCTTGTTTTATGTTGTGTTATTACAGGTAATGAAATGAAGGATACTATATCTTTAACTAGGTAGAGTGGGAAGCTAAGGTAACTCACAAGTTGAATCAATACTTCTTGTTGAATTGCGACTTTGTGCATAAATGAAACCATATCAGAGAAGTTTGGGTTTCTCCTAGTGTGTCACTAAGTGTTGCTACTGTGACTATGGCCCTCCAATTTTCTTTCCTAGGTCGATTTCAAAGCCTACATGAATTGTCTTTTCAAGCCCCTTGGTTTTGCCACATTGTTAGATTTGTTATTTTTATGTTTTCTCTAAGTTTTACATCTTCTTATGTTAATGTTTCCTAAGTTTCTTCACCTAACCTTTAGAAGTGTCTATGTTATCTATCTAATGGTTAGGTGAACTCATAACATTTCTTAACTTAAAAACTATCCTTTTTCACCACACACACACAAAAAGCACACGAAAGCTCAAAAAAACAAACAAAATAGAGAAAAGCACCCTTTAAACAAAAAGGCAGACTTCAAGTTGATGAAGACTTGCTCTTGTGTTGAGCACACTCCTTCAGGATTAAGAAGTATGCCCTCCTTGAGAAAATTCCTTCATGCTTAGCAAGTGTGTGAATTCCTTGAGCACGAACACATGCGTCATTCTAGAATGTATGCATGAAATTCTTTGTTGCATGTGTGCACACTCCAAGCCCACTTCTCCTCTCTTAACTAACTCAATCACTTTTCAACAAGTGGTGACCATGCATGAGATAGATTTCCATGTAATATTTTTTAAATTAACCTAATTTTTCATTCATTCTCATAATCATTTTCATCTAGGTTGGTTTCACACCTTTGGATCAAGAAACGTTTTGTCTATTTGCATCTGAAGTCCTTTTTGGATGTCAAATATATTTGTTACCTTTTATGATTTTACTGTCCATATTGCTTTCCTTGTTCTCATTTATTTTATTTTAAGTTTATTTACAAGCATTTAAGTTCATTATTGTCTCTAAAAGTGTTAATCTGCAGTGAAGGGGTGTGACTCTACATATTCCTTAACTCCTCACATTCTAATAATGATTGTAACAACACCCATAAAAAATTGTAGATATTTTCTCCCCACATTTATAAAATGCAATATTGTTGTTGGACTTGTCCTTGTGCCTTTCTATGAAAGATCACACTTCTTAAACCTGAATCCTAACCAACTAGAGATCTATGCCGAGAAAAGACATTTTTTCCCCTTGAGTGCATTTCTTCATCACGAAGAACATACCCTTGCTTAAGCACATGAGCACACCCTGAAGGCTTGAATGTTTTCCCTTCATCCCTTAAGCATGCACCATTGTTCCCTCCTTTTCCTCTAGTGCATGAGCGCACCATGAAGGCTTGAAGGCCAAAAGATCTATTCCTTCATCTCTTTGGAATCCACCAGTGCACCCTCTTATTATCCTTGAGTGCATGAGTACACCTTGAAGGTCTGAATGTTTCTCATTCATGCTTCATCAATTCATCTTATACCCTTGATGTTTTCTCTCTCCTGCTTGAGTGGAAGAGTGTATTTCAAAGCCCCGAATGACCCTTGAAATCCCTTCATTCTTTGCAACTATGCCCTCCTCATTTGCATGCATATTTCTTGCCCATGCAAGTAGTTATATGCCATCATTGAGAGGATTACCTTCTTAGTTACATTTAATGGCTCTTTAAATATGATTTGCTAAGTTGTTTCTTCTAATAGATAGGAGAGTTGATAAATTTAATCATTATCGTCATGATTTTCCTTCCACAAACACATGTTCAAGCTACAAGTATTGTTACTCTTTCATCATATATTGGAACCATGTCTCTCGCTACATGTAAAGTGACCTCTAAACAAGCCTTAGAGCATTATAGGATCATTCAACACTCCTGTAATTATGATGCTCTTATATGGCCTTGGGAAAGCCTTTCCCATATAGACTTGATCATTTATTAAAAATATATATATTTTGAATTCCATACATGACTCATCCCTTTAAAAATAGCATACACACATGGGTGCCATAATAAAGAACCCACATATATTATTTAAAATATGAGAAAATAAAATAATATCCTATTTTTCCAATGGGTTTTATGGGTTTCATTAAAAGCCCACCTACAGGAGTCCATCGCCTAAATGAATCAACTAATTTCTAGTGGTATTTATACACCTCATGGGAAGTCCTAATGAGATCAAGGATATATGATATCGACATTATAGTATTTTTGGTCCACAAATAAAGTTTGATTTTCCTTGTTCCTCTTACACTCCTAGTCATAGGAAAACCTTGTTGCACAGATGCTCATCCTTCATTATATGGCATCCTTTTTCACTTTATGGAGAGGTGATATTTGAGGTTTGGGATGGATGGATCCATAGGAAAGTTTCATTGGTGTCCTGGTCAAATCAAGTTGTATCTATCCACTACTCTTTGCTAATATCAATAAACAAGCTCTGTCTAGTTTCCTATATGTTATGATCTCACATTTTTATGATTCATGAGTAATATGTCATGATTTATTTATTTATGCTTGATGGTCTAACATGTTTATTATACATGCACTTTAAAAAAGGTGTTATGTATATGCTTCTCTAAAATTGTCTTGCAGGTTTTCACACTTCGGAGGAAGCAAAGGGCTTGGACCCTACGGGATCAACATTGAACATAGGACCTATAGGTAGTCCTCTCAAACACAACATTCGTAGTTTGTATAGTTTTCTTTTCTTGATTCTTGTTGATTTTATACCTTCAATATATTGAGGTTGTCAACCCTTACCTTAGGGAGGTTTTTCCTGCCAACATAGAGGTAAGCATTGAGGAAGCAAATGAAGTTACAAATCCTACCCTCCAAATTTATGTATATACACAAAAATTCATATATAAGACTATTTAGGTCACATGGAATGATATAAAAGACACATTCACGAGGAAATAGTTTGTTGAAATCTTGGAAGATCTGGAAGCATATATCAATATCACATGATCTAGGATGCATAGAATCGCATGTAGATTCCTAGTCATCCCTTGTACATAAGTAATCGAATGGATCCTCACACACACGGATGACTCTCATCTTATGCTTCATAGTGAAATAGGTGGTTAGCTAGCTACCTATTATGGAGAATACATGCAGACTTACTATAATATGCTTAGACCCATAGAATATGGCAATAACAATCTTTATACCAGATGGGCCAATCTTGACACAAGTGACATCATTAGATCTTGGTGTCAAGAGCCTGCTAAGTTCTATCAATACACATCTTCAGTATATATAACATGGATTCTTATTGATGTATATCAATATCTTATTGTTATTTGTTGTGAGTTGCATGGGAAAAAGAATGTTGAGGTGTTTGAGGAGAACTAGAGATATATGCTCAACATGGTAGTCACCTGTGGTAAGATCTTCAATTGGCTACATATATTTTCTTTTGAGTTGCAACATCATGTAGGGAAGGAAAATTCATATATGAGGGAATCTAGGAACCATATTTCTATATGGATACATTTCTATTAGATAGATCATGCATGATGTTCTTTCCCAGGAATGTACTGGAACTAGACGCCACATAATAAGTTTCTAGTCTACTTCCATTGCAGAGTGTTGTCAAAATCAAACTTCACAAGTGCGTAGGATAGGTTGGAATATCACTTCTTTATAGTCACATTCCATATGATATATGAGATCAATACTCCTTGGATGATCGATCATGTGAAGGAGTCACTACATGATATTGTAGATTGGTTTGCAGTGCATAAGGTTACTTATATCATATTTTTTGGATATCATATCTACCCTCACCTCATTCTGTGATATGTGACCAATAACATGGTCTTGTAAGAAGTTTCATATCAGTTGGACAAATGGTTGTCACCAATCCTTCATAGAAGGAATAAAACTCCTTGTCCCACATTCCCTTTGATAATTGGATTATATGAAATGAAGAACCACAAGGACGCAAGTGCAGGAATACAAGAGTTGGATCTCTTTCACTTCACAGATAAGGAATTTCATGAATATGATCCTAGGATAGTGTGTAGGAAACATTGTGAAAGGATCAATTTCAATTGGGGATACTCATCAATTGATGTCTACCACAAAACATGAGAAGGTGAGGAACTAGTACAATGCAGTTAGAAAGATATATCCAAGAATGGAAGTTGATTCATCACATGATCCACCAGCTCTAGATATGCAAGTATAGGAGGCATCACAAATAACTCCTCAAGAAAAGAGAGTAGCCCCTAGGACGAGGATCAAGCATGATTTGATAAGAGAGAGAAAATGGAAATATGAAGTTGATCTTTTAAACACAAGAGTTATTCAAGCTAAACAAGAGAGGATAAAATTATAAGAATAGGAGAAGAGAAAGAAAGATGAGTTACTCGAGAATCAATAGGAATAAGAAGAGGAAAGAAGGATATTATAAGAAGAGAAACAATAAAGGCAATTCTAGGAGGAAGAAGCAACACAAAATCTAAAGGATGGACAATTGACTCAGGAGATAAAGGAAGAGTTATTGGAAGATGATATCGTCTTTCCCATAGATAATGAACCAGGTTCTCCAAAAGAACCTCCTCTACAAGTGGTCATATCCCATTTGAGGAAATGAGAATCACACCTTGACTTGAAGACATATTGATGGAAGTGTTCAATTTCACATTTAATTGGCTCAAGAAGAGGATCGTGTAGTAAAGGCGGAGATACTTCCCAAATGAACCTGAGAACCCAGTATCAGTATCTACAGAGAAGGTGATAACTTCCAATACCAAAAAGAAACCCAAGTAAATCATGGCATCAAATGTTACATTTGATACAACAAAATAGGACAACTTTGAATATATGTTGAATGAGAATGCATGCTTAAAGAGAGCACTAGTTGCAATGATGCAATAGGAAAAACACCTTGCTGCATAAAATCAATAGTTATATTCAAACAACTTTAATATAGTAAAATGGAAGTCAGGAATGGAGGAGGAACTGGGGCCAATGGAGTTCAATTGGCATGATTATATGATGAAATGATATTTCTATAGCATTTAGTAGCTCCACTCGTTGGATTCAGAAGAAAGACCAAGAAGTCTTGAAGCTCCTAAAATTGGCAAGTCTTGCGACTAATTAAATTTAGGAATGAGCTACCAAATACTCAAATTCTCAACCGCATTTCATTATAAAGGATAGGATTGTTGCTAAAATGGATCGAGTTCAATTAAGAATCCATCATCAAAATTACAAATGTCTTGGAGAATAGGTAACTATATCCATTACCACTTATGGTCATATGCACAATGATTTCAATTATCTAGCACAAAAACATGAGATGCCTTCATTAGGATCACCTGAAGAAATTAGAGGTAGGGAAATAATCATCCAGGAGATTAGGAAGTACACAGAATAGATTAAAGAAGCATCAAAATAGGAAGGCTTGGAGATCACCAATGTCATTATTCTATAATATGGTATCATAAAAGTCAAAGATCACATGAAACTATTATGGATATGAAATGATGTACAATGAGGCTGTAATACCATATTGATAGAGGCATTGGAGGTGAGGATGTGGTATGCAACACACTTTTTGGTTCAGGTAAAATTCATCTCTTCATAGTTTAGAGCATGGCCCACATATATCACCAATGCACTCCATGAAGAAGCAAAAGATTTTTCAATTTGATAAGACTTTTTCCTATTATCAATTTTGTCTCACATAACCACCATCTCATATGTAATTCATATTTTGTTATAAGTTTTATGTGATGTAGTCCAAGGGACACATGTCCAATGTGAATACCCACATATCGAATCTAATAAGTCATGTCTATGAAAAGTCATAGGAGTTGAACAATCATGATCAAGCCCAAATGTCATTGTCATTTTCTATAAATATTTTCTCATATCTCAAGCTAAGGGCTTGTATTCTTGGAGTCTTATCTTTTCTTCTCTTGTAGTGTATTGAAGATAGTTAATTCATTGGAGAAGTAAGTTGAGGCTTCATGTTTCACTTCCGAATCTAATGTTTTATCTATATAAGAATGTACTTGAGATATTTCACTCATAATCAAAAGCTCTATGAGGTGAAACTTCTTCATACATGTGTCGTGAATGTAGTAGGACTATTCTTTTTATGTTTATGATACATGTTGGTTTAATTACATACTAAGGATAATGAAATATATTATTACTTAGATATGCTTATTATTGAATAGGTGATGTTATGTTTTCATGATATTTTTATTATGTGGAATAATATGCAGGTAATTAACAAGCCTTTCCCTTCATTTTTGGGTCCCCCTTTAGGATAGTAATATTGCTTTCCTAACTGGAGTCTCGTTCTCCTTTACTAGTCATGGAAGTTCCTCATGCCCCTTACATTTGTTCTCTCACAAATATTACATACTTTTTGCCCGAAAGAGTTGTTGTGATATCTTGTGAATGTTTTGTAACCAAGGCACATCTTTGAAATCTTTCTAATTGTTCTTGGACCATAGAGCCTCATGGGAATCCTACACCAAATGGTATGAGGTATAATTGGGACCTCACATCGGGGAGATACCATTACATGTTGGTGTCATCCAAGATTATAAAAAAAAACTATAATATATACTCACAAGTAATTACCATAGTTTAGAAATAAACTATTTGTATCAATTGTACTCGAAAATCAGCATGGTATCAGAGCTTTCGTAAAGGAAAGAGTGAGAATATCACTCCTTTGAAACCGTACCCTGAGATCACCTAGAATAAACGCTAAATTTATACTCAAGTTTGATCCATGAAATCTATTATGAAATCATAGAACAAGTTAGAGTAAACCCCTAACTTTAGGGTGTGGAAGACAAGAATTGACGTAATTCTTGCAAAAGAATATTGTCTGGAAATTACATAAGGAAAATTGACTAAACCTACAGATGAAGTTAGAAAGAAGACATAAAATAAAGATGACATCACCACCATGAGCATTAATATGGACTTGTTAATGGTTTTGGAAGCCACCAATAGTAGGGGATCTCCCTAATACCAAGTTTTAATCAGACCTCGCACCATTTGGAGTAGGAGCCCCATCTAGAAAATAGCCCCAACTGCCATACTCTTAATGATTTACAATGGATGCAATAAAAAAAATAAGAGAGTATACATATACTTTTGAAACGTTCTTTCATGAAAGGAGAAGAGAAAGTGAGTCCTTAGAGGAAAACTAATGGTACTATCATAATAACAACACATGGAGCCATCGAAAGAATCATTAGTTAGCCTATGAAATAGTTCACATTGTAATAATGATCATAAAATAATGTAATAATACACATTCAATAAGATATATGCCAAAGAAAATGAAACAGTTCATTTTCTTTAGTATGTATGAACACCAATATATGCTACAAAAGAATAATCTTACAACATCCATAATACATGCATGAAAGTGTGCCAACTCTAGGATCTTCAATATATCAAGTGAAAGTCAGAAGTAAATAGTTACAATGATGAAACAATAGCCCCAATACTAGAACATTAATCCACTACCTTCTCCTCCAAATAATGATACTCTCTCGTATGCCAAGCGAAAGAATCCAAGGTGAAAAGTAATTTAACAGAACTATGAGGGTTTGCTTATAACAAATGAGGTGACTCTTTACCTCCGATGTGACTCTTGACCTCCCTCATGACTCTTGAGATCCCATATGAGTTTTGAGATTCTACATGACCTTTGAGCTCCTACATCACTCTAGGACTTCTTAGTGACTTCCCACATTCCATGTGTGACCCTTGGGATTCCACACATTTTACATTTTCTCATTTTTTGGATATGCAAAATTACATTCCACAAATTGTGGAAAAATACATGGAAAACAAATGAATTTTGTGATGACAATTTGAAAGCAATAACTTGGTAACTATGACATAAGACTTCACTGTAATGTATCAATGCCAAGTCCTTCTCTTTTCTTCTATATCTTAAGTCCTTCATGAAGGATATGAATTGCACTTCATCTTGGCCCTCCAAAGGGTCTCAGTAAGTATTGGAACCTTCCAAGTCATCATAAGTTTCCATCTCTTTGTTGTGGTTCAATATTCTTTTACTCCTGCATGATAGAATCACTTTGTCTCATCTCCACATGCTTCCTATTCCTCAATTATAGCATCACTGTGTCTCATCTCCACGAGTTTACTTTTTGTAAATTCTTCTTTCTAACCTTCTAGATCATCATCTTTTCACGATAGGGTGATAGCACTTACACAATAATTTTACTCATGAAAAGATGAAATCCATCCAAAAATCACATATTCTATCTTTGTGCAAATGTTCACCGTGATGGAACCTTCCCCAAGGGTTGAGGGAGAGGCCTTCTTGGGAATAGGGAAGAGTGTCAAGAGGTAAGGAGTGGAGGACTTGGTGCTATAAGTGCATAATGCACAGTGGAAAAGAAGGAAGAGGCAAGGTTATGCACATTACATAGAAATTGGAGGTAGATATGGTAGGATTTATCACTGAGAATTCACAATGCACAGTGCTTGAGATGAAGGGTCTAGGTGTTGCATAATTTAAAACTACAAGGGATAGAATATAACTCTACTACTCACTAAAAGTGTGCAATGCATAATGATGACAAGGTTAGTCAAGGGATTATGTAGTAGGCAAGTCTAAGATACAAGGGTGGAAAGCTTGGGTACTGTAACTGCGTAGCGCACTGTATTTGAGGGAGATACTCTATTATGCATTTGGCTTATGCAAGGGTCTATAAATGACTTACGTATCCACTAGAAGTGTGCAGTGCAAAATTCCAGGCATGGTGGATCACGATTTGTGGATTGGGAAATTGTAACTATCAAGCTGAAGTGACTATGCTTTGATGTCGCTCAATACACAGTTGAAGGAGGTTGTCCTCTAGGATTCCCTAGTGGGAATTTCCAGGAGGTAAGAACTTCATCACTGTGGCTTAGAAATGCACAATGCATAGTAGACTAGGGGTTGAGGATTGATGATCGATTGTGCAATTTGTGAGGACAAAGATAACTCCAAAACCAATTGAGTGTTGCATCAATGAAACAAGGAAGTAAGAGTAAGAGCAACAACAAGTGCAAGACATTATCACACACAATTATGCAATCAAACACATGACTAAAATATTTGCAGTACCAAAAATGAACATTACTTTACTAAAACAATACTAAGGAAATCCGTATCTCCTATTTTAACACTTAAGAAATATCCTTACAAAACAAGTGTCGACTGTAACGAAAAGATGCATTATGCCATGGGGAATGTTCAATGCATGTTATAATGATAAATAACATAAAATAGTGTAATATAGTGTGCTATGTTTCTCTCTAGGATTTGTTCCATGGTACTCTAAGGATATCCGAGAACCGACGAAAGTGACACATGTAAATGAAAAAGTGACGCTTGCAAAAACAAAAGAAAGAACTAGAGACATATGAAAGAAAGCAAGCAAGCAAAAGTGAACGGGGGGCTTCACTGGGGGACCAATACCCTACCATGTGGGTTCATATTGGGGGATATATATTGAGGAAAATTTGACTTAAATTATTAGGGGATATAAAGGGGGTAAAGGGTTTTTATATTGATGGCTATAAAAAATGGAACTCAAAATTAATGAAAAAATATAAAGGGGTATAAAAAAATGTCAATGAAAAAATGAATACCTACAATATCTAGTGAAGTTAGGGGATTTTTAAACTGGGGAGGTGTATTGGGTTCATATTGGTATGGGGTTAAATCATGTGATTTTTAGAGGTATTTTCCAATATGTAGTCAAATTAGGGGTATTGTTTAGTATGCCATGAATGCAAGCGATATGTACGAGGTTCATTGGGTGAAGCCCCCATGCAAAAGAGACACTTGAGAAAGATAGAGTAAGAAAAAAGGACATTTTTTAAAGCAAGAGAAAATAAAAGCAACACTTGCAAAAGAAAAAGTGCCAGTTGAGAAACTCACCTGGGAGATGGCACATTCAAAACCAAGAGTAAGAGAATGATCCTTGTGCTTGAAAAGTGGACAAAGCTCAAAAATAAAATATGAATATGAAATGAGCCCCATACTAGAGTCTTTATATAGGAAAGTAGACATGCAATTAGGATTAGGATTAGTGAGTGCACTTAGTGTATGTCTGAAAATGAGTGAGATGACTTCCACTAAGAGGTGTGACATTTTTCATTCAAAGAAGTGCTCTCTCACTATCAACAAGGAGTGTGAAATAACCATTAGAATATGATTCCCTTACATTATAAATATGAATTTTTAATCTTTATACATAAGGAACTGCGAAATCACTGTGAGCAATGATTGTGTAGTGGTTGTGGGCATGGATTTCGTAGTGACTATCTCTAGGAAGTCCACAATGATTGTCAAAAAGGGATAACATAAATGCACAGTCACTATCTGTAGGAAGTGTGTCGTGACTATTATCAAAGAGTAAGCAATTACTACTGACACATAGTACATAATGGTATCACTATGAAGTACACTTTTCCTATCTTGGAAGATGTGCTCTTATGAAAGAATCAATAATTAAGCATGTTAAGGAAAGTGGCTTAGACACATAAAATTCCTAAAGTAATACTTAAACACTTAAACAACATGACTAGGAATTACATTAATGGCTTGAAACAAAGGATTACATTCTCAAAAATAGGTTCCAAAATTTGAATGCAGGAAAAATTTCGAGGGTGTTGTAGCAGTGCAAAAACATGGCAACAAGCTAGAAGAACCTCAACTTCTTTTTTTAGGTCTAACAATAATGATGGGGTCTAGCCTTTTGGAAGTATTTTCTATTCCTATTGATCACTTTAGCTTTCCTATATAGATTAGTTACAAATGTAATCTCTTCTATTCCACTTGTGATAATAACACATTTCACAAGTCTAGTCAAACTCCAGTGGTTTCTATTAGGGAGCAGGAGTATGGAGGTTCCATCATTTTAATATGTTCATAGTTTTATTACTATCTTTTATGTTTCTTTGCTTGTAGTACGCTTCTTCATTACCCTGACATAGTCACTTCAAGGAATCACAAGCGTTGCTCCGCTCCGAGTGAGCCTGTTTAGTACCCTAGTAGTATTACTTTCTTAACGTCTTTGCATAGGAAGCATGTCTCTTATTTTCTATTTTATTATTTTATTAGTTTATACTCATTGGAATTTCATAGGCATTTATTTCACGAAGGGAAGAAGAGAGATCCCGACTTATTTAATGAGTAAGAGAGGTTGTTCCTCATTTTTGCAGAGACTCTTATATGTATGTATGTATGTATGTATGTATGTATGTATGTATGTATATATATATATATATATATATATAGATCAGAAATTGATGTGATTGATTAAGTTCTTTCCTCCAGTCCCCTCTTTACTCGACGAATCTAACATGTTAGAAACCAAATAATGGAAATGGTTGATTGAAGGACTGAAGATATTATGATAGATACAAGAAGTGTAAATACACTTGAGATTTCATCTGGGATGAGACATATTTTTCAAATGTGTATCATTGACATTGAAAGATATCTAGGGCCAATTAAAGAAGTAGACAAAAGTTAAGCCAAGCATTTCCAGTTGTCACGGCTACCCTTTCAACTTTTGCCACATTGCAAAGAGCCAAACATGATGACTTTTACACATGGTCTTATTAAAACAAATCATGAGAAAAGGCATCAAAGAAAACATTACATGACATAAAAGAAAAAACATACGAAAGTGATGTAATACCTAGTATAGGGTGTGCAGAGAACACAACTCAAATGCGAAAGGGATATGTGGGAAAAGTCTTATAATGCAATGCAAAAATGACTAGGATGCAAATAATCCAATGAGTATGATTTAGCCTAAATCCTAATATATCTAAACTATAAGGTTAGGATCATGTAGAGGGTCAAGAAGTAATGATTTGAGGACTAGGCACTAGAAGTGCATCATGCATAGTGGTAAGGAAGGAAGAGGTAAGATTATGCACATTGCATAGGTCTTGGAGGTAGAGATGGTAGGATTTCTCACTAAGAATGCACAATGCATAATAAAGGGAAGGATAGTCAAAGCATTAAGCAGTGGGCAAGTCCAGGAGACAAGGATGACAAACTTGGGAATTGTAACTACACAGTGCGTAGTAGCTAAGCGATGTGCTCTTAGAATTATGTAGCTGACTTCCACAAGGTTCTACAAATGACCCGACTATCCATTGAAAAAACACAGTCTATAATCCTAGGGAAGGTTGGTCATGAATGTTGCATTGGTTAATTTTAACCAGCATGATCAAGTGACTATGCTTTAAATGTTCTCAATGCACAATTGAACAAGTTTCTCCTCTAATAATGCATAATACATAGTTTCAGGAGGCAAAAAATTCATCATTGTTTCTTAAGAATGCAATGTCAATAATAGAATTGGAGTTGAGGATTGATTATTGATTGCACAAGTTGTGAGGACAAATAGAACTCCAAAATTGACTAAGTGTGGTTTCATTGAAACAAGAGAGTAAGAGTAAGAGCCTAGAACAAGTCTACAACATGATCACAAACACTTATGCAATCAAAAAAATTACCAAAATATGTACAGTACCAAAAGTCAACATTTCTATAGTGAAACAATAATAAAGTGACACTCGTCTCCATGTGTGAGACATAAGATATATCCTTGTGACACATGTGTTGATTGTAACAAAAAGCTGCACTATGCCATGGGGTATGTCCAATGCACACTGTAATGATAAATACCATCAAATAATGCGAGAGCATGATGTATCTTTCTCTAGGAGGTGTGAAATTGTTCTCTTAGTATATGATAAAATAAATGAAAGCAATCGATGTAAGAAAAAAATGACAATTACGAATACAAAAGAAAGAACAAGCAACACATGAAAGAATGAAAGAAATAAAAAACAACAGTTGTAAATGATAGAGTAATAAAAACCGACACATCTAAGAGAAAGAGAAAGAAAAAGTGACACTTGAAAAATCAAAAGCGACAATTCAGAAACTCGCCCAGGAGATCAATATTTAAAACCAAGAGTAAGAAAATGCTCCTTGTGCTCAAAAAGTGAATAGAACTCAAAAGAGAAAGATGAATATGAAATTACCTATGTATTGGAATTTTTATATAAGGAAAAAATACATGCAATTAGGGTTAGGATTAGTGAGTGAACATAGTGCATGTTAGGAAATAAGTGAGATGACTACCACTAAGAGGTGTGACAATGTTGATTTAAAGAAGTGCATTCTTCTCAGATTGGATGCTTCTGTGATTGATGATTTAAGCTAAGATTTTCTAGGGAAATCACATATAAACATTAGGGTCGATGTGTTTTGATCCCATAGCAAGATTCATCACCACAACATGGTTGGAGAGCAAGATCAATAGATCACTAATAAATATCAAAGATGCGACGGTAAATATTTAACGGCCAGAAAGAAATTAATGTAAAAACTAAAATGAGACGTTAAAGGGTCAAAATTAATAATTAAATAAGAAATCAATTTAAATGGTTATTTATAAATTTAATCTCTATTTATTTAATTTTATTTTTCTTTTTCTAAAAAAATATTCGAGGACTTTTACAATATATAATAAAGTAAGATTCAATATTTTTCACTCTAAATATTAATTTTATATTAATATTACATAATTGTAATATGAAAACTCTATATAATTATTAAGAAAGAGAAATGTATATATAGATATATATATTGATAGTATCAATAAAATTCATAAATTCAACCATAAAAACAAAATTCACAATAAAGACGAAAAATCAAAACATCGAAAGGAAAGGAGATAAAAAACAAATACAAAGACAAACATGGACAAGAGAAAGAACCAAATAAGGGGAGAAAAACTAGGGTTTAGGAAAAAAGGGAGGGGACGCAAGAACTACTCATCTTCCATCCATCAACCCTATTAAGAGTACTAATCCTCTTCTCAATTTCGATGGCTTCCCTTAATTTATGGTGATGTAAATGATAAAACCTAGTGAGGACCTTAGAATATTCCAAACAAATATGGTGTTTTGACAATTCCACATGTTTTGCAAGAGCGGAGGAGCGAGTCCTACAATGTCTATGGTCTGAAGCACATTCTTGAATTGTCTGAGAAATGGAACGACTAGTCTCTCCAATGTAGGGAGTTCCACAAGAACATGGAATCAAATAAAAACCCTTCATGTTTTTGGGATCCACCTAGTCTTTGATAGATCTTAAATAACCACATAAAGGTATAAATGTAGATACTACATTTTGCTTCAAAATCCTAGAAATATTGTTAGTAGTCCCTTGGATAAAGGGAAGCTAGACACTAGAGGCCACCTCACCAGGCTCCTTTTTAATCCTTGGTCCTTGGCAAGTTTTTAGAAAGGTCGAGATACCTTGGGACTTATTATAACCATTCCTCTTAAAAAATCTCATGAGATGGCTTTTCTCTTCGACAAGATAGTATTTATCATAAACCCTTAAAGCCCTAGTAGATAGAGTGCTAAGAACACCTAAATTTTGGGCTAGAAACTGATGTGATTTTGCATGAAGATATTGTTTAGTGTGGATTTTCTTATGAAATACCAAATGGGAGAAAGAACCGTCATCTCTCTTGGAGATAAGAAAATCGAGAAAGGGTAAGCTTCTATTAGCCTTAGATTCCATGGAATGTGTAATCACTGTCAATAGAGGATGCCCTTACACTGTCACTGGGTACTGTGCAATCTCTCTAAGTTAGGAATTAGAAAATCACTATTAGTAGGAACTCTGTAACGAATATGAGCAAGGAACGTGTAGTGACTATGAGGAAGGATTGCATAATAGTCATGGGCATGTATTGTGCAATCACTATGGGTATGGATTTCATAGTCAATGTGAGAAAGGATTGCATAGTCACTATGAGCAAGGATTATGCAGTGACTATCTCTATGAATAGTGTAATGAGTGTCAGCAAGGGATTTAAGAAGTGCATAGTCACTATAATCAAGAAGTGTGCAATGACTATTAGAAAGGAGTAATAAATCACTATAGAGATATAGTGTGCAACACTATGGCTATGAAGTGTAATTTTCCTATCTTGGAATATGTGCTTTTATGAAAGCATCAATAGTTAAGCATGTGAAGGAAATTCACTTCAACACTTAGAATTTATAAAGGAAGACTTGAACATTTAAACATCATGAGTAGGCAAGACATTAATGGCTCGAAACAAAGGACAACATGATTATAATAAGGCTCCAAAATTTGAATGTAGGCAAAATGTGGAGGGTGTTGTAGTAGCGACAAAAAGACTCCATCAAGGACCATCTTATTCCATACATCTCAAAGCATGATATTGAAAAAAAGATGTATTATTCCCTAATAAGTTATATACTGTCAACATGTTGGCCAACTCATGGGATTGAGAAATAAGCTTCGCCATATAAGAATGACAAAGAACTATATAGTGGCTTCATACATTGTTAGATTTTCTCAACTAAGGTATTAACTACAAGTTATTGATGAAATTGTCTCTAATAGAGAATGTGTGACTTTAGTACTTAATGGAATACTAGGTTGATGGGATTAATTTGAATCAAGTATCAATAGTTGAAATGAAGTTTCATGTTTGGAGGAACTATGGACAACTTGTTGTCATGAAAGAAAGCCAAAATATGAATAATATTCTCAATTCTAAGCAACTAATTCCATTAAATTTGGAGAAAGAAAGAGGTTTTTAATTCAGAGGAACAAAAAGGGTTTTGATAGAATACCCAATCCTCAAAGGAAGAAAATTTTGTCTCAAATTCAGCGTTTTCATTACAAACAATTTGTTCAATTTAAATCCCAATGTCCTTAAAGGTTAAATGATGTGAAGAAGAAAGGAAATAAACGTACTACCACGATAGAACTTGATGAGAAATCCAAGATATCCGAATTCGGAGGAGATAAAGATCACTTCTACTATTTTGCAGTTGCAACATCTCTTGCATATGACAACAAAATATGGTTGAATGACAATGGAGCTTCAAGACATACACTAACATATGACAAGGGAGAGTGAATATCTTACAATTTTGATGGAAAAAATGTTGACACAAGTGGTAGATCTTGGATACAATAACAACTATGCAGTGAAAGGAATTGGGACAACATCCATTCAGTTGGAAACATGTGAAAACATTCACTTGAGAAACATACTCTATTATCTTTTTTTGAAAGATAATTTTGTTTAATTATCATGTTTAGAATATAGAAGAGATATAGTGGCTTTCATTGATGATAAAGTTCTTTTGTAAGACAAGGTCTATAATATAAGCACTACTAGGGTTGTTGGGAATCATGAAGGAAGGTTGTATAGACACTGAGAGAAATGTTCCAAAGCTTTAGTACAAAATGATATTAATTTTGGTGATCTATGGCATAGGATATATTCACAACTTAATTACAGATCCTTGCTACATTTGAAGTAAATTTTTTCAAGTGTACCATATTTGCAAATAGATCATGAAGGTCTAAGGGATGTGATATTGGAAAGAATATGAAGAAACCCTTTCGAAGTAGTGAACATAGGTCCAATGAAATTTAGGATCTATTCCAATATAATTTATGCTGTCCCATGTGGATGATCCTCTTGGAGCCACTCTATAGTACGTATCCTTTATCAATGGCTTATCCACAAGAGGTGGATCTATCAAATGAAGAACGAAGATGAAGTTGTAGAATGTTTTGAAAATTAAAAGAAGAAGTGGAGATTTAGACAAGGAAGAGAATCAAGATCCTAATATTGGATAATGGAGGAGAATATGCCTCCAAGGAATTCATTTCCTTCTGCAAGGATGTTGGGATTAAAGGGAGATGATAGTTCCTTGTAATCCTTGATGGAATGGAGTAGCTGAAATAAAGAACATATCTATTGAATATTCCATGAGGGAGGTGATACATTATCAAGATGTACCAATGTTCTTATGGGGAGAAGTTTTGAAGACATCCATCTACGTCCTAGATACAAGTCCTTATAGGATTTTAGAAGATAAGACTCCTGAAGAAGCATTCACATGTTAGAAACAACAGGTTTATCATATGAGAACATTTATATGTCTAGTGCTCATAGATGTAGCCAAGGATAAGAGAAATAATTTAGATCCTTTTAGTAATAAGGGAATATTTTTTCGGTTCATTGAATCATCAAAAACCTATAGGATCTATGTTCCATGGAAACGATAGGTTTATCATATGATAACATTTGTTTGTCTAGTGCTCATAGATGTACCCAAGGATAAGAGAAATAAGTTAGAGCCTTTTAGTTATAAGGGAGTAATTTTTGGGTTCATTGAATCATCAAAAACCTATAGGATCTATGTTCCATGGAAACGATAGGTGGAATTTAGAAAATACATTAATTTTGAAGAAAATGCAACTTATTAGAAATTTAGAGAAAAGAACACAAAAGATGAAGATGAAGAGAAGAAGCATGTGGCTCCTAAAGAAGAGGTTAGAAGTCCTCCCTCTTCCTCCATTCATCCTAAAGGTCATGAATATATTCCAAAAGTAACTTGTGAACCCTTGTATGTTATGGTTGTTCTAGAAAATATAAAAATACCAACATGGCTAAAATATACTTTGCAATATGCAAAAGGACACGCGGCTCTACAAGGCACCTTGAAGGAATCTACGAGACCTAAGAGGTATGTTATGAAAATTTAATGACTAAGCTAGTTGACTCCAAACCTTCCAACTACGAGGAAGAAGCAACTTCACAAGTGTGGAAGGGTGAAATTATGGAGGATATCAATCTATTATGAATAATGATGTTTGGTAAATTGTTCCAAGATCTGAAGGAAATTCTATGGTAACGTGAAAGTGGATTTACAAGATTAAGCATGTAGTAGATGGGAGCATTGCCAAATATAAGGAAAATTCATGGCTTGAGGATTATCCCATAAAGAGGGAGAAGACTACGATGAATTATTTGCACAAGTTTCTAGGTACACCACGATTAGATATCCTATCTATGTTGCTTCATTTACAGGATGGAAGCTACATCATTTGGATGTAAAGTCCACTTTCATGAATTGTGTGATTAAGGAAGAGATGTACCTAGAGAAAACCTAAGGTTATAAGGTTCCTGATAAATAATATCATGTGTGCATATTAAAGCCAGCCTTGTATCGACTCAAATAATCTTTGGGAGCTTGGTATTCTAGAATTGATGGATATCTTATTAGACTTGATTTCTCTAAAACTGTTGATGGTCCAAATATTTACATCAATCCTGTGAAAGATGAGTTAGTGATATTGCTACTATATGTTGATAATTTGTTTCTAACAAGTGTATATGATCTTATTACATAGTGTAAAATGGAGTTGGCCTCTAAATTTGACATGAGGGATCTTGGCTTGATGCATTACTATTTGGTACTAGAATTATGGAAGAACCTTGTTGAAATCTTTTTTGGACAAGGAAAATCTATGATTAAAATTCTTCAAAAGTTTCTGATGATGGAGTGCAAATTTATGGAAACTCCTATGGTAGCGAACCTAAGATAAGTGAGAGATTCTAAATCTAATGTGGTGAATATGTCCATGTACTTGAATTTGGCTATATTATTGATGTATTTGGTAAATATCATGCCAAATATTTTTTTTTCCAGTAATCACCTTGAGCTAGTTATAGATGGAATTGAGACACGAGCATTGGATTATAGCAAAGAATAGATTGATATATTTGTGTGATACTATTAACTATTGTTTGAGATATGCTTTTAATGGTGAGATACAATTGCAGGGATATATGGACTCTAATTGGGTATGGAGTGTGGATGACAGGAGAAATATAGTTGGTTTATGTTTGATTTGGGTCTATGATACCCTGGATGAGTAAGAAGATAATATTTGGTGCATTCAATACTATAGAAGCATAATATATTGCAATTTTTTTGGGATGTTGTGAGGGAGTGTGGATTCGAAATCTACTCTTTGGATTGTTCGACTAGATGATAGAACCAACAATGTTTTTTCCGTGATAATTAAAACTATGTGAAGCTAAGAGATAATTAAGCATTTCATGATAAGACAAAACATATTGAGATCAAGTACCACTATATTTCTTATATGGTATAGAAGGGAGTGGTGATGCTCAAGTATATCTCCATTGAAGAGCAAATGACTAACATTATAACAAAGCCTTTCTCTTAGGTGAAGTTTGTATACTTCAGAGGCAAGCTTGGAATAGTTAAGAACTCCTCTATCAATGACAGGGAGCATTTATGTGATGTAAATAGGGGCATGACGCATTGTTGAAAACAAAAAGAGTTTGGACGAGACTATTAATTGGTGGAAGGTAGGGTTATGGCTCTGACTATTGGCGACTATAGGAGCATGACTCATACTATTAGTGAGATAGCATGAGGGTTGGACATTCTTCGAATGAATCACACAAGAAGGATGAAAGAAATACAATGTGATGTTGATTCCTGTGAGTCTGATTTGCCACCCTACTAGATAGAATTAATTCCATCAACTCTAGTTCATGTACTATTTTAAACAGAATGACCAGAAAGACAAGAAGAGTACTTATCAACAACAAAAACGAAGGTTTTTCTCAAGGAGTTAAATGAACATATTTTCATCCTTTGATCATAGTGCTACTATGGATAAATTACCTCGTCAAGAGCCATCAAATTGCTTGGAAGATTTAGATCCAATATTTTCATTAAATCTAGATCCCATAATTCGAAGCATAAAGTGGGTTAAGGGAAGGTGAGGATATCATTTCGACATCTTTCCTACACAAAAAAGAAATAGGGATATTTAAGATAACGAATTTGATCTCTCTAATGCCCAAATAACGCTTGACATTGTTTAATCTGTTGCACCATAGAAAGGCTACAGTAGCATAACGTAGTAATGAATCGTTCAACAATCACTTTCTTCCTAAAAGGGGAAGGTATTCTTTTCAATTTAGAAAAAAAGAGTTTAGATGTGAAGTAATAATGAAAGAGCCCTAGTGAAACTTTTTCATTGTCACATAAAAGCAAGATTGGTAGATATCTATGTTTGGTGTAGGTCCATTTTTTAGGGCCCCCAGTTGAACGTTGCATCCTCATCCCCAAGAAAGTGACAAAAACTAATGTTGACTTTGGACTTGGTCCACCTTCCATGGCCCACATTTCTTCTTCATCCTCTCCTATAAAATTCTCCATGGATGGATGGAAAAAAAATATGAAATAATCTCCCAGGCACTCTTAACAAGATAATTTTAGGGAACTCAGATGGGTTATTGACACATAACTAAATTTCATCCTGATGATGATATTCTTCTAAGTGGCACAAAGCCATCCATTTGAAAGTATTCATGAGTCGACCACCTAGTTTTGTGTCTGTATAGGGTCTTCGATAGTGATGAGATTTTACCCACATAAGGATCTTGTCTAGGAATCCCCAATATCCCACATGTAGGCATTGATCTGTATTCATTTGGAGGCATGAAATAATTGTGGTGAACAAGTTCATTTTCTGTGACTCGATATTGCTTCGAAATGAATTTCTTCGAAGCAAATTCTCCAAGTATGTGTAATATTTCCATCTATCTTGAGCAACTTTGCACAAAGTGCATTAATGCCCTGATTCTAGGAACAAATTACTTTAACACTAGCTCGCTTCGAGAACTAAGAGATAGTATGATTATTAAGGGGTTCAGATCTATACCAATTTATACCAAAGCATAGAAATGGGTGGAAAGGGAATGCAAAATGAATAATAGGGTGGATTCAGGTCCACCTCGCTTCAACAAATTTTTTACAATAATTTGTAGTTGATCAACACTACAAATGTGTAACTCCAGGATAAACCAATGAGTTATGCAATGAGAGGGAATCGTACAAAACAAACGAATGCTCATGTTGTTGGTGCCTCTTCAACATCATATCCTAAGAGAGGCATTTGGATTTGGGACATGTGTTTCCCCATTGCAGATGGAAACTTCAAAGTAGTTGCCATGAGGTGAAGTGCCCACTAGATCATGGCGACTTCTTGAGTAAGTACCATTGGTGAGGAAACTTAACCTAGTTTGTGGCACATATTGATGATGATGTTGATGTACGTGAATGGTATTGACTTAGACAAAGATGTCATCTAGGAGGCTTATTTTTATTAGAAAGATCATGTATAGAGACAACGTGTGGATAGTCATTATGAATACCTCGCTAGGTAAGAGGGAGTGTTGAAAAATGTAGCTATAGTGAGTGTTCATAATCCTTGATGTACTTCTAATACTATGTAAAAATATGAAGAAAAAAAATTAACACTCAATTAAAAGAAAGGAAATCAACAAAACCACCAAAAAATTAAATTCCTAAAAATAGTTCATAGTCAAGTAAATAACATATTTACTATCAGTTACTACCCATCATACTTACCATGAATTAAAGTTCCTTAATAGTTTAAGAAATATGAATAAGAATGTAAATATCTAAACTTACTAGAATTTGTAACTTGATTTTGCTATTATAAGCCTAACATATACTTGAATTTTTTCATTTTACATACATACTTATCACTTATAACTCTATCACACACATCTAAATTAGTTATTAATTGAAATTTTCAAATAAAAGGGGCTAAAAGGCCAACCAACCTCATCCAGCAAGCCATCCATACCATATTCAAGATACTGCATGATTCTTATATTTGATCAACTGAACCATCCATACCATATTTAAAATACTCATGATACACCCAATAAAAAGTTTGAAAGACAGTTGTAATTGTAATTTCTAACCCTATGGGGCCTTACCACTCCAGATATGTTATGTCAAACAGGTGATTGTTCAATCAAGATGGTTGGGAGATGCATCAACATCGGGCCGGTTGAAACAATCTTGAGATAGTAATAAACGAAATCTGCCAATATGAAGCTCTGAACAATCTCAGAGACAATGAACAGGAATAAACCAAAATCAAAATAAGTTTTGATGTAGCCGTCTATAATGCCCTTCAGGATTACCCTGAACAAGTATGTAAATTTAAATAACCTCTCCGCGCCGAGAGCAAACACATAGAAGGCAGTAAAAGCTTCGACGACCCTTTCGCTTTGCATTACACGAAGTTGAGGCAGAACCCGAACGGACTCCAGATAGGGAACAAACGCCACGATGACCTTATTCAGAGGACTCAATGGCGAAACATAATTAGAGAAGGGATGCGTTATCAGTGCAAGGAGCGCGCAGGGAACGAGCAAGTAATATATTGGTAAGTTGTCAACATTCTCCATGTATGTAGATCTGAGCTTGAAACGGATGATATAGATAACCCATATAGTCGTTATCAGTCCAAATAAATCCAGCGTTCCCCTTGCGATGGTATACACGTTGGTGGTATACACGTTTCCAGACCGCGATGGTATACACGTTGGTGGTATACACGTTTCCAGACCAGTGCAGGTAGAGACTAACCGCGAGGCAAATCGCGGTGAGACAAACCTGTACAGGTTTTCTTCCTTGTTAGCTTGTAAACCAGCGCTGAAATTCCACACACGCGAATAATATTTGCAGTGAAATACAGGACCGTGGCCCAGTAATCCCCAAAGGTTAGAGAAATCAGTGTCACCGGGAAACATATTATAGCCAGGGCTTGGCATGCCTGTTTCTTCACAGATTGGCTCTTAAACCATGCTTTCAGAGCAACCGACGGATTTTCTGATCCCTTTTTAGAACCCATATCTGTCTTCTTCAGTTCCTGAATGTCAAATTTCCTGTGTCAATCAAATCTGAAGCCCTGTTTTTGCATGCCAGGTCTTTTATAAATGAAATATTTAGCCTATAGGTAGTAATTACAGGCGTGCACTGAACGAGGCATGGTCCCGGCGTTGTGTGCTTGACGAACAAGCACAGCCCTTCATTAGTGGCCGGAATATCCACCTTCGTGTTGACGTGCGATTGAGATCCGAGAAAACATAAATCTTATCGCAGAAAGCTTTTAGTTAAAACCGTCCTTTCCGCCTCATCTAGAAGGTTTTATATCATTTTTTAATTAATTTTGAATATCGTTCTATTTATATTTATGGAGTAGAGTGCAGGTTACTTTGTGCCTATCCATCTTTTCAAAATTAATGGTCAAGTATATTGTATTTCTTTAGACTTTATGCAATTAAACATACATTAATTGCGGGAGGGTTGAGACCTGCTTATGTATGTAGTATCTTTTATTTTTAGTAATAGAATACCGTCTCAGTTTACAAAAAAAAAATATACATTACATTTATGGAGTGTAGATTTTTATGTAAGCTAAAGGTGTATATAAAGTCTTGGAGAGTATAATTAGTGATGGTGTCTAAATGAAGTGTTTTTTTTTTTCTAAGCAACATTACCTACTTTGTATTAATAATTACAGCGGAAATTTACATACGATTTTCTTGCTGCTCATGTGGCTCCATGGCAGCTGTGACATATTCCCAAAACCCATTACATTTATGTGAAACCCACCACCTGAAGGTAGCAAGACATCTCCCACGCAGGGGCAGAGTTTGTCAAATGGATACAGGGCCTGTGATGATGGCCCAAGCCAAAAAAACTCCATTCCATAACGGAAAAGAAACCAAGAGACAACAGTTGATACATACGACCCAGAACCACCATTGAACAGAAAAAAACTAGAAAGACTAAAGACAACAAGAGAGATAACAGAACCGACCACGATCCCACACGCGTCCAGGCATCATGCATGAGAGCCACCTGGGCTTAGCCTTCTTTCGCGTCGTCCACTGGCTCGTCCTCGGGCTTAGCTTCACGAATCCAAGCCCAGCCATGTCCTTCTGGTAGGCCGTCCAAGAAGGCCGGCAATTCAGGTTCGATCTCCCGCAGTGCCGCTTCCCTCGAGGTTGAGGCCTCCCCCAAAGGCCTCTTACCTTTGTCCACAACCCGACATTCTTCCGCCAGAGCCTGAGGCAGACTTCCCTCTTGCACCAGGGGAATTCCTTCTTCGTTATCCAAGGGATTCTCCATTGGAGGTGGCCGAGGCAAGCCATCTTCATTCTCGTCCGGGATCCTGGTAAACAACACTGAAATATGGGCATTGATGCCCAAATTTTCTCTGGTATTGCGCAATGTGAAGATGACAGAGCCGAATGCAGGTAGGCTTGGCTCGCCATTGCTGGACCCTCCAGCATCCACAAATTGGCTAGCCTGCACCTGAGGAGCTCCCGCACGTCGATAACAGTAAACACAGCAGCAATGGTGGTGTAGATCAGCTGCAGGCCCGCGAGAGGATCTGGCTCGCCCTGAGCCTCTGCCTCGACGACATGGCATTCGCTCCCGCACCATTCTTCCAGATTCCTCTTCCTCAGACGAAGCTTCCTTCCAATTCGGCTTTCGATGGCAGACAAAAGACTGTAAGCATGAACCAGGGAGGACCAGCAGTCGGCCAGCCTCCCCCAATTCCACAATGACTCCAGAATTCTCAGAACGTAGAGCAAGAACACCATCGCTGTGGGTTTCATCTGCTCCCAAATCGACATTCTTAACGACCCCTTCATTCCTTCGATTTGTCCCCGCATTGAATGCGGCCATCCTCCTCTACTGTGGTTCCTGCGCCTTCATAAAGGCTAGTGTGCTGCATTGCTGGTCGATGGGAGGTGGCGGCGAGGAGCCTTAAAGCCCTCCGTCCGTCGCGTGTCCTATCGGCCGTGGCAAGTGGCCTTACCTGGTCATGCGAGGTGGCACCCGCATCCGGGAGTGTCTAAATGAAGTGTTATGGATGAGCAAGTTTGAGTTTGAAATTACCTAAAAATAAATAAAATAATAAATTATAATAATATTGTTTTGTTATTATTAATTTATTAATGGTTATTTTTAATTTTTTTATTTATTTTTAAAATCTTATTATAAATATTATTTTATTATTGTTAAATTTATATAAAAAAAATAAAAAATTATTTTAACAAGAATAAACAGTAATATATGTTAAAAAAGTATTTAATATCTTTTTAATTAATAAAATATAAATCTGTATATTATATAAATAATTATTTTTAATGAATAATTTTTATTCTATGAAATTTTCTTTATTTTTCTTTGAAAAATTACTAAAGGTTTTTTGTTCAAATTTATTGTGAATGCTTAATTGATATGAAATTTTTTCAAATCATTATTTACGGGGTTTCATTGAGAGAGCAATACCATACCACGTGGGTTCATATTGGGGGATATATATTGAGAAAAAAATGACATTATATATTGGGGATATATAGGGTATAAAGGGTTTTTATATTGGCAGGTATAAAAAATGGAACTCAAAGTTAATGAAAAAAATATAAAAAGGTATAAAAAATGTTAATTAAAAAATGGATACCTACAATATCTAGTGGATGTAGGGAATTTTTAAATTGGAAAGGTGTATTAGGTTCATATTGGTAGGGGGTTAAATAATGTGAATTTTAGGGGTATTTTCCAATATGTAGTCAAATTAAGGGTGTTTAATATGCCACGAACCACCTGATAGTTCATTAAGTGAAACCCCGTGTCATTATCTTATACAAAACTTTATTATTTTACGAATAAAACTTATTTGGAAAAAAAATATCAATATTTTCAAATTGTAGTATTGTTTTCCTCACTAATTTAGATTTACAAAAAACATTACTATCTCATGGATAAAACCTTTTTTTAAAGGATATTTTATAATTAATAATTTTAAGCTCGTAATATTGTTTTATTTATAAGTTCAGATGTTATTATTATGTTAGTGTAATGTATAAAAGTAATTCGGATATGTTTTCGAATTGTATTTTAATAATTTAATATTTCTTTTAATGTTATAAATTTTATATTATTATATATTATTTTAATTTATATATAAATTTAATAATAATATAATGTCTAACAAATAAATTTAGAAAATATTAATTAATAATTTAATATTTTTTTATTGTTTTAAATTTTATATTATTATTTATTATTTTAATTTATATATAAATTTAATAATAATATATTCTCTAATAAGTAAATTTAGAAAATTACCAGGGGCAGACCTAGCACAGTTACTCTACAAGGCCTTTATGAGTATATAGAGTCTTTAGAGAAATGTAGAGAAGAAAGAGAAGCCAAGCTACAAAAAGAGTTAGAAGCCATGATGGAAAATAAATTTGCATCTCTTGAAGACACGATCCAAAAACAAATAGAAAATAAAATAGAACTACTGGAGAATAAAATGGAGGCAATGGAGACTAGGCTGCAGGTTATAGAAAAACAAAACCAAGATACTAACCAAACATCCCAGCAAGGGGATGCTGACACTTTAGAGAGTCTTAAAATGAAAGACATGATTAAAGATCTAGAAGAAAAAGTTAATAGCCGCCTCACCCTAAATAATGTGGTAGATAAATTAGATATCAAACCAATTAAAGATGAAATGAAAAAATTAATAGAATTAGACCACAAGCGTAGCAAAAGGGCCTTGAACCTTATAATCTTCAGTTTAAAAGAGGAAGTAGATGAGGATACTTTAGCCTTAGCCCAGACAGAATTACATAATACATTACAATTGAAACAGTGTGTCTCACAGAGGCAACAAGTTTGGGCAAATTAAACGAGAATAAAGGAAGACTAGTCCGCATAAAGGTGAGCTCCACTGATCATAAGTACGACATACTTACTAAAACCTCAAGTCTAAAAGGAACGGGAATATTCATAAACGAAGATCTCATTCCAGAAGATTAAGCAGAATTAAGAAAGGAGGTTCAAAAGGTAAAAGAAGCTAGAAAGGAAGGAAAATGGGCAATAATCAGGAATAGAAAAGCCTTTATTAGAGATAGAAACCAAAAAGATAGTAATCAATAGCAATTAAACATGCTCCGGATCCTTTCTTGGAACTATCGCGGCTTCCCATGGAACAAAGGCCCCAAGCTAAGTTGGATCTCAAATGATGTCTATATTATTTTACTTGTTGAAACTTGGGAGCACGAAGAATCTAAGGTCCCTAACATAAATGGCTTTACGCTATGGTCTACCTGGAACAAGCGGTCCTCCCATAGAGGCATTGGGGGAATAGCTTGTTACATTAAGAAGAACATCTCCCCCCATGATAGGATTTATAAAAACGGCCCTCACAACCAATATAGTTGGATAGAGATTAGTGACATTAATAATAAAATTTCCTACATGGAAATATGTTATTTTCCCCCCATCAATTCTAACTTCTATAAGAAGAAGAATCTAGATAAAAATAACCCTTACAATGGTTTAGAGAATGATATTTCTAGCCTAAGGAATGAAGGCAATATCCTTTTAATAGGTGACTTTAATGCTCGAACTTCAAACAACCAAGCTATTATTCTAAGCAATCATCCCAACCCTAATCCCCTTTGGTTAGACGAGGATGGTACTCTAGCTAGTAGGTACAAAAGGAGCTCTGAAGACCTTGGGGAAAATTTGTTTGGGTCTGAGCTAGTCAAGCTCTGTAGCGCTCAGGATCTCATAATTTGCAATGGTCTAAAGAAGTGGCCCACTTCGAGCAAGATGATTTGCATCCATGTACTTGGTAGTAGCGTGGTATACTACGTCATT
Source organism: Pinus tabuliformis (assembly GCA_031772625.1). Classification (NCBI taxonomy): domain Eukaryota; kingdom Viridiplantae; phylum Streptophyta; class Pinopsida; order Pinales; family Pinaceae; genus Pinus; species Pinus tabuliformis. Next base: position 572,434,762 of record CM062805.1, on the reverse strand, counting down.
TCCGATCTCCCTTTATACAACAAAATAATGAATTTTGACATCTTAAATGACCATGAACCCGACTTTGATCATAGACCTTTACTTATAACTCTCAATTTTTTCATGCATAGAGATCCCATAGAAAATAATACTTACAGCCAAAAGAACTTAATATTTCATAGAACTAAAAATTATCTCTTTCTAAATGGATTAAAAACTAATTTTCTTCCTTTACCTAGTATAGACAACATAGAAGACCTCTATCATAATTTTACTACAACCCTCTCACATTCTATTAACAAGTTCTCAATTGAAGTTTCAAATAATAAAAGAAATAACAATACCAACCCTTGGTATGACAAAGATTGTAAAAGTGCGAGGAGAGTAATTAAGGAAGCTGTTGATGAATCTCTTAAAATGGACAAGATAAAAATATACAAAGCCCTAACTAAAAGAAAAAAGAGGTAGTACATTCGTCAAAGACAAGAGAGTCTCTTACACCTCTCTAAAGTAGCTCCTAAGAAATTTTGGAGGCAGATTCTAACTAGGAAGACTAAAGATAATAATAAAATTGCTCTTCACAATTGGAATTCCTACCTTAAAAATCTTTATGAGCTCCAAATGTCATGGATAACTTGGAAACCCTGCTCACAATGAAAGAAGTTTTCTCTTTAGACGGCATTAAGTTTGGGGTTAATCGCCTGGCTAATGGGAAAGCTAAGGACATTGAAGGTTACCAGGTGGAAATCTTAAAAATTGGAGGCCCTGTCCTCATCCCCCACATCCACAGGCTTTTCAATCAAGCAATCAAGCAAGGGTTCCCTAAACCGTGGACTGAGAGCCTCATTATCCCTATTTTTAAAAATGGGGATACAAATAACCCCTCTAATTATTGGACAATTATGATTAGCCCTCTCTTAGCCAAGTTATATGGTAGTATTTTGGAAAAGAAGTTAAGCATATGGCTTGAAAGTGAAGGTAAGCGAGTTAAAGGCCAAGCAGGTTTTAGAAGGCATCACTCAACAACAGACCACTTTCTTATGCTTAGGATCATTGTGGAGGAATGTCGTAATGATAAATCCAATTTATTTTGTTGCTTTGTAGACTTTAGAAAGGCTTTCGATACAGTTCCTAGATACAACCTTTGGAATATATTAGAAGAGCTAAAGGTTCCTCTCGAGTTGAGAGCTGCTGCTATAAGGTTATACAAGAATGTAATTTCCAAGCTAAAGAGCAATGAGGGGTGGTCGAAAGATATTAAGTGTAACATCAGAGTTAAACAAGGTTGCTCCCTAACCCTATTTGGCATTTACATCGACAAGCTCGAAGGCTATTTAGAGGAAGCAGGATGTGATGGCACGTTCTTAGCTAGGATAGTCGTCATCCTTCTTCTCTATGCTGATGATATTGTTCCTTTCGTAAGGTGCCCATATGATCTTGATAAGAAACTCAGGATTCTTAAAGATTTCTACTCTACCATGGGTATGACTGTTAACACTGACAAAACAAAAGTTATGATTATCAAATCCAAGAAGGACACTTACGCTAATTTTATGTATGACAATAATAACTTGGAGAAAGTGTATTCTTACAAGTACCTAGGAATTGATATTCATCACACGCTCAACTGGAACCATATCATTCAGAAAAGGATTAATGGGGGGTGGAAAGCTTATTTTGGTCTTGAAAATAATTGTAAAACTGCAAACCTAGTAATGTGGGATAAAAAGAAGTTCCTCTTCGAAACTTTAGTTACTCCTATTATCTTATATGGCTGTGAGGTTTGGGGTTGCAGGATCTCTAGGGAATCATGGGGAAAGATTGAGCAAATCCAGAAGCGTTTTATAACGTATAACCTGAAAATTAAAAATAATACACCCTATCCTATTCTCCTTATATAAGCAGGTCTTTCTCCTATTGAGAGCCTAGCTATGAATAGGTTTCTGTTGTACAAGCACAAACTCAATAACATAGGCGATCATAGACTTCCTAAGCTAGCATTAAATTCCAGCCAAAAACGCCTAAGGTTCAAACGGGGGTGGCATAAAGCCACAAGGGCTTGGTTAAACTATTGGGAGATCAATGAGAATGATGCTTTGCAAAACATTAATAACATTAGAGATATTGTTACTTCTAAGTTCAAAGAAAAAATGTGGTGTGAGAAAGATTTAGTAGCTAAAAGAAAATTGAGTTATTATAAGGAGGTCATCAACCCCACCCTAGAAGATCAAAAGTATCTCTCTATTTTAACTAGCTCAAAGAGAAAAATTAATATAGAAAAGATTAGAACAAATTCTCATGAGCTCCATAGCGAAACAGGTCATTGGGCAGTTCCTAAAACACCATGGATGGAAAGAATCTGCCATCTATGTGAGAATGGGAACATCGAGGATGAAAACCACTTCCTCTTAGAGTGTCCCACGTACAACCACATTAGATCTCAGTTTCACAATATTTGTTACAATACTGACCTTCTTAGGCTTTTACAATGTCAAAATTACAATGAGTTCGGGAGGCTTCTCTCCAAGCTTTTTGAGCATAGGAATAAAATCTTAAACCAAAATAAATAATTTGTCTCTCTAGGTCTGATAGACCAATGTTTGGTCTCAGCGGACGTTAACCATCATCATCATCATCATCATCATCATCATCATCATCATCATCATCATCATCATCATCATCATCATCACATATATATATATATATATATATATATATATATATATATAATTTTGAAATAAATCAAAATGATGTATAACAACGAATAACAACCTTAAAAATCATATATATATAGATATACCAGAGAAATATATATTTAATTGAAAATATGATTAATTGTGGAATTAATGATGATAGAAATGATATAAAATAATATAAAGAAATAGAAGTATATTGGAAGAAATATTGAAATGGCTAATGTCAAGCCTCATTAGCACAACTAATTGAGGATAGACTTCCTTAGCATTTGTATAACATTCTTAAAATATTTGCAAGGAGAATAATTTTATATATGTTGAGTCTTAGTGTAATGTATATAGGAAATGAATTTTTCATGAATTTTAACTAAAATTTGGCAAAATTTCTTCAAAATTTGAGTTTAAGTTATTTAATCTACAAAATTGAGTGTCATGGGATTTTTCTAGCTGAGGAACCAATATATACATACAAAAATATATTTTAAACTAAAAGAAGTCATAATCTTACTTGAAATTAGATAATCTTGTAAAAATTGATATTTCTTATATAAGTTAGACTAGATCTCTCAAGATATTTGTATGAATATATGTTTTCTAGTTTCAATTGTAATTGGAAACATATATTAATATTTTAATGTAATGTGAATCATAAATTATATATCTATATATATATATAAATTCATTTAGGAGAGTTTGTAATAGATTCATTTTTTTATATGGTTTTGACATTATATATATATATATATATATATATATATATATATATATATATATATATATATATATATATATATATATATATATATATATATATATATCAGAGGAAGATATATAAATATATGTTTTCTACTTTTCAAAGTAAATTTTATATATATATATAAACACATTAATAAAATATTATATATATGTGTGAATCGTTTACATATAACATTTTGAATATTAATATAAAAATAAAAAAAATAAACATATAACGTTTAAAAAATATTTATAATAATAGTAATTTTATATATAGAGAAAGTTATAGTTATATGTGTGTGTGTGTGTGTGTCTGTGTGTGTGTGTGTGTGTGTATGTTTTCGACTTCCAAATATAAATTGGGCCTTCATTAACATTTTAGTAAGTAGGATGTAAAACATAAATACAATATTTCAATGTCAACTACACATATTCTATATAAAACAAAATGAATATATATTGAGCAACACACAAAAAAAATTGTTCTATACATATATGGCACTGACTTATAATATTTTGAATATTAATAAAACAAATTAAGATAAATAATCATGTAACATATATTTATATATAAAGACTCCTATAGATATATGTTTTCTACTTCCAATATGTAGAGTATGAATCATAAATAAAATATTTCTATGTCAATAATGGATCTTCGATATAAAACAAAAACCATATATATAGATAGATAGATAAATAGATATAGTTGTCATATAATATTCTGAATATTAATAACAACAAATCGGGATAAATAAACTTGTAACATTTAAAAAGTATTTATAATAAAAGTAAATTTATATATAGAGATAGTCCTATACATATATGTTTTATACTTTCTAATATAATTAGAGCTTCTATTAACATTTTAAAGTGTATAATGTCAACCATAAATAAAATATTTCAATGTTATATATATATATATATATATATATATATATATATATATATATATATATATATATATATATATATATATATATATATATATATATATATATATATATATATATATATATATATATATATATATATATATATATTGAGTGGCTCAAAATCAATATATATCTATCATAAATTCGAATATATTGAGAGTTAACATTGATGTTTCACGCCCACGGGGCTTTGGATTGATGGTGAATGGGTGCGCTGTTAAGGCACTCCTTGCGATAGGTCACTGGTTCAATTCCCCGTGGGTACTTAGTTTAGTCTTAACCTAGAAAAAAAAAAAACATTGATGTTTCACATGCTATTGGTGATAACATTTTTGGTTCAAGTATTTACATCTTATTCCTAACATCTTTCCATTATAACATCTTATCATTATAGATGACATACATGCCCAACAAATATAATATAGATATTTTATGTGAAGATATGTTGTAATGTCTTGTTATATAAATATTTTGACGAAGTAAAATTATATAAAAAAATAGATAAATAAATAAAATGAATAATTACAAGCTTTAGGGTTACATGTTTTGACAACTCATGGTTTTTTCAACTGTATTCTTATGTAATGTAACTTATTTAATGGCATGAAGAATAAATATTGTGTTAGTGTGTTAAAGTAGATCCATGAAGCACCAAGAGAAATCAAATCTATAGAGAGGTAAATCTTTCCTCAAGTTTCACACTAAAAAAAGTGGCTTACACCTTGAGAGATTTGATCTCTCTCAATATTAAATAAACCTAGAATTAAGATAGATCTGAACTAGTAAAATCTCTAATGATAAAAAACTAAACCTTTATCATAACTAAAAATTAATATAATATATTCATATTAATAATTAGGCCCAAAAAAAAACAGACTAAACTTATATCAATAACTATGGTTTCCTTCCTAACGTCAATCATTCAAAACCTCTCTCATAGCTAATGGTATATCTATAGAGTTAATATAATAGTCATATTTCTGATTAGCAAATAAGTAAGCCTATATTAAAAACTATGGTTTCCTTCATTTGACCTCAATCATTCAAAAACTCTGTCATAGCTAATTCTATATCTATAGAGTTAATATAATAGTCACATTTTCAACTAGCAAATAAGTAAGCCTATATTAAGAACTATGGTTTCCTTCATTTGACCTTAATCATTCATAATGTTCTTTCCGTTAATATATTTTTAAACATGGGTTCTTTAGCTTGTGAGGATAGTTGTATTAATTTATTACAGTTGAGCCTAAAACGGCATAGCTAAGTTTGTTTACAATAGGTTGGTTTTGAGAGATTATGATTATGATAATCTATGCTATTAGTAAAAAATTTCCTCTTTCCTCTAGCATGATTTGTTTTCCCTACATTAAAATGATATAATTTGTTTTTGGAAATACAACATTTTCTAGAAATGAAGAAATGGGACATTGTAAGAGGTTAGTTATCAAAAACTTTTTTTTTAAGCAAAGAAACATATTTCAAAAAAATCATACATTTTCTTTAAGAATAGGAGTACAAGTTAGGTTTTTGCAACAAACAAATATGAGAAGTATATTAAATAGTTATTTATCTAAGGGGCACTCTCGAGTCCAATACGGAAGATATGTCGTAATTCCCTATTATATTATTTAAACATTTTAACTAAATCAAATTACAAAAAAAAATAATAATAATAATTACTGATAATTAAACCAACATAGATTCATCTTAACACTAGATCTATCAAGGGTAGAGAGGGATCAATCCTCTCAAGGTGCAAACCTTTCGTCAATTTTTGCACTCAAAAAAGAGTTTTGCACTTTGGTAGATTTGATCCCTTTTAGTGCATGATAGATCGAAAGTTGAGATGGGTCTAGGTCGTTTATATAAAAGGTTGAAATTCATTTCCTTCAGATAGTGATAGGAGGATGTATTTTCCCTATGGATGAGTGGAAGAATTCAACTACCTCATAGGCTTGATGTTGGGCTTTGTTACGAGCTTGTGGGCCATGAACTCCCAACCTCGCCTCTTCTCATACATTGGCATTTCATTATGACAAACTAATACCTCCACAAAATTACAATACAAATCTATCAAGGATGGGGGAAGTGTGTATAAAATAACACCACAAGAACAATAAACGACTAGACTTAGAGGGTTTAATTATGAGGGAACTTGACCCTACTCTAGGGAAGGAAATGAAAATAAAAGAGAACCTAGAAACACTAGGAGAAGCAAACTTTAGTGAAAGTAATCAGTAGGTAACTGTAGCACAAGTAGTTACTTCCCATCATAACCATGTATAACCAAAATAGTAGGCAGTCCCAAATAAGAATGAAAAACCATATGTTAGCGCAAGAAGCTAACACTCGGACTAGATAAACAAAGCCAATCAAAATACCGTTATATAATGAAAATAGTGACAAATCCTAAGCAAGAAACCAAAACCATATCCCCATGTTAGAAGTCAACACTATGAGAAAATACCCATAGCCAATTAAAATACTAGTGGAGAAAATATAAATGCAGGAAAGGTTTAGATTTTCCCATAATGTAGTGACCTTCATGTGGTGTTAACAAGTGACCAATAGTCATCTTATTTAAGTACTAATAATATTAGTAACCAAGTGATGATGAACAATAGCCTAAAGATGCCTCAATTCTCCTACAGTTCCCCTTAGCATAGAGCCACATAAAACCTACTTTGAGTTTTCATTTACCCAACTAGCATATGCTTTGTCATTATCCTTTTTGCCTACAATGGTCACTTCTAGAGGTTCCAAATAGTACTATTCCATGAATCAGTTTAATCAATCTTCTCCCTCTATCCCAGAAGTCATCCAAAAGATAGACCATACTACTGGATAGAGGCATCACGCTATTTTACAATCAAGTTACTTTGTAGGAAAACATGTCATTCTCCTCCCAACTTGCAACTAGTAGTGAACATTATTGATGCGGGGCAATGAATTCACATTCTTCAGCTTGCATGGGGTGACCACGCCACCCCCTCCATTTAATGATACCACATCCCCAGGGTTGCAGGCACTATCCCCCATGCAACCTATTTCCTCAAAACGCACCTCCATCAGGTCAAATATATTTACAAACTTTAAAGGTAGCATCAAGATAGATTTTGTTAGTTATTGAGTAGGAACCAACTTCATCACAAATACTGTAAACTCCTAGTCAAAGCTACAGTCAACTGCATTTTCCTCATACATAGTGAAAAATTCAAATTTCTCATATCATCCAAACCATATATTCAATTCCCATGATATTTGGATGAGAGATGCACCAATATGAGATGAATAAGTAGTATAATTTAGGTAAAATTGGTTATCATTTTTAAAGAGAATAGTCATCATCACCTACACTTGTTTCCCATTTTTCTTAAAATTTGTGCATCAAATTGTCATGGGAATTAGTCGGGATATGCATTATGGTAGTTGGAATAATTAGAGCTACATTTTGAGAAACCATAGAGACAGACAAACTTGAAAGCAACACATGATGCAGAAGATGTATAAACATTTTTGCTTTATGACAATTTTTTTTTATGATTTATGTGACTCCGTTAGTTTTATAAACATCTCTTACGCTCATTTTCAACATTATATTATCATATTTTCCCATTAATAATACTTTCTTATGTATTTTTATTAAACTTTTTATTTTTGAAATTTCTCGTAATTAAATACATTATAAAAAATAAATTATGGAATTTTCCAGATTTTGTAATTTTTCATTTGTTGTCATATTTATTATGAAACCCGTAAAATAAATCTATGGGTTTTTCTTGTAGATATCCCAAGATAATGTAATACATATTCATTTGGGCAAAAATTTCCTCGACTAACACACTGTCAATGCAAGCACTTTAATAACTAAAACATAAAATAAATTACTGAAAACTCGTAGATTCAAGTTATGAAAATCATATCCATGATCTGAGCAACTTACAAGGAGATTAAGGTCTTATGTTAGTGTTAAAACATTTTGTGATCAATTCAAAACATGATTTATGCATATTTTGTTAACATTCTCCCTATAAAGGCGAGTGACCTGTAAAGAAACACAACATTTTGCGATCAATTCTAACCATGACATACGCATATTTTGTTAAAAGTATCCCTATAAAGGAAAGTGAGCTCAGTAGGGGTCGAACCTATGACCACACAACACTTATCCAAATTCTCCGCCAATATGCCATACACATAGTTCTTAACTATGTAAGGACTTCTCATTTATTTAAATGTTAAGAGTGTGCCAATTCTGGGTAGGGGCCAACCCACGGGGACCGACCTCTTGTCGCACAACTGTCATATGACCACCAACCAGATATGAGCAAGGGCCCACCCTGCGGGGGCAGGATATTGTCCTGAGCCTCGGGAACATGCTCCCCCCCAATGTGGCCAAAGTTTTCGGAAATAAGGTGCTAGAGGAAATTTAAAGTGTCCAATAATTTTGCTCGAAAATCGATGAAATTGTCGCTCTGTTAGCGCGTTTTGGGGAAAATTTGTAGGATGGAGCCAGATTTTAGGGAATTTGGGGTGCGATTAGTAGAAGATTGGGAAAGGCCATAAATTCTTCAATTTTTGACCAATTTATGAGCATAAAGAGGCTACATAGGCATTTTTGGGCTTTTTGGGGCCATTGGAACATGTTTTCGAGCTTTTTCAGCATTGTAAACTGATGTATTCATATTTTTTTGCATAATAGAGAGCGTCAAGCCATTGCAAGCTGGACCAAGGAGACGTAGCCCAGGAAGGGTGAACTCCTTCATCATGTGCTATTATGATACTGTTTATGGTGATGTTTATGTCTGTTATAAACTACTGTTTAGTCATTTTTTTATGTTAATTTTCACATAAAATTTACACAAAACACTCAAAAACCCATGTTTAAACTTGCAAATTATTTCATAAATCCTCAAGAATGTTTTAAATATTCTTAAAAAGAATTTTATCACATCAAAACTATTTTTGCCAATCAGATCAAGTTTGGTATCAGAGCTCTTGGTTTTATTTGTGAAAGAAGGATTTAATTGTTTGGAAGTTAATTTCATGCTTATAAGTTTGAAACTCAAGAGAGTAGAAGGGAAGCTGGTTGAAAGTCCTGAAGTTGGGTCAAGGGGTAGGAGGGCAAGTTTGCCACAATCTCCATCACCAGTTCTTCCTCAAGTTGCAATTGCGACTACATTGAGCATGTCTCATGAACGAGAACCTACAAACATGAAGGAGGATGAGAAGGTCTTTAGGAAGAATTTCTTTGATATGACAAAGATGGTGAATGTCCTTTATGAAGAGAGGAATACCAAACTATAGGGTGAAAGCTCCAAACCTCCCAAAGGAGAAGGTTCTTGAGGAGGAGGTAATGGGAAAGGAGGTAAACCTCCACCTTCTCCCCCATATTATTCATCTTCTTCTTCACAAGAATATTCACACTCTTCCACTAGTACAACCCTTACTCACACCCATCAACATACCTCAAAAAGAACTGGTATATCACCCTTATTAAAACTTGATGTTAAATTTGAATTGCCCATGTATAATGGTGAAGTGAATGCAGAGAAGCTTGACAATTGGATTCATCAATTGGAGGTCTATTGTAGAATTGAAAACCTTCAAGAGGATGACATAAAGATTCAATTAGCTTCCTTGGAGATGGAGGGTACAACACTAGTATGGTGGGAATCAAAGACATAAGAAGAGTTAAAAAAACACGGTAAGATCTCAATTTCTTGGTCTAATTTCATTGCTACAATTAAAATACAATTCTACCTTCTATCTTATATATAGAAAGCCATCATGAATTGGAAGAACATTTTACAACTTAAACGTCAAAATGTGCAAGACTACACCCAAGAATTCAGAAAAAAGGTCTCTAATGTTAGGTGTAGATTTGCAATCACAAGACAAGCTGTTGAAGTACATAGGGGGTTTACATAGTTACCTTAGGCATACTATCCTTATGTTTAATCCAAATAATATAGATGAGGTGTGTGTGAAATCCACTCATCTTCAGGCAAGAGGGAAAAACAGTCAAGAAGAGGGTAGTAAAATTCCATTTAAGGATAAAGAAAAGGAAAAGGGTTTCAAAGGAAAGAAAATTGCATCCATTAAAATGGAAGGAGAGAAAACAATATGTAAACATTGTTCCATAGAGGGTCATGATGAAGCTAATTGTTGGAAGCTTTGTCTTGAGATGAGGCCTAAGAAATTCAATAATAAAGGAAAATAGAAGAAAATTGCAATCATTCAAGAGTATTTGGGATCCGATTTGGATGATGAAACTAAAGTTACATCCATGGGTATAAAAGGAAAATAATCCATTACTAGCACTAGTATATCAAATTTTCACACTAGCACTCCAAATGAAGAAACAAGGATTGAATTATTTCATGTGAGGGTAATCTCAAGACATACAAAAATCGACACACTATTTGATAGTGTGTCTGAAGCCAACTTAATATCTGATGATTTAGTGAAGAAACCTAACCTTGAAACCATTCTACATCCCAATCCATATCCATTGTGTTGGATATGCAAGGACACAAACTTATAGCTTACAAGAAAGTGTATGCTTCGGTTTGCAATCACAACAAGCTTCATTGACGAAGTTGAATTAGATGTTGTACCGCTTGATATATCAGGAATTATTTTGGTTAGTCCTTACCTCTATGATAGAAAAGAAATCTTCTATCATCATGAAAAAAAGTACCACTTGTTCAAAGATGGTGTGGAGTATATTGTGAGAGCTCATCTCAAGAAACTAAATCTTTCATTAGCTAATGTAGGGAAAATGAAAAGACTAGTGAATTCAAGCAAGAATTTAGTGCTTCTTAGGATGAAACACAATGTTGATGTTGATTATGAAGTGCTTGATCGTTTTAATTGAAAATTGAAAACTAATTTGGTTGATGTATTTAACCATGATCATGAGGTGTTTCAAAGAGCAAGGGGATTTCCTCCCAAGAGGAGAATTCAATATGAAATACCATTGCAGCAAAACTATCTTCTTCCTAACATTGACATGCACCAGATGTCAAGAAGGGAAAGTGCAAAATAATAAAGGAAATCCAAGGGTTGTTGAAAAAAAGGATCATTCGACCATGTCCTTCACCATGTGGTGTAGCTATTGTTTTGGTGCCCAAGAAGAATGGAAATCATTTCATTAAATGTGACTCAAGAAGAGGTTATCATAAAAGTAGAGTTGTTGTTGGAGACATGTGGAAGACGACATTCAAAACCAACAAAGGTATTTTTGAATGGATTGTTATGCTTTTTGATCTTTTCCATGCTTCTACTACTTTCATGCATATGAAGAAAGATGTATTGAAGCCATTTCTAGACATGATAGTCTACTTGGATGACATTTTCATTTTCAGAAAACTCAATTATGAACATGTCATGTGTGAGAGAAAAATACTTGATGTCGTATGTCAAGAACATTTGTTATTGAAGATGTCAAAGAATGAGTTGTATAAAACCTCTTTGATGTACTTGGGCCATGATATTGAAGAAGGTAAGTTGAAGTTGAACCTCTCCAAGATTGATGCCATTATGGATTGGTCAACGCTCAAGATTGTCATTTGGATAAGAGGTTTTTTGGGATCAACCCATTGTTGGAGGAAAAAATTTGTTAAATTTTCTTGCATTGTAGCTCATTTGCATTCATTGGCAGTTGTGCAAAAAGTCTCTAGTGGGGAGGCAAACAACAAGAGGCATTTGATGCTTTAAGATAAACGATCAGTCCAGCCTTTCTACTTGCTCTTCTAGAATTGAAAAAGTCATTTGAGTTTCAGGTTGATGTATGTGACTATGCCATGGGCACAGTCCTTATGAAAAATGGTAAGCCCATTTCATTTCATTCAGAAATTTTTAGTGGTGTAGTGATTAAAGCGCAGGAACAATCGCACTTTCATTGGATGAGGTTTATTCTACAATTCCACTTTGTCAAAAGGAATAAGAAAGGTATAAGAGACATGTTTGTTGATGTACTTTCTAGGCATATTGTTTGTGTAACAACTTCCCTCAAGCATCATTTTGTTTTACATGGAAGTTATGATCAGCAAAATACATAATTTCAAGATGTACATTCAAGATTGAGTCAAAGGAATCGAATTTGTTTACCATTTGCATCACAATGTGTTGTATCATCTTCGTAAGAAGGATGTTTTTATTGATGGTAACATGGAAAAATCCAAGGAGTTCATTGAACGACTCCAAATGGTACATTAAACAGTGCAAGATCAACTTGAAAAGAGTAAAGGCAAGTACAAAATAAGGCATGACAAGCATCATGTAGATCACAAGTTCGAAGTTGGTGATGAATGGATTAATATTAGAAAGGTGAGGGAATTGTATTCTCACCCGTTGAACAATGGAAATTGATCTTGTGGGGTCCAAAAGTCTTCATGTAGGTAGGACTAATCAGGTACTCGAAAAGTAGCTCACAATTAATAGTTCTTGGATTGGTTTGGAACCTAGATGACTGCGTACTGCTCGCCATCCTGAATCTGGCACAACGCATTTCTCATGAAACAAACACTGTATGCTCCCAGAGTCATGTTATATTCACTTTCCAAAAAAAGCAATTTTTTTGCAAAATTGGATAGCCTAGTCAATAGTCCATACTGCTGATGTGGCACTGACTGTGCAGATGTATGTGAAAATTTGATTGGTAAGCAGGCTCCTCCAACGAATTGTAGGTTGACAAGTGTCAATCTTTTATTAGCTCGGTTTCAACATTTTTGATTGGTTGGATTGGTGGCCAGCCACGAGCTGACATGTGGCCCAGCTAGAGGCCACCACATGGCAGCCCGGTGGCCACCAAAACTTTGGGTCGAAGTCTAGGCAATATCAACGAGCGTCAAACCCATGACCACACAACACTAATCCAAAGCCTCCACCAATATGCCATACTCATAGTTCTAAACCATGTAAGAACTCCACATTTATTTAAATGTTAAGAGCATGCCAATTCTGGGAGAAACCAGCCCATGGGAGTCAGGCCTTCGTTGCGCAACCATCATATGACCACCAGCTGAATGGGAGAAGGGGCTCGGCCAGCGAGGGTGTGGCATTGCCCTTAGCCCCAGGCACGTGGCCTCATTTCTTGGAAATAAAGCGTTATAGGACATTTAAAGTGTTCGACAATTTCACCCGAAAATTGACAAAATTGTCGCTCTGTTAGCCCATTTTGTGGCAAATTTGTAGGATGGTGCTATATTTTGGGGAATTTGTAGTGCGATTAGAAAAATATTGGGAAATGCCATAACTTGATCAATTTTTTACCAAATAAGGAGCAGAAAGAAGTTAAACATTTTTGGGCATTCTAGAGCCATTGGAATATGTTTCAAAGCTTTTTTTAGCATTGTAAACTAATGTATTCCCATTTTTTAGCATAATAGAGAATGCCAAGCCATTTGAATTTGGACCAAGGAGACGTAACCCAAAAGGGGTGAACTCCTTCATCATGTGGTGCTGTGATACTATTTATGGTGATGTTTATGTCTATTATAAGCTATTGTTCAATCATTTGTTTATGTTAATTTGCACCTAAAATTTACAGAAAAACACTCAAAAACCCATATTTAAACTTCCAAATAATTTAATAAATCCTCAAGCACCTTTAAAATATATTGAAAAGGAATTTTATCACATCAAAGCTATTCTTCCAAATTAGATCAATAAGAGTGTTAGGAAGTTCAGGTAGTTTAATCTAAATGGTGCCAAGCCTGGGTAACACAAGACTTGACCTATATGAAAATTATACTGCTTCATTTACATTCTCAGTGAAGTCTTCAGAGAGTATTTTCTAGAAGTTCATGTGGCAAGTTTCATCTATATCAAGCAGCCATGCATCCTTCAAAGAAAAATATGACATATGAAAGATATCTTTAGTTACTCCAATATTGTAGTGGGAAATAATGGGAAGATTTAGGTGCTTTATATTTTGTTGGATATCATGCCTAATCTTTCTCTTCTTTTCATTCTTGCTTGATTATTTCCCAAGGGATTTTGCGTGTGGATGCATAATTTTCATCTATATTATAATAAATAAAATGGAGATCAAACTTCCCCCCCCCCCCCCCCCCAACCTCACATCTATTGTTCTTTATTTCACATCCTCTTTTACCACCCTTTCCACTAGAAGAGTCTTGTCACTCATTATTTTATTTATTTGCAACGAAAAAAAAAATAGGGAATCGATAAGTTGTCTTCCTCTTCCCAAAATATTTCTCTCATCCTACAAACTTCTCCACAAGAGTCTAAAACGTATTGTCCTTGAGTTGGGCACTAACTTGTAAGGATTGAAGATAATGATAATACGTAATATATAAGGCCTTGAAAAATGATATAAGAGTGATGTCCATTTTAATTCTAGCGGATTATACGCATGCATGATAGCTCTAATTTCCGTGCTTAGTGACAAGGGATCATCCTCCTTTATCTCCAAGTTGAATAACTTGATCATCAACTAAACTAATTCTAATTATAAGTGTGATCCATATAAATATTTTAACTTTTTTAATGCATCATAAAAATTTATAATTGGGATAATATAATGACTCACCTCTTCACTTACAGAAGCAATAATTAGGGAATATTCCTTGTTATCCTTGTTCTCCCATATGGTGGGCTCTTTATCTAGTGTCAGCTTGGTAGGAACATTGTCACCTTCTTTACAAACACCTTGCCATAAGTCATTGAAGAGAAGGGTATACCTAATATTTCTAAACCATTCATGGTATTTTTCATTCTAGTGAGAGCAACATTGAAAATGGAGATGAGAGAATGCATATTTAACAAAGATTTAAGTTGAGATTGTGCTGATAGTGCTAGACCCACCAACATTCAGGGGATCTCCTTGATATGAAGTCCCAACTAGACCTCACACCATTTAGAGTAGGAGTCCCAAAAGTGGGTTTTAATGTTATGCCTTGACTGTGAAAATGCGTAGAGTAAAGTATGTTAACTTTGGGTGAGAAGAAGTGTGTGACCCTATGGAGAGTCAAGTAGGATGCATGAAGGTTCCATGGTATATTATACTTATATGGTTTTCTTTAGGGAGGAATCTGTGTTTCCGTAGTTATATACATACACTGTAATTGTTGTTGACTCGACATCCTTCCTATTTCTTTGCATTAACTCATCTTGTACAAACATATTTTGTCATTTATTACTTACATGGAATATAGGATTTCTTAGTTAATGGAAGATATTAGGTAATAATAGTTATCATGACTATATATATACATATTTATACACACAATTATGCATGTAATTACATATAATTATTAGTCCAGAGACTCGATGGATTCTTGTAATGGTAAACCATTGTAACTTCTCTGTGTCCTAGCCTTCCCATTCTTAGGACCGAATCTATGGAGTCTATAAAGTGATACATAAATATCAATATTCCAGGTATATAACATGGGAATAAACCCTACTGTTAACCCTTCAAATAGGGGTTATATTCTCTATGGTCAATTGCCTTTGCTTTATATTTGTTTAACACAAAAACTTATTATGTGTTCATAGATTACATCTTTACTATTTTCACATGTAAACATAGGTCTTCTAGTTTACATCTTCATCTCCTAATTTCTTGCAATCATAGAGTTAGTCAAAACAACATATTCTTGTTTAGAAAATTTATTTAACTTCCATTTTTCGAACATATTATCAACCACTTAGCTTTTATTTTCTTCTTAAAATTATAAATACTTATTTAAAATCCCTTCAGAAATAAGTCAGAGGGTTGCACATTCCTCCCAACCTTGAACTTACTTGTTTAGTCAGTGCCCCCCAAGTTCTCCCTCTAAATGTTAGATAGTATTAGGTCAAAGGATAATTTCAATTCTCTACCTCCATAACCTTTTGTAGAGTACCACTAATGCTTGTCTGGGTTTACCATTCTTTCTGGTAAGGTTACCAAGATATTGTATTTATCTCCCATAGTCGGTTGTATAGGTCCACCACAAACTATTTCTCTCTAACATTTTAACCTTTTTGTTGGTGTGTGTTATCTGTCCCATATTTTTTTCCTTCTGGTTTCTCTTCCAAAATCTCAATAAAATATAGGAGGAGGACTTTTTTCTTCCTTTTTATTTTTTTTCCTCGTTAGGCATAATTAACTTGAATTTTTTTTCGTCATAGTTAGGGGTTAATCTATCATGTTAGCCTCAGATTAATGCACTAACATAAATTCTCATTTATTGTTATTTTTTTTTTAGAAACTGAAATAACATTTCATCACACGTCTTTTAATTTCCTCAACCCAAAAATAAGTAGAAGTCACACAATAAATCTTCCTAGGGGTATTACACAAACAAAACATCCTAGACACTGTTTTCCTATTTTGCGGATTCTGAATAATTGAGACTTTCACAATTTCAATGGACAATATCATTGATGACATTAGAAAAAATTACATCATTTCATATCTATTTGAGTTCACTTACATTATGCACTTAACAATTTAAAAAAACATGATTTTGTTTTTCATTTTTTCACTTCTAATTAATAATATTGTTTTCATGTCTTTGTAAGGATTTTCTATTTTATTTCACAAGGAACTGCTATATGAAATTACAATTTTAGGAAGCAATAAAAACAAATTTATACTAGCATCTTGATTTTGTAATCTAATATCTTTAACAATTATGTATAGCTATTAAACATTATTTTTAGACTTTTTTGAAATATTGACATTCCAAACAATAGAACTAAATTTTTTTTGGCATAGTTTCATACATGTCATAAATTTTGTAAATTTAAAGTTAATGTGAGGAATTTTTGTTCAAGAAATTTGGTATAAAACAAATGCATATATATTGGATTTGTTGTTTGTTTCTAGCTCTTCTTTATTGTTTATTATTTAGTAAAATATTGTTTTACTCCTTTTTATTGTTTATTATTTAGTAAAATATTGTTTTACTCTTTTTTATCTCATTTATTTTATAGCCTTGTAGTGTTAGTTTAGTGTAAATATGGGTTTTTCTTTTTTCCTTTTTATTTTGTCTCCTCCATTACCTACTTGGAAGAAATATATAAGAACAATATGGGGCAAGATAATAACTAAAAACATGGTGTCCAAATAGCTATTTACCTTAATGCAAGCAATCATATAGATGCTATATATTGAAATCTCATTATGTTCTTCCTTATAGCTAGTTGTCTATGTAGTAACATGATTCATTGATAATAAAAGAAACAAGGATTAAGAAATATAATCTAAGAGAAAATGAAATACCTAGCTAAGGCAATATGTGGTATTGAACCCTTCTATTTGGCTTTATTTTTTTATCCCCCACGATATCTCTAGAATTTCCTTTCCACATCGTTGCAGCTCCAACAACTACCGAATCAATCGGTGTAAGCTTACATTGATGTCTTTTTCATGTTGCACATTCAACTCCATATCACCAATATTAAAGACTGCTAATTATAAAATTTAATTCTCATTTGATAATGGTTTTTCATTCGGAAGTTGAGTTGTTTGATAATACTTCCTTAGAGGAGGTGTTTATTTGGGACTTGGTAGTGGAATATAAAGTAGCTCCTTGAACATGATCTCCTCAAACTAGGGATGTTTTGTATCATGTTGGTCCTTCTAATATGTCTGCTACCTCATTCCCCACACCTCATAATACCCCTAGTGTACATTTCATAAAAACAACCCAATTGTTTAGCACTTAAAACTATGTGCCCAACAAGACTCTTTTTACATAAGGAGAGCAACTAAATTCCCCTACCCCTTACATTTTTTTCTCTCAACTTGTTTTTCATTCTCATGACTACTAATGAGGTGAGCACCTCTATTTCACCTGTCTTTACCCATAATTGTCAAATGCAAAATGATTTTGCGACTTTTATTCTAGACAATGAAAGACAAAACAATCTTGCGGCATAAATCTTGGTTCATCCCCTTAGCCTTCCCATTAGTATACACCAAATCCCATTTCAACTCAGCTAGGTCCCAAAAAAAACCCTCATCTTATTTTCTCCTATCATTTTGATGTCACCTTTTTTATTGGCCCTTTCCAAGATATTTTGGTATTATCTTGGTATGTGATATTTATCCTTTCAATTGTGTAGATTTGCTACTAAACATTCTATACCAATAGGCCCCACACAATTTTTTTCATGCTAAAAATAACCAATACCACTTGCAACGTGAAAGTGACACCTATGTTCTCACAATCTCATATCTAAAATCAAGCCAACTTCCTATTAAGAATATTTAGCCTATCGGTAGTAGTTATGGGCGTGCAGAGATGTCATGGATCATCACTGAGAAACTTCACGAACAATCACTGCAGGAAAACCTCTTCCCATTGACGTCCGATTGAGATTTTTTGATGCTTTCCTCCGAGAAAACAGAAATCTGATCCCGGCAAGCTTTTGGTTAATTCCGTGCTTTTGACCTCATCTCTTTTTTAAGGTTTTATTAATTTTAAATGTCATTCAATTCCGTCCTTATCACGTCATCTCATCTTTAAGGTTTTATTACTTACCATGGCTATCACTCCTTTCAAAATTAATTGCTAATCAGGTCGGGGCGTGCGGAGAATATGTGATGGCCCCGACGTTATTTGATTTCGAGGACCATCCTGTTGACAATCTTATCCTCAAAACTTTTGGTTAATCCGTCATTTTCACCTTACCTTTTATTGCATTCTTAATATACATTTAAGCAAAATATTATTATTATTATTATTATTATTATTATAATTATTAGCAAAATATATTATTATTATTATTATTATTATTATTATAATTATTATAATTATAGTTTCAATTGAAATGTAATTAGGAAATATATTAAAATTTTAGTATAATCTGAATGAGAAATAAAATAATGCAATGTGAAATATATTATTATTATTATTATTATTATTATTATTATATATATATTAATGTATATATTATATTAAAATATTAATATATACTATAATTACATTAATTTTTTTATCACTATAGGTTTTCTAGTTTCAAATGCAATTAGATTTTTTATTAATATTTTTATGTAATATGAATCTTGAACAAAAAATTAAAGAAATATAAGTATATATAAAGTTAATATTAATTTTCTATATTTATATGCATAAATACACTAGTTCCATTAACAATTTTTTTAAACAAATTTATAACTCACTCATTTTTTTATTATGAATTTAACATTTACAATTATATATATATATATATATAAAAAAAAACATTTAAAAAATTATTTATAAGGAAAATAACTATATATAGTGAGAAAAACGTATGGATATATATTTTCTATTTTCAAATGTGAATTTTAAATAGAAATATTTTTGTGCCAACTATAATTTTCTATTAGTAAAAAAAGTTTAATATGTATATTTTATATATAAGGAGAGAATTCTTATTCCATTAAGATGTGTTTTAGAGAGATTTATAATTCATTAATTGTTCAAATTGACATGTAAAATTTTAAATATTAATGACAAAAATAATATTAATATGCCTTGTGTACAATTAAAAAAGAATTATATGTGTTTTCTATTTCCAAATATGACTCGGACATGTATTAACATATTAATATTAATATGTAAAATGTGCATTATAAATAATATATTTCTATATATAGAGAGAGATTTTTTTAAGGGAGATTTATGATTCATTTATTTTATAATATGGAATTGACACAGAACATTTTAATTCTCTCTCTCTGTCTGTGTGTGTGTGTGTGTGTGTGTGTGTGTGTGTGTGTGTGTGTGTGTGTGTGTATATATATATATAATTAAAATAATTTTATATATAAAGAGATTCTTATGGATATATATCTTCTATTTCAAAATATAATGGGGGATGTATTAACATTTTATTGTGTAGAGTTTGAATCACTAATAAAATATTTCAATGTCAACTATACATACATACATACATACATACATACGTACATACATACATATAGTGTTGTTTAAATTCAATAGAGATCCATTTTAACTTTGAAAATACTAAGAGCCAAAATAAATCAAATATTTGAATATGAAAACCTTTCCATTGATGTTTTGCATTGAAGACCTCTAATCAATATCTCAATTTCTAATTGATGATTTCCTTTCTTGCATGTTGATATATTATTTAACCAAAATTTGTTTTTAATATAGGAAAACCATACATCAAAGATAAAGAAAACATGAGGAACCATGGAGGGGAAGGTTTGGGATGTTGAAAGCAATTTTTTATAATTATTATCTTATTGTGTATGTATAAGGGAAGGGAAGGTTTGGATTTAAGGGAGAGCCTATTTTTTCATGAAAATAATGTAATGCATGCATTGTAAGGTAGATATACATATATTATTATACGATTTACTCCTTGATGTTGATAACATTTTCTCATAATCATGTTTTTGATGAACTACCATAGTGATGGTACTCTAAATAATTAAAACATAAGGCCTATTTAACCCCTCCTTGGCACATAAAGGGTACATTAAACCTTCATTTTTACACTTAATGACACTTTCCTAGCTTAATGAAATATATAGGGATTTTTCATAAACTTTGAGGATATCCACCCACAGATATTAATGGGACCTACTCGCTTCTACATAAGATTCCCAACTTGGCTGGCTGAGGGCAGTAAATACTACTTCATACTATAGCATGGTGACCCAAGAAAATGATCCATTTTTTAAGGGATTTTTGGAGGGAAAGTATTCCTCCCATCAAGGATGTAAGCCCCTATCCATGTTGTATAAATAAGGGAATCAAGTATCCTAATAAAAGAAGTGGCGGTGGAATAATATCATATTGAAGAATGTGAATAATAGAATAAGTTTACACTCCAAGAATGTTCTGTAATTTTGTCATGTTCAACCAAGGTTTTAGTCAATTGAAGTGATATGTGATCTCAGTTCTTAGTCTACATTTTTCTTTAGGGTTCTAGGCTTCCCTTAATTAATACCTACCCCAGGTGCTCTAGATCCCTCTCGTACCTTTTTTCCATGTATTTTTCTATCTATGTAATTTTATTTCTTAATGTTACTTTTATGCATGGTTTTAGATAGTTCATGAACAATATTTTCTTGCATATTATCTCTGCATTTGGTTATTATAATTATAGTGGTTACATTTTTAAATTGGAATTCCTATTTTTCATTTAGTTTAGTCTCATTTTTTTGTTGATTTGTCATCTATCATCCATTGCTATTGTTTCCGACTTGTGATCTATTTTGAAACTACATAAAGCCATACAACTGTACACTTTTCTAGATTAATCATACCATAATCTCGTGTTATGCCTTAGACATGTGTACTTTGTCATTTTATATCTTCACCTTAGCTTTGTTTCCCTCCAAACATGCCTCTAGCATGTTCCCCTGCTCACTAGACTATCTCTTGTAGGAAAACAAGAACTTCTCTAGTGGTTTGCAACCCTCCTAAACTTTCTTATATTTTCACCCAACTCGTGATTTTATTATTATAATATATTACAATTCTCCTTGAACCCTTAGAATAAAATTTAGAGGTTGAGATACTGTATAGACTACTTTACTTCAATTGTTGTAGAAAACGGCTTCTTTTCTACATAAGTGTTGGACACAATCCTCGCACCATGCAGATGGTAATGACCTCCGTAAACGACACATTTACTATGATTATTGACTTTGGAATCCTACATGCTCCAAAGTTAGGCTTTATTACTTGTAATATTTTATTTCGGTAGTGTGTTTTCTTTCCATGAAAGATGGAATAATTGTGCTTTCATTTCAATGCAGCTTGAATAATTTTCCTTCCTATATTGCAAATAACCTAGGTTTGTGTGTTATCTTCCTTTTGGCCTAGCCATTTCCTATAATTTTAGCTTTCTTGTAGCAAAGAATACTTATATTGGTCTCTCTATGTGTATATTTCATTTCAATTCTTCCACCTACATAAAAGTAAGGAAAAGGGAGAGATGGTTCCTACAACACATATAGTTATGGCCTCTATTGAGTTTGTACAAACCCTGGGAAGACAATTAAAGTTGACACCCTTAGAAACTTCAACATTGTTTCTATAATACTAAGTGACATACCATTGCATAGGAAATGTCAAATATGTACCATATGTTTCCTTAGTTGATATAATATTTCTTTCATTTCATCCTCTAAAAAAATACAAAATTCATTAGCAACTATTTTTCAAAAAATACAAAAAAACATAAAATTACATTTTCCTCAGAGAATTATGGACAAAATCCCCCACTTTCACTAACATCCAGCATTTCTCAATTGACTATGAGCCTCCTTCCCTATCCACAGGGATAGTTGAGGCCCTTTTTCCTGAGCAATCAAGGATCCTTGAGGAATATAGGCAACCATATGTGTTCAAAATTCCCATTAGATAGACAAATGGAGAGGCTAAAATGAAATACATCAATCCATATGTCCTTCAAAATTTCCATGGTTTAACCACAAAATATCCTGACACATTCATGTTTGAGTTTTGTCTAGTATGTAGGATGTATGATTATATAACTGATGAGAAGAACCTAAAGTTGTTCCCTTCCACTCTTAATGATGTATCCCTTCGATGGTTCATGAGCCTAGAAGGAGACAACATAACCTCAAGGGATAAGGTGAAACAAGCTTTATATAATAAGTACCAATATGATTACAGAGCAAGGAATACCAGACACGAGATGTCTAGAAGGGAAATATTTCAATTGAGGTACAAAAGGGCACACAATTGCACCTTGGATCTAGACTCCTAGAACATAGTCATAGTAAAAGGATTTATGGAAAAACTAATGGAAACACACAACCTATTGACCAGTGGAGACATATACCATCTCACTTATGATTATATAAAAAAGTATTCAAACATAATTTAAAGGGCACTAGAAAAAGAGGTGGAGCAAATAAAGGCTCGGTAAGTCTTTCTTCCTCCTTCATGATCATTATAAATGATATAGGAGGCATGATAGTGAACATGAAGAATGAAATCTTACATACATTTTATATGTAGATAGACACCTTATAGATCAAGAGAAATCATGAGGAAGAAGAAAATTCAATATGCATATTCTGCCCTTAATGCACTAAAAGTTATCCTAGGAATGAACGTACTTCCAATGACATCAAAATATGTTTGGTATCTGAGGAGAATCATTTTATTGCTAAATTTCCATCTTTTCTAGGAGGTAAATCAATCCTCCCATCAGGGAGTCAAGCCCCTACCCATGTTGTATAGATAAGAGGATCAAATATCCCAATAAAACAAGTAGGAGTGGAAGAATATCATAGTGAAGCATGTGAAGAATAGTATAAGTTTAGACTCCAAAAAAGTTATGTTTTTTTTTCATGTGCAAGAAACCTCTCAGTCAATTGAAGTGACATTTGATCTCAATTCTTAGACTAAATTTCTCTTAGGGGTTATAATATTCCTTTGATGAAGGCCTACCCTAGGCGCTCTAGATCCTTCTTGTATATTTCTATCATGTAGTTATCTATATATGTAACGTATTTATTAATATTACTTTTATGCATGGTTATTTAGGTAGTTAATGAACAATATTTTCTTGCATATTATATCAGAATTTCATGATTATATTTGTAGTGGTTTCATTTCTCAATTAGCATTCTTATTTTTCATTTAGTTCCTCCTTTTTTTGTTAGAGATCATCCACTTGTTGTTTTTTCCTATCTTGTACTCTATATTCAAACTATAAAACTCCCTACAACCCTAAAGTTTTATATATTAACCATACCACAATCTCATGTGATGCATTGGACATGTGTACTTCATCATTTTATATCTTCTCCTTACCTTCATTTCCCTCCAACCTTGCATCTAGAATTTTTGCCTACTCTCTAGACGATCTCTTGTAGCAAAATAAGAACTCCTCCTGTGGTTTGGTACCCTCCTAAAATTTATCATAATTTCACCCAACTCATGATTTTCTTCTTAATATATATTAAAATTTTGTTGGAACCATGAGAATGAAATTTAGAGCTATAGAGACTATGTATAATCCTTTATTTGAATTTTTGTAGAAACTTCTTCTTTTCTACAAAAGCGTTGGACACAATACTTGCACCATACAAATGGTAACGACCTCCATAAATGAAAAAACTAATATGATTATGGGTTTTGGAGGCTTACATGGTTCTAAATTATGTTTTATTGTTTGCAATATTTTTTTTAGTAGTGTGTTTTCTTTCCTTGCAGGATAGAATAATTGTTCTTTCATTTCATTGCAGATAAAATAATTTTCCTTCCTTATTGCAAATAGCCTATCTTTGTCTGCTATCTTTCACCTGACAAGCCATTTCCTACAATTTCAATTTCATGTAGTAAAGAATACTTAGATTTGTTAGTGTACATATAAATTTTGTTTCAATGCTTCCACCTACACAAAAGTTAGCAAAAGCGATAGATGATTCCTTCAACACATATAGTGTTGGCCCCTCCTGAGTTTGTATGAACCCGAGGAAGATAGTCAAAGTTTAGAGCATTGGGAGCTTCAATATTGTTGCTACAATACCAAGGATCATCACCTTTTTTTACCATTGCAGGGAAAATGCCAAACTATGTACCATATTTTTCCTTAAGTTATATATTATTTCTTTCATTTCATCGCCTACAAAAATGTAAAATTCATTAGCATATTCTTTTTAAATATATATATATATATATATATATATATATTATATATATATATATATATATATATATATATCAACACATTTCTATCTTTTATTCCTCATAGAATTATGGACAAAATAGGAAAATTATTATCGTAAACAACCACTTCCACTAGCATTTAGCCTCTCTTGGTTGATTATCAGCTTCCTTCTCTATCTACATGGATATTTGAGGCCCTTTTTAGTGAACAAGAAAGGATCATTAGAAGTTTTTTGAAGGAGAAATACCTTCACGCCCCACCAACACTCTTGGTGAATATAGACAACCATAAGTGTTCATATTTATTCCCATTAGATAGATAGATGGAGATGCTAAAATGGAAGAAATTAATCCATCTTTCCTTCCACACTTCCATGGTTTGATCACATAATATCATGAAACCTTCATGTTTGAGTTTTCACTAGTATGCAGGACACATGATTATACAACTAATGAGTGTAAGCTCAAATTGATCCCTTCCATTCTTAAATATGTATCCCTTTGATGGTTCATGAACCTAGAAGGAAACAACATCACCACATGTGAAAGATGTGACAAGCCTTCAATAATAACTACCAAGATTATTGTAGAGAAAGAGATATTATAAATGAGATGTTCGGAATGGTGCAAGGAGAAAATTATTCTATGGAAGATTTTGAGGAAATATTTCAAGTGAAATACAAAAGGGTGAATAATTTCACCTTAGATCTCAACTCCTTGAAGCTAGTAATACTACAAGGATTTAGGGAATAACTAATGGAAACACTCAACCTATTGGAAAATTGAGACACATACCATCTCACTTATGATGATATATAAAGGTATTAAAAAACAATTTAAGGGATACTAGAAAAAGAGGCAGATCAAATAAAGGCTCAGTATGTCCTTCCTCCTCCATGATTACTAGAAGTTATATAAGAGGCATGATAGAGGACACAAAGACAAAATATTGCATACATTTTCAATGCGACTACACACCTTATATATAGAGAGAAATCACGAGGAAGAGGAAAAGGCATTATGCATATTCTTCCCTTAACGCACCAAAAAATATCCTAGGAATGCATATCCTCTTAACGTCATAGAAATATGTTTTGGATGTGAGGAGAATCATTCCACTTCTAAGTTTCCATATTTTCCAGGTCTAAAGGTTGTATACTAGGGAGAAAAATGGAGTATGGAACACCTATTCTTTGTCAACCAAAAGATTTCGTAAGCCCCTAGGTAGTTCCAACAATTTATGAACTTCCCCTCGCCTTTTAATGCTAATTATAATTCTCATTATCAACCATGGTGTCCTTAAACCTTCATATTCACCTATTCCAACTCCTTGGCCATATCCTCATAAAAATAATACTCCTCCCTTCAAACCATGTCCTACTTAACCTCCTCAATGGGGTAATAGGATGGAGGCCTTAGGTGGCCCAACTACCTACTCTGATGCATCCTCTTTAGCAATCTCAAGCACCCAAAATAATTCCTACAAATAAGCCAAAATTTCCTTCCCAACTAGATATGAATCCTAACAATAAGGAATCCCATCTAGTATACAATGGAGAAACTACTTATCAAACTTATGTTGTAGAAATCCAGGAAATCTAAATTAGGTCTGGGAAGGTCCTTCTATATGTTCATCCACCTCCTCCAATAGAATATCTAGGTAAGAAGAAGGAAGAACCTGTACCTCAAGTCACCCAAGGAAAGCCTCCCTATCTTGAGAGTTTGACAACCCAAAAAGCACAAACCCAAGAAGAAGTTGAACTTCTAGGAGAATTGAAAATTTTGTATGTCAAAATCCCTCTCCATCAAACCATAAAAGATGTTCCTATCTATAAGATGTTCATTAAAGATAAATTTCTTCAAAGGCCTAGGAGAAATAAAAATGATGTCCCTACAATAAATATCATAGGGAGGCTAGTTGATCTTATTCTTCGGAGAGTAATCATACCCAAGACTTAGATCCTAGGATCCTAGTAGTAGATGTGCACTATTAGGTTCAGTTTTTAAGCATATCTTACACACCTCTTTCCCCATTCTTTTTATCATTATATCTCTCTAAGCCTATGAATTTTATGTCCCAATTACCATTTTCCCTAGTTATAAGAGAAATCCTTTCTCAACATATTATTTTTCCATCTTTCATTAAATATCGAATGAAGTGATGTCTTTTTGAGATGGCTAACCAACGTAATTGTGTAAGAAGCATTTTGGTTATTTTTATTTCAGGTGTGACCTACAACTAAGGAGTAAGGATGAGTAGCTTTTTCTATTACTCGATGTTACACTTCAAGGATTTGTTTTCACAGTCTGAAGTTTTATTGTTATACCGCAACCGCCAAAGGCCATGGTTGTTGTCTTCAAAGAAATTTTTCAAGAATAATGAATTATCTACAGACAGTCAAGGGATCTCAGCAGTTATGATCGTGGACATGGTGTAACTTGGATTGGTATTTTGTTTGGAAACTATTTGTAACACTTTCTATTCTTCTCTTAAAATTTATCAGGATGAGAATCGTGAGATTCTCATGACCGATTTGTTCCCTAATTTTTGGGGGTTACAAAATTTATAAAAAGGTTCGGTTCGATGAAAAGGGAATGAAAAAAGAGGAACATCATCGACATTTTGATCTTGTAATTTCCAATCATTTTTAATACAAAACACTTCTGGTGATGTTCATATAGATCTTGTGTTGCATTTTTAACTAGTTTCCATTTCATCCTTGTGCCCTGTTAGGGAGGAAGGGCCCTCCTCTTTAGCAGGGATTTTAGTAGTAGTATATTAGTTGTTTGGATTTTATTTCTTTTAAGAGAGGATTCATGAATTTTTTTGTATTAATTGTAGTAATTATGCACTTCCTTTTTTAGGTTCATTATATGTTGTTACACAGGATTGGTTAGAACTATAATATTTAATCAGCTGATACATCTTTATTAATGATGTGTGATGCACATGTTCATTGAGAAAAACATGAGGTGTGATGAGTTAATTTCATTCCTGTAGAATGTATTTCTAATTTTTGCATGAGTGCTTTAAGTTATGCAATTGTATTCAACCACATTTTCTTTCATTTCTTTCCCTGGTTATTATGTATCAACACAGATAGTGCAAACACCTTTGAAATAAACAAACTTACCCTGGTTCACAACTAAATGCTTGTGGTTCAATAAAATCAAAAAGTGATTAATATGGCCCAACATTTTGGTGCCGTTGTCGGGGAAGGTAGTTGACGATACAGTCAGCCAATGTGTTTTATTAGTATAGTGTTTCTAGTGCACTGGTGTTGGGTGGTAAGATGAGAGGTAAGAGACTGTGCATCACTCTAACATACCTAAGCAGGCTCACCAATGTGATTGTTAGAACACTTATGGTGTGTTAACTTTCGAAATTATTTTTTAAGAAGTGTCCTCAGTCTTATAGTCATTGGGTGGTAAGGAGAGAGGTAAGAACTTTTGCATCGCTCTAACATACCTGAGCGTGCTCACTACTCTAACAAATCAGGCACTTGGAGTGTGAAGTAATTACACATAGGATCCATGTGTAGAGTGTATGAACATAAGACACATGAAACATAATAACTCTAATATACCTATAGGAAAAATGGGTCATAAAAGGAACAAGAAAAGCATAGATTTCAGGAGGAAAACATTCAGTCAGGAATTAGTTTCAAAATTAGAGAGAGAAAAATCAAATTCATAGAGGGATACAAGAAAAATAGGACCACATAAAGTTGTTACTTCCATATTAAGGTTAGAAGCATCTGGCTCCTTTGTCTTAGGACCTCATCACCCTCAAACTAGTATACATACTCCTGAAACTATAGATTTAATTTGAGAACCATAGGGAGAAACTAGTGACAATAACTTTGGATCTGAAGGCCAAGAGGAAACCATTGGGGAGCACCCAAAGCTAGAATTGGAACAACATTCTTTTACTTATCAATACCCAGATTTGGGAAGTTCTGTAAAACAGGCAGCCCCAGAGCAGCCTATACAATCATTAAAAGAATCTTCATCTAGATGACACTCACCTGAACGATCTTTAGGAGAGGACTGATAAAAATAAGGAATAGGGGAATCTACAATGGGAGATAATAACAAAAATAATAATAACAATATTAGGACTGATGCCACTGTTACCACCCTTGAATTCCCAGTAGGTGATATAAGGGGCAAATCTCCCTTGAAAAACATTCCCTTATCATTTCTTCCATCTTTTTAAGGAATGATTATAGAAGAACCTGATACATTCTTGTTTGAATTTGATGTCCTGTGTAGGAGCTATGATTATATTTCAAATTCTTGAAAGATGAAATTGTTCCCTGCTACTCAAAAGGGAGTAGCATTAATATGGTTCAAGGGACTGGGCTTTACTACTATTCAAACATGGGGAGATATGAAAACTACCATTCTGACAAAATATCAGGACAACTGTCGGTCGAAGGGCTTGAGGGAAGAAATATTCACGATGGCTCAAAAAGAAGAAGAAACTTGGAGGATTATGTGAAGAGATTCCACTATAATCTACATAGATCTAAACATAGTGATTTGGATCCATAAATCCTAAAAAATATATTCATACGGTGAATGAGAGATGACTACTGAGATACATTGAATCTACTCAAGAATGGAGATATATCTCAAGAATCATTTGAGGAGATAATAAAACTCTACTTAAGATGCTCAAGAGGATCATCATGAGGAAGAAGCATGACGGAGGATGCCTCCATTGGAATACAAAAATCTGCAAATGGAGGGGTGACCAGAACTGAGATTGGGAACCTGTTTGAGAATACAAAGACTAACCTCCTTAGTACCTTATCTGCCCAACTAAAAACTACATAGGTAAAAAAGGTACAAGATGAAGCCGAGAAATATTTGGCTATATTCTGACTGAAATGTAAGGATAAACATTCCTTGTGGGATTTTAAAGTCAACAACATAACCTTGTGTGGCAGTTTTTATTTGGAGAATTCTACAGGCTATTATCTAGAGCTTCCTAGACTAAAATAAGTACTCAAGGAATCACGTGAGGAAGTTTAGTCATCCTACTTCATTGGGTCCAAGAAGCCTTAGTAGCCATAACCACTAGGTATGGCTCAAGATTTTTACTTTAATCCATGGAATAATGTATATAATGGATATAAATTTCCACGAAAATATTCCTCTCCTCCTCTAGCTTAGCTTTCCTCACCATGGAACTAGTGTTCTCCCTCTCCACCTTTTCAATGCCCTCCATCTCAGTCATATTCTTGGCCCCAAAATTAGAGAGGAAATTCTTTAGGTCCAACCCCTTCTGAGTTACCAATACAACAATAATTGCAGTTTCCACCTCTCTCAACCCCTATTGCTACACCTCCAATACAACCCCAACTACCTCTACAACCTAATCCTAACCTAAATAATAAGGTAGCCTAGGCTTTAGAAGCTCCTGCTTCCTTCCAAACTTACTACATTACTCTTACTAAATGTATTGAAATCCATATACAATCGGGAAAAGTAGTAAAAACCTCTCCTGGTATCACTGAGGAAGAATGTGCAACTCCTAAGGATGGTCCTGCAAACCCTCATGACACTACTACTGTAGGTCAAGGTGATGATGTTGCACCTATAAAATGTAACCCGAATAATGTTGGTACATCTGTATCATCTCACCCAGTTGTTACAGTAACTAAGGTCCCTCCATATTTGCAAAGATTATCATAAACTAGGATGAATTCACAACCTAACCCTGATTTTCTCAGAGAGTTGAAAAATATACACATCAGGATTCCCTTGATGCAAGCTATCAAGGACATTCCTATCTATGTGGAAATAGTAAGGGACCTGTGTGTTAAATAACCTAGAAGAAAGACTAAAGATCATGCCATTGTCCATGTGATGGGGAAATTATCAAAATTAATTACTAGTCGTTCTTTGTTGACTAAATATAATGATCGAGGAAATCCTATTGTTACCATTTACATTGATGGGAAGACCATCCCAGATACACTAATTGGTTTAGGGGAAGCAATTAACGTAATGACTAAAGAATTCTTTACCATCCTAGGTTTGCACTGGATAAAACAAACACCTACCATACTTGAATTAGCAGATAGGTCCCGTGTTACACTAGAAGTGGTATTAGAAGACATAGTTATTATAGTGGATTCCTGGAGATATCCAACAGATTTTATTATCTTGCAACCCAAATCAAATTCAGGGGGTCATCCCTTGATCTTGGGAAGACCCTACTTGGCCATTGTGGATTCATTTAGAGGTTGTAGGTTAAGTTGTATGACAATTTCATATGGCTAGGCTATAAAAAAAATCAGCCTTTATGCCCTTGCAAAGCCAAGTAGGGAGTTGGGAAATCCCTTTTGGGATGAGTTCGAATCTGAATTAGGTAACTCCCAGCCACTTCTTACCCTCGGTAAAGCCCAATACATTAACGATGAGACCGTTGATGATATTATAAATGGTTTTATCAGTAATCCTCTTTATGTTACTTCTATTGAGGACTCAGGGGAGGAAGAGGCTGTGGAGGATCTGAGCTTGGAACATATTAAGAGCACTATGAACATCAAGAGTAACTTGGTTGAAATAGAACCAAGTAAACATCAGAATGTTAACTGTTGGCTGGATGGGCCCTAACCCAATTTTAGCATTATTTAACCAAGAAAATACCTACACTACTGGCTCTTTCGGCATCAATACTTGGAGCGCAAACAAAAGTCTCACCCGAAGCACTATGGGGGGATGTAGGAACCACGTTTTCGCACCCTGAGATGGTTGTGATGTCAATCGTCTACCTTAATCCCTGCCTTTGCACAGATCGATAAGCCTTTAGGGATTGTCGATGTACTTTCTCTTTCATATTTCTGAACCTCCGTGAAGGTATCCGACTATCCTTCGTGCAACACTAAATGATTATTCGGTCACTTACGCGCCTCTGTAACTATGTTACTGTATAAGTTCCCGAATTACCCTATGTGTTCACCAACTTTACAATGCAATTAAGATTGTATTCACATAAACATATAATATTACTTGCGTTCAAATAAGAGATAGAAACAGATATATTCGCGCATCAAATTATCATTATAATGTAAACCCAAAACTTAACATAACATAGTCGCATGCAATAACCAGAGGTAAAATACACATTAATTTCAGAATACTTCTTTTTATTGATGATTCAGGTTTCTAACACAGACTCTATCCACCCTACGCACACAGCTGTAGAGGTTTTCATACTCAACTGTGGACTTCTACCCTATGACTCTGCGCACTCAGCTACAGAGCCTCTACCTATGCTAAGACTCTTACTCTTAGCTCAATGGTACCAAACTAAAAAATGACTTCTAAAAACTACTTAGAATTATCTTACTTAGCTCCTTTTTATACAATCCCATGGTTCATGGACCATGGGTGGATCTTTATAGCTAACATGACTTTTGACAAAACAAGGGTAGACAACTCTTAATGACTCTTTACATCATCGTGCTCCGCGACCACAAAATGCAGAGACTTTACATTCTTTATACAAAATTTTGGATTTCTTCCCAAAACATAGGCTTTTAGCCCTAAAACTGGCTCTTAGGGGAAATCATTCCCAATAGGTCCCCAACACAAGCATGGTGACTCACCCTCAAGTCATTCTTCTAGCACGAAGATCTTGTTGTGAAGACCTCCCATCTCGATCCGGAAAACTGCTACCTCAGTGGTGCACTGTGTTGATGCCTGCTTCATCTCCTCGACCAATTGCTTTGTCGCTGGCCCTGCGCTATCAGCTTGTAGCTTCTGTTGAGCCTCCTATAGACTAACCAGCCTACCTTCAATAATGTCTATAATAAAATAGGCCTTGTCCAATGAAGGCTTTAAGTGAGCCTTTAGCACTGCTTCATTGTGATGAGCTGCATTAACCTACTCTTTCAACGCCTTGGCCTCCTGCAGCTTTGCTGCCTCTGCAATACATCTTTTCTGGCCTTTGTAATATCCTCATCATCCATTGTAATGTCTTTGACCTCATCTTCCTACTCTAAGTTAACCACCTTGCCCTTCTCCTGCATGGTGCGTTTGTCCTTCTGTGGGTGCTTTCTAGGTGATGGGTGCACCAGCTGCGGTGACACA
Source organism: Pinus tabuliformis (assembly GCA_031772625.1). Lineage (NCBI taxonomy): Eukaryota > Viridiplantae > Streptophyta > Pinopsida > Pinales > Pinaceae > Pinus > Pinus tabuliformis. The sequence continues at coordinate 572,401,669 of CM062805.1, read as the reverse complement.
GCTTGCTTTCCTTTCTTTCCCTTCAGCCCCTCCTTAGTCGGGGTAGGCCTCAGCCTAGGTGACCATGGTGACTTAGGTACTTCAACAGGTATTTCTATAGGAGCAACGTCTGGGGAAACTCCCTCTTCTGCCATTGCCTCTCCAGCACTCATGGTTTCTGCGGGCGCCAACATGATGCTTGTCAGAAAGTCTTGCATCTCCTTCGGCAATCTCTCAAATGTTGAACTCATTGTCAAAGCCTCAAATTTCTCACACTCCATGTGCACCTGAGAGCTCAATAACTTAATTCTCAAAATGCCAAGTGCTTTTTGCTGGGCAGCCACCTAAAGTTTATAGGCATTTTTGAATCCAAATCTGACCATTCCCCCCAAAATCAGTTCATTAGTGCTACATTGAGGCTAATTTTCAAATATATTTCCCATAAATTCCAACTTCAACTTCCCCCCCACTCCATTTGGCCATTTTTAAATCGTCAAATCATGAATAGTGACTTTAACAGTCACTTTTTGGCTGCCCTGTGTGGTTTCTCCCTTGGTAGTGCAACTCTTTGTGCTCTTTTGTGGACTTTGTGACATCCCTTCATTCTATGAAGTTCTCTCATCGCATAACTCCTCATCTTGGGTAGTGTAGTTTATAGTTCCATGCCTCCTTTTAGCTACCTGGAGCACTAAGACTGTGCTTCCCTCATACAGTTACCTAGACAAGTCACTGGTGTATGGCTCAATTGGCTGCCATTCACCTTCCCTGGGAAGGGTTCTCCATTCAATTTTACCAACTGAACTGCTCCACCATCGGTAATTTCCCTAATGACATAGGGTCCCATCCAATGCATCCTAAATTTCTCTGGAAATTTATCAAACTTACTGTCATACAAAAAAACTAGATCATTTACCCTGAAGGTGCAGAGTTTGATGTGTCGATCATGCCATACCTTTTCGCGCTTCTTTTGAACCTGTTGATGAAATCCAGCTAGAAACCTATCCTCCTCAAGCTCTGCTAGCTACGCGAGCCTCTCTTCTAGGGCTCCATGATCTGTCATTCCTGTGAATGCTGCTATGTGAAGACTAGGCACAATGTACTGCATCGGTATCACAGATTGAATGCCATATACGAGCCTAAAAGGCATATGTCCAGTCCGCTTCTAGCAAGTCATTCTATAAGCCAATAGTACCGTGGGTATGCACACATCCCAATCATTTCACTGAGCATTGCAAACCTTTGTCAGTGCACTCTACAGTATCTTATTGAGTGCTTCCACCATCCCATTAGCCTACAGGTGATAAGTTGTACTTTTCTAATGATACACTTGAAATTCCTCCATCATGCGCTGATTGTTTCACTAATAAAGTGCGCACCACGATCACTCATCAAAATCTTTCGCCAACCAAATCTTGTCAGCACATATTCAGAAACAAAATTTGTTGTTGTCACGCCTATGCAGTCCTTCACAGGCTACGCCTCCACCCATTTGGTCAAGTACTCAGTCGCAGTGATGATGTACTACGCACTCGTCTTCTTTGCTTGAGGCTAAATCGGTCCCAAAAAGTCTATTTCCCATTTCTCGAAAGGTTGTAACGTCACCTGTGGGTTTAGAGGCATCTCATCCCTCCGTGATGGCCTCCCAGTTATTTGAAATACATCACATGCCCTACAATATGATTTTGAATCCTTATGAAGGGTTGGCAACCACAATCCTTGCGTAGAATCTTTTGCGATGTCACTTTTCCTATGTAATATCCTCCCGCGCTCCCCCATGAGCGTCAGCAAGGATACTGCTTCTTTCAAACTTTGTCACATAATGTCGGAATATTTCATTAGATCCCATTTTGTACAAGTGCCCTACAATGACAAAAAAATCTGTTGTGCGCATCACTAATTCCTTCTTCTACTGACTTTTATATCCCTCTGGAGTAGTTCCTGTCATCAGGAAGTGTATGATATCTTCAAAGTGACTATTCATGACGTGCACTACAAAGAGTTGCACGTCAGGAAGTCCTTCCTCTAAAGTAGTAGGCTCCTCTCTAGTTTCGATGCACAACAGATGATATTGTCCCCCATTCAACTGTCCAGGTTTCCCAATGACTTCAAAATCATACTCCTGGAACAACAACAACCATCTATAGATCTTACCCCCCAACACAAGCTTATTGACCAGGTACTTCAACATGGAATGATCTGTATACATCTTAAAATGTCTGCCCATCAAATAGTGCGTACACCATGGCTAATCCTCCGCGCTCTGTGGTGGAATAGTACTTCTCAGCCTTGGACAACTTCCTGCTCACAAATTCTATAAGATGGCTCAATTCTCCCTCACCAGCCTGTGTCAATACTGCTCCCAGTGCAATACATGATGCTTCTTCATGTACATGAAATTATTTCTTCCAATCCGGGAAGATCAGGATTGGCACGGTGACCATTTTCTCCTTCAACACATCCAAGCACTTATGACATTCATCATTCCTGCAGAATGTGAAATCCTTCTTCAACAGTTTTTTCATAGGCACGGTGATATGGGCATAGTTCTTGATGATCTTCCTATAGTACCCGATATGTCCTAGTGTTACGTGTAACTGTTTCACACTTCTTGGCACCTCCAAGTTAATTATCACCATGATCTCTTTGGGGTTGACCATCAATCCTTGTTTGCATGCCACGCAACCCAGTAAGACCCCAAAAGGGACACAACACAAAATTTCTTTAGATTGAGCGTGATCTGGTATCTTCGACATGTATCTAGCATCAAGCACAGACTTGCCACATGGTTCTTTACGAATACAAACACTATCCAATGATCAAAGTATACCTCTAGAAATTTATGAATGAAGTCTTTGAATGCCGCAACGACTACGCGCGAAAAAATCGCAGGCGCATTCTTTAACCCAAAAGGTATTACCGTATACTGAAAGCATCCCCATTCAGTTGCGAAGGTCATCTTTCATCTATCTTCAAGCATGATTTTAATATGATGGTACCCAAAGAACCCATTAGTGAAATAGTACACTTCTTGGCCACCTACATTGTCCAATACTTCATTGGTAAATGGAGTCTGGAAAGCATCATGCACAAAAGCATCATTCATCTTTTTGAGATCTATGCATATTGTTATTTCATCCTTCTAATTCTTTTCATGTACTACCATAGGGCTCACGCAATCAAATTCTTCTACTGGTTCAATAATGCCTACAACAAGCATCTTATCTAACTCTAAGCATACCTTCTCCTTATACTTCAGATTGAGACGATAAGGCCTTTGCTTTACTAGCTTTGCGCCAGGTTTTAATATGATTTTCATAATGCCCAAGTCCCCTATTATCCCTTTTAAGTCTAAAAAATTTGTAGGTAACAAATCCTGGTATTCGTAGAGAAATTCAACCTTATCTATTGTCGTGTCATCCTAATAGTCTCAAATCTTCACAAATTTTGTCTTTGCCTCTGTGCCAATGTTTACCTATCTAGTTTTTAGTGGCGCAATTATGTGTGGATTCTCTATTTGCGGTCCTTCAATGTCGCGGTGACCCTCAGTCTCCAGAATATTAATATTTCTGAGATCCTTGTATTCTTCTTCAACTCACATTATAGCATTCCAGCGCGTGGCTTAGCTAAGTAGTCCAATCAAGTTGAGTCAGGTCCAAAGGATCCTGTGGTATCCTAAATATTAATGCTTTAACCTCTTGTAGCACTTCATCAATATAGTTAAACACATATTCAACGTTGAATGTCATTATGAACCCCTAGCGTAGGATGTCCCATTCTTCAGTGCCATGGTGGAGCTTTGTTTCAAAGTACCAATTCATCGGTATAACATCCATGGTATGACAGAATAGGTGCACCCATTCAGACTAAGGCTCCTCTCCATAAGCTTTAGTCCATTTGGCCAAGTGATCGTGTGGTCATCCATTCCATCATACTTGTCGGTCATCCCTACTTTGAGCCGTACAAAATGTATTCTCATCATCCTCCTATATTCACGCCAATCATCAAAACTATCTTTGTGTGTACGCCACCATCGTGCGGGCGTAGCACGCAACACCCAATCCAAATCCTGGAAGCAATGATTCTTTGACAATTCCCTTTCAAATGTATCCAAAAACATATCTACATCAATCAAACCATCATAAGAGGGCAGATTTCTTACCTCCGATGACATACATCGCATCAACTTAGTCATCATATTATAGCACAGCGTAGATACTTCATGTAACTGATTCTGCCAGTGCTCCAATTTTTTTCTGAGTCTGATGTGCAGGAAATTTTGTGATACCATGCAATGTGTATGCCTGATGTTGGATTCACCCAGTCTTGATCTCCCATTTTTTTCTTATATATATGGTCCAAATCGTCACTAACTTTGTAGTTGCAGATTGGTTTAGTATAGCGCAACCCTTCTATAGGATCCAAGGGTATTACTATGTGAAGTGATTTCTTTTCAAACGTCATCTTTCACTTCTTCAGGTTAATCACCCCATTCATGTCAGTAGCCCAATCGATCCCAAGGAGCGGAGGTAGGGGTTCCTGTCATCCACAATTTCTATTACTTTAAAATTAGCGAATGTGCTCATGCCTTCAATATCTATAGTCACCCCCTGGAATCATCCGATGGGGATGATATTCTGTTGATTTTCCATCCTTAACTGAATTGGAGACCACTGCAGCACAGGTCTCCCCATCCACTCCAATTTTTGTTTCAGAAGAACGTTAACTTCCGATCCTAGATCCAGAATGACTTGATCCCTTCCATATCCTCCTATCTGCGCAGTGAGTCTCATCTCACGTCCTATCCTTTCCTTATGCTTACCAATATTTCTGACTATGCATGGTTCACCAGGAGAATTTTCTTTCCCAATGCACCTATTTATTAGTTCATGTAACCCCTTTACAGCCTTGCTGTCATGCAGAAGCTTCATGCAGGTCTCCAAGAAGGTAGTATGCATAGAATGATCCACATCATCAATGGTTTTATCTCGTCTTCATGAGGTAGAGGCCTCAATGAAGCTTTTATTTGCTTCCATAAATGTTTCACGTGCACGCTCCAGATCAAATTCAACCTCCTTCTCTGGAGTTTTGTGGACTCACGTAATTTCTTTAGGTTGTTTCCCCTTATCTTTTCCCTTTTCAACTGCACTTCGCAGTATTATATTTACATTCAGATCCTCTTTGCGAGGCTCTGCCCTCATCATCTGCAAGTTCTAAGTCAGCGGCGAAAGCTACGTCCCCTTCTCTAGTATCCTTGCTAGCAACACACAACAATATTCAGTCTCATGATCAAACTGAGTACAATTTTGGTATGACATACATGTCAGGTTGGTGCACTCCCATGCATAGTGTGTTGGTCCTCCACAATTGTAACAAATCACTTGTCCCTGACCTCTGCCAGTTCCTCCTCCACCTTGGCCTTGTCCACGCACTTAAAATCCTGTTCACACTATCCTAATCCCTTAATCATGAGGCTGTGTTTCTGTCTGAAATCTATAGGTGGGTTTTCTGGCCATCATCAACTCATAACTATGGAAGTTGCACTTGCCATGACCCACCGATTGACAAAAGTTGTAGAACCTATGTCGCGGTGTCTATACAAACTTTTGCAGCAAACAAAAATTGCCATTCATATGTTGCCCTACTACCTAACATATAGCACACATAGCGTAGGCCCCATGCTTTTCCCTGCTTGAGCTTTCAGCCTAAGAGGTATTGGTCCTCCTGCTACAACATAATTCATGAAGACTGGGTAGTGGTCCTTGTCATGCCCCTAACTTTTGAATTTCAGGCACCATATCTCTTCGTGCACTTCTGGTCGAACTATATTATCATTCTTCAGACTGTGCAGTTCTAAGAAAAGGTTCTACAGGTGCGCATGAATTTGTTGAACCCCTAGATTTGGATCTTGCATCGGTGTCTCATGTAGTCTCATTTCAATCTCCAAGGCTTCCACTTGGGTTGTAATCTTTTATTGTGATAGTGCAACCTTTAGATGAGGCAGGAGCGAAGCCATGGACCATTCGTAGTGTTGCCCATATGTCAAATTCATATTAGCCTCTCAGATCTTATGCTTCAGTCATTGATCCAACTCCCAGGGTGTCTCACCTTATTTCATCAAGATTTATTTGAATCCCACAATCAACTGTGCTTCAGACTTAGTTCTATTGAATTCTTTATTCAGCACGGTCTAGATCTTTGCCAATGTGGTTGTTGGGTTATTATTAGAGTACTTAATGTACCAGGTTAGCGCACACTCCTGCAAAGAACTAACCAACTTTTCCATCTTCATGTGATCATCTATGATCCCCTGAGCTTCCCGCACAGCCTTCGCGATGAACCAAAATTAGTCCGGGTCCTCATTTCCCAAGCCTTTGAACAATGGCAGTTTTATTGAATTTGCAATACTGAACTGCAGTGGAGGTGGCAATGGTGTGGGTGAGGTTGTAAGCGATGAAGGGTAAGATGGAGGTGGTGTGGGTGGTTGTGGTATTCACTGGAACCCCTACCTTATCAGTTGAACAACACTTCACGGAGAAGCTTGTGCTTCTCCCTCATCATCACTGAGAGGAGGTCCAATCAGCGGGCTATATTCAGGGTCCTTTTTTCCTTCGTTCCTATAATTTCTTCCACTTCGCGTAGCTCCAAACATCAAGGTAACTACATAACCCATTTCTTGCATAATAGCATCTTAATCTGGGTATTTAAAGACTTCAAATACTTACCTCGCAGACCCTTGAAAAAGCGTCGCTCTACTTCGCTATAACTGACTGAAGTATTGACTGCGAACTCAATTACAACACCTCTGATGATACGATCGAGTTAATGATCAAAAGCACAATTGATCTTATCTTCAGAGGCATCCAATCTCTGCACTAACTCCAGGGTCTAGACAATTGGACCATCAAGCCTCCACCTTCCTTGGCTATATGCTAACTTCGCGTTCCACTCGTATAATTCAACTGGGAATGAAGAAAAGAAAATTTTGTGTATCTCTGTATACATATATCTCTTCAACCATTGCTCTTTCATCAATCGCAGATTCCTGTTCTCCTTTGCCTCGAATTCATGGATTTTTCTATCCAACTAGTCTTCAATTTCTTTCTTACTTGGATTCTAGTGATGTGACATCACACATCTCTCAAGCAGATCTAGGTCCCAGAAAAGGAACCATTTTTTGGCTTGATGGGCCCTGACCTAGGTTCAGCGTTAGTTAGACAAGGAAATCCCTACACCACTATCCCTTTCAGAATTAGTCCGCGAAGCGCAGACTGAAGTCTCACCTAAAGCAGTATGGGGGGATGCAGGAACTAGGTTTCCGCACCCTGAGATGGTTGTGATGTAATTCATCTACCTTAATCCATGTGTTCATGCAGATCGATAAGCCTTTAGGGCTTTTCGATTTACTTTCTCTTTTGTCTTTCACAACCTCCATGAAGGTATCCAATTGTCCTTCATGCAACCCTAAACGATGATTCAGGCACTTACACGCCTCTATAACTATGTTACTGTATAAGTTCCCAAATTATCTTAAGTGTTCACCAACTTTACCATGCAATTAATATTGTCTTCACGTAAACATATATTCTTACTTGCATTCAAATAACAGATAGAAAAAAATATATTTGTGCATCAAATTAGCATTATAATGTAAACCCAAAACTTAAAATAACATAATTGCATGCAATAACTAGAGGTAAAATACACATTAATTTTAGAATACTTCTCTTTATTGATGATTTAGGTTTCCAATACAGACGCTATCTGCCCTGCAGACACAATTGCAGGGGTCCGCGCACTCAGCTGCAGACTTCTACCCTAGGCCTCTGTGCACTCAGCTATAGAGCCTCTATCTACACTAAGAATCTCTGTCTTAGCTCTTAAATGACACCAAACTATGAAATGACTTCTAAAAAGTACTTAGAATTGTCTTACTTAGCTCCTTTTTATACAATCCTATGGTCCGCAAACCATGGGTGGATCTTTATAGCTGACATGACTTTTTACAAAGCAAGGGCAGACAACCCTTAATGAGTCTTTACATCTTTACGCTCCACGACCACAAAATGAAGAGACTTTACATTCTTTATACAAAATTTTGGCTTTCTGCCCCAAAATATAGGCTTTTAGTCTCAAAATTGGCTCTTAGGGGAACCCATTCCAAACATTAACTCAAACATGACTCGTGAACAAAAAAATTGTTGTTACAGTTGTTATAGAAGTATAAAGGGGAATTTGTGTGGGATTACATAGATATGAAAGTAATTCATCTTAGCCTGTGCACCCACCATATCTATTTAAAAGAGGGTTGCAAGCCTGCTAGACAACCACAATAGCATATGAACCCAATACTTAAGGAGGTAGTCAAAGAAGAATTGCAAAAGCTCCTAAATGCTAACTTCATTTATACAATTTTTGATAGTGAGTGGGTATCCCCACTTTCCATTGTCCCTAAAAGGAATGGAAAGTGGAGACTATGTGCAGACTATAGAGAACTTAACAAGGCCACCAAAAAGGACAATTTCCCTTTTCCATTCATAGACCAGGTCCTTGATGCCTTGTATGGAAAAAAATTCTTTTCGTTTCTAGATGGGTTTAGTGGTTACAATCAAATATAGATTGCCCCATAAGATTAGCATAAAACCACATTTACCTACCCTTGGAGAACCTTTGCATACAAATTTCTTCCTTTTGGACTCTGTAATGCACCAACAACTTTTCAAAGGGTGATATTGGGAATATTTTCAGATCTGTTACATGACTGTTTAGAAATATTCGTGGATGACTTTACACTTTATGGTGAATCCTTTGAAACAACATTAACTAATCTTGAAAACGTACTAGAATAATGCGTACAAACTAATGTTCCTTTAAGTACATAAAAATGTCACATGATGATGAATGAAGGATTTGTGCTGAGACATTTTATCTCTGTTGATAGAATTAAAGTAGACCCTGTTAAGATAAAGGTAATTCTAAAAATTCCAATTCCCAAAACACAGAAGGAGGTACAAATTTTTTTGGGACATGTAGGGTATTATGGAAGGTTCGTAGAATTTTTTTCAAGAATTGCATCCTCTTTATTTTCTCTACTTGTTAAAGATGTGGAATTGTTTTGGACTAAGAAATGTGAGAAAGCCTTTACATAATCGAAAAAGTGTGTATCAGTTGCCCTTGTTTGTGACGACCAAACTAGAGTTTATCCTTTCATATAACCACAAATGCATTTGATGCTGCTGTGGGAGTTGTGTTGGGTCAGCTGGAGGACATAGAACCTTATGCCAGCTATTACATAAGCAATAATTTGACCCTAGCTAAACTGAATTACATGGTCATAGAAAAAGAATTTCTTGTTGTAGTGCATTCCATCAACAAATTTCGACACTGCATTATGGGATATCAATTGTTTGTACACACTTACCACTCCACCATTCGGTTTTTAATGAATAAACTAGTTACTAATGGTAGGTTTACACATTGGGTATTTTTGTTATAGGAATTTCACATAACAATCTTAGATAAACCTGGGGAAGACAATGTAGTGGCTCATTTTCTTTCTATTTTGACTATTGGTGATGAATGCATGCTTGTTGAAGATTCTTTTCTCGATGAATATCTTTTTTCTTTCTTCAACTCACTCACTGTGGTATGCAAACATAGCTAATTATCTTGTTGTAGGAAGATTCCCAAAACACCTATCCTCACACAAGAAGAAAATAGTTGTTTAGCAAAGTGCAAGATACTCTTGGATCGAAGGAAACCTCTATCACATTGGATCAGATCATCATATCATGCATTGTGTCAGGGAGGATGAAATATTGGATATCCTTAAATCTTGTCATGAAGAACCTTATGAGGATAAATTCGCAGATAAAAGGAAATGGTATAAGGTGCTTTCAATAGGGTACTATTGGCCTACTATATTTTAGGAAACAAAGAAAATTGTGAAAGTATGTGATAGCTATCAGAGAATGGGTTAATTTCTCTAGTCAGATGAGATGCCGTTACATGCTTCGATAGTTTTAGAGCCATTTGAGAAGTGGGCCTTAGATTTTGTAGGGCCAATTAATCCTCGATCTCAATAAAATTCCTACATCCTGGTCTGCACATATTATGTCACAAAGTGGGTTGAAGCAAAGGCACTAACCAAAGCCAGACAATAGGTTATTTTAGACTTTTTTTTGAAAACATTTTTGTTCAATTTGGGATTCCTCAGGAAATATTGACAGATGGAGGGACATAATTCACATCTCGTTTTATCCAGAAGCTAGTTGAGAAATACAAAATCTTTCATAGGATTACTTCAGCTTATCATCCATAGGAAAATGGCCAAGTGGAAATCGCCAATAAGGTTACTAAGGGAATTCTTACCAATATTGTGGCAAGTCACTAAATGAATTGGGCTAATAAACTTCCAGAAGCGTTGTGGGCATACAGGACTACATGGAAGAACACTATGGGATTCTCACTATAAAAATTAGTGTAGGGTAAAAATCCTTTATTTCCCGTAGAGTTCGAAATAAAGACACTGAGAAAATCACTACAAGTGAATCTAGATTTGGCTACAATACAGAAAAAATAGTTAAATCAGCTAAATCAACTTGATGCGAAGAGGTTGGATGTCATTCATGATTCAAGGATTCATGATTCATGATTCAAGGATTTCAAGGGGAAGCTTTGCAGCAGATGGTTATGTCCTTATGAAGTTGATATGGTCTTTGACAATGAGACAATGAATTTAGTCACCATCGATGGTGCTAGGATACCATTACTTGCTAATGGGCATCGTCTTCAGTTATATCACAAACCAACGTCACAGGAATCATTTGTCACCATTGTCTCAGAGTCTAGTCTTCAAATTATAGGAGCAGGGGAAAGTTCTCTCGCCCTACCAAATTTTTAATTCTCAATAAGTGTAACAACTGAAAACTAATTCAGTTGGTGCCTGATACACCAATATAAAAAAAATATTAATTTAAAAAAAAAAAAAGACAAAAAATTAATTAAAAAAATAAAAATAAAATAATAATATATAAATAGAAAATATACCTGTGAAAACCTCTTATAGGGGTGCAGGAAGATATGGTAACAGTTGAAAGCTACTATGTGGAAGTTGTTACACATTTTTTTTCCTTGTAACAACATCATCTATTTCATAAACTTTATCTTATGTTGTTACACACTTGATTCTTTTCCTTCTTTCATTAAAATATTTTCAAAGTAGTGTAAATAAGAGTTCTGTTGTAAAGAGTAGCATTAGCGATTACATCCACTGTTACACCTATAACAACTAACAATTTTCATCAATAAAATGGGAACAATCATCTACCTTAATAAATGGTATCACCTGGATGTTGTCATCGAAATAAGTGACCTACTCAACATCTTGCCACCCGAATCAATCAAGTCATGGGTACTTTTTCACCACATCACCCCCGATAAGTCATTCGAAAGGTATATAGATTTTCTTCATTTAACGAATATGGAAATTAATATGATATTCCATCTGATGGTCAAGGAAGTTTGTCGTATTAAAACTCAGGGGGAGGTGAATCATTTCACAATATATAATTTAAATCAAACTTAAAGTGGTATACCTTGTAATCATTGGAAAATCTTGCAATCATTATAATCTTTTTATGTCAATCATTCCATAGGTTTAAAGTACATTTAAGACATATTTCCATGACCCTATATTAATAATGATACCATAACGCATATCGTAGGATCCCCTAATCTGGCATCCTTGCTTTTACTACTCCAATATCTATCCTAGCGAAGCACTAATTCTTCATTTCACATAATTGTTAGAAGAGAAAGTATACAGTGCACAGAGTGTATTTTCTAAAGCAGAGATGGGAGGAGCAGTTGTGAGGCACGATCCCAATTCCACAGAAGCATTGGAGAATTTCCCTGAGCCATGCCATATTTTTAAAGAGGCAGGATGGTTCAAATTGTTTGAACGACTCAAAGGATCCAAAGAAACTATGGCCCTATAATTTTCCAAGAAATTTGAAGAGGAATCATATGAACGTTAGTGGGTTGATGTTAGAAGTCATTGAAGAAGTAATTGCAAGAGTATCAGTATTGCAATCTGAAGACAAAATATGGTTTAGCCAGAAAATGAGTGATGCTTCCTCAAGGCATAATTTCTACAAGGGGAGGAACAATTGGAGAAGAAGGCCGTGGGAATTGATTTATTGTCGATTCCTCATCCATGAGGATAATTTTCCTTTTACATTATTGAATACATTACTTATGAAGGATGGGCAATATTAGTGTTTAATTATAATTTCCCATTGTTAAACCATCTCCAACAAAGGAAATTGGTTAACCTTCCATATTTTTTTTTGGAGAACCTCAAGCATATGTCTGCTATTGTGAAGCTTGCTTGACATTCGTAAACTTGTGTCACCAATCTTGACCTTATAAAATTAATCATAATGGATGCCCTAGAACACCAAGGCTAGATATGGAAAGATTTTATGAGAACAAGAGGAGGACTTCACACTGGAAGTAAAATTAAACCCCCACTGATGCTCCAAAGGAAGCTAGAGTAGCTAAAGATCAAGGGTAATCCTCTAGGAGAAGAATCAAGAAAAGATCATTGGAAAAGCCAATAGGTGGTAGGACACCAAAAAGGACGGTTAGAGTCAACACCCACCTAGAACCCCCAACAACATATGGAAAGAGGTCAAGCAATCATACAGATGCAAGGGAGAAGAAAGAAGAAGAATAGGCCCATCCTAAAGAGGTTCCTTTACCAGGTAAGGATGAGACCCAAACCCTGCTGTGTAAAATTGAAAAATTAGAGAAAGAAAATAAAGAATTAAAGCAGCAATTAGAGGATAGTAAATTTGAAGCAACGGTCTCAGGTCTGGATACTTTGGTAGAGGGTGTTCACTGTTGATAATATCTAAAAAGAAACTACACCAGGATCTATATGTACAACATTTTCTAAGAATTTAGCAACAGTTGGGTATAAAGCTGGTCCTGCAAGTACCATCTCGATAGAAACCCAAACTGAACCCTAGGAAGTTGTTACACAATAACCCATCGAAAATGTTCTTGTTACACAAGAACCAACAGATAGAACAAAGCATCCCACGATGATTGACCTAGAAGCTGAGACACAAGAACCTACAGACAATACTTCTCTTACACAAGAACTAGCAATTGAGGCAAAGGTGCCTTAGGAAGAAGAGGTAAGAGTTAATCCCTAATAACCTATTGATGAAGTTGTTGTTACACAAAATCCAGCAGCTAAAGTAGAACAATTCAAATCTCGAGATGTCGTTACACCTCTATTGATGTTGCATGTAAGAGAAAATGAGATACTAAAGCAAGATGGTGTTTATAAAAACTTTTGTTGATATGAGAATTACATAAATGGAAGAAATTGGCACTCTCTTTGCCAAAGGGAGTGATCTCGCTGGAGGAGCATCAAAAAGTTGTAAATACTCTCAAAGAACAATGGGCTAAGAGGAAGTTGATAGAAGAGTGGACAACAAGGGAAATGAAGAAAATTAAGAAGGAAAAGGAGGAATGAGTGTAACAGTTACAACAAAAGGTTTAGGACTTAACAAATGATAAGCATAAGTTGTACAAACTCTCTATGAACTTGTTAGGGTGTAGAAGGCCTTCCCCATCCTATCCAATATTTCTTTGGGAAATATTTTACTTGTTTCAGCTAAAAGTTGTCTAAGAGAATAAACCTTATTTGGGTAATTCTAATTGGACCTTTTTAGATGTTTTTTGTACGTGTGATTTCGATGACCAAAGCATATTTTCTGAGCTTTTTCTACATATTATGATTTTTCAATACGTTAGCCTGCATATGATTGTATGAATTTTCTCCTACATGGGGGACTTGCAGTTGCGCACCTTCATCTCTTTCATGAAAAATCAAGTAGAATGACATATGGCCATGAATTCATCTTACAACAATGAAGAGAAGGCAACCTGGTGAATAAGAGAATAACTAGGCATGGCAACTTAATTAAGGTGTGAATTTAGGAAGTTTCTTCAGTACCCCTGATATGAGGGAACAATCAACCATCTACAACAGGAGGATTATCACATGTTTCCTCATTCTTTTTGCACAGCTGAAGAGTCAAGCATTGACTGGATGCCTTAAATGTACAAAGGCTGGTAGTGTAAGTCTGCATGAGTGTGACCCTTTTAGGTTTCCTAATTTTGTGGTTGATGTTAGGTGGATTCGAGAATATGCTCTTATTGTGAAATCAATGGGAGCCTTCTCAATAGGGCTTAGATTTAAGTATCCCTTGAGTTGGCTTCCAGTTGAATAATACCAAACCCATTATGAATTGTGTGATTATGAAGATGAATCATGGCCACACCAATTGATGGCTACTTGCAGCTAATGACCAGTTGACGAAGATAATGATGGTGCTTATAGCTTGATAGATTTATAGCAGTGATACAACAATAGTACCTCAAGATTTTTTTGAGGACATGCAGTTGCTTCAGTTGGGGGGATATGTTGGGTGCATTTTTTAATCATATCTTAGACACCTCTTTTCACATTTTTGATCATTCTCTCTCTCTAAACGTATGAAATTTATGTCCCAATTACCATTTTCCCTGTTTATAAGAGAAATCCTTTCTCAACGTATTATTTTTCCATATTTCGTTAAATATCAAATAAAGTTATGCCTTTTTAAGATGGCTAACGAAGGTAATTGTGCAAGAAGTTTTTTGGTTATTTTTCTTTCAAGTGTTTCCTACAACTAAGGACTAAGGATGGTTATTTTTCTTTCAAGTGTTACACAACATTTTGTCACTGTCCCTGTACTCCCAATTCCTCAATCCTAGAGCACCTCTACAGTGAACCCCATATGATTTTCCATCGTGAATAGCATGCCTTTACATCCCTCTTCATATGTACAACATTTCCCTCTTACATCGTTTCCCAAAATGCTTCCTTCAAAACCAGTTTTCAAGACCGGCGCTACTGCTCAGTTCCTTCCCCATGCTGATTTGCAGAGTTTAAAACTAGGCCTTGCACCCAACAACACAAGTGATCCCTTCATCACTCACACCAACCCTCTTTTGGCAAGCTTTTAAAAATGGAGTCGAAGCTTCCAAGTCTAGAATTTTCTTGAACAGAGGTTTGGTAAAGGGTTGGGCTAGATAGAGCTTAGAGAGTTTATTTGGGTTCCTTGCCCCTATTAATATGGAAGAACCAAAAGAGATAAGCCCTCTCCCATCATAAGAGGATCCATCTCACCTCTATAAAAGCTATATACATTCCTATTCCAAGTTGAACTAGTCTTTTTTGGAGCTTGAATAACCAAAAAGATATCAATAGCTTTGGCCTTCTAGTTCATGTTTGTGAAGGGAGAATAGGTGTGTAGTGTGTTTGGTTTGGAACTAAATGGAGGAAGAATTAAACTTCCATTGTTGAGGCTAACCATGAGATGGTAGTGGTGGTGTTGGAACTCAGATTCATCAAAGGAGACCTACAACGTAAAGGCTTCAGTTGTATTTCCTTCATAAGTTTATATTAATACAACTAACTGTTTGTTTCCTACATTGAGTGTCATATTAAATTTGATGGCTTAATACTCCTTGAATTTTTAAGTAGATTGAATGCGATTGTATGCTATCACGTTTGTTTTTGTCTCTTGTGTGTTTGTTTCAGGTATCTGAAGGAAAGAAATGAAAGGAAGTTGGAGCAAGGAGACAAGATCACCATCAAGGGCATTAGCATTCTAAGAGTTAGGCCTCTTATTCAATTTTAATATAAGGAAGTTTACATTAGATTGTTTGTTTGTGACTAGACTCACTCCCTCGTGCTAGAGGGATTGTCTTTTTCCACATCGAGAATTTACCTACGCCACAAATTGGCAACTCCACTGGGAAGCCATCCCTCTCTATTGATTGTTTTTCGTTTCGTGGTTTGTATGAAATTTTGTCATATCACTCATTCCCTTTGGTTTTCTCTGCATTTCTTGGTTCATTGCCTTGATTATGAAATTTAGAGTGATAGGTATAGTTTTGGTCTGTGATTTTTTTTTCATTTAACCCCTTGGTCAATGCTTTCTATTTTTTTACAGTCACATCGATCAACGCGATCTTCTCTTGAACAATTGTGTCATACCGCCTTCTGGCACTTGTTGTCAGTTAGGAAATCGCACCGATTCCTATAGGTTAAAATAAGGGTTTCTCCTAAATCATAACTAGTGTGTCGTTCCCTCATAATTTATGTCTATTAGCTTGTTTGCCTTTATTCTCCATGGATAGAAAGCTTCATTAGCTTTCTTTGTGTGATTGTTTGGTTTGAGATTTCCTTACTTGATTTTTTGAGACTTTGGATGGTTTGTGGCCCTAGGGCATCTAGGTCATTATCCATTCAGCTGCTTGTATGCTCAGCAAGTCAAGTTCTTGGTTAACTTATCTATGCATTTCATGTTTTAGTCCTTATATTGCTTTGGTTTTAATTGAACAAGTTTAAAAAAGTTTTGTTTGCTCTTCTCTTGATTAAACATCTCTTTTCGAGCATATATTACATTGTTTGTCTTGTTTTGGTTGAGTCTTTATAAGATTGGTTTGGAAAGAGTTCTCTTTTTCATGTTTTTCATACGATTGATGTTGATGGTTTTGAAAAAAATTCATTGAAGTGTTTATGTGAAAGATTCATTTTATCATTCCATTGAAAAAATACATCATTCTAGTTTCTTGAATCGATATGTTGCATTAAGTAGCATCATTGAAAGCTAGAGTTGCATCATCATTTGCGTTTGAAATGAAATGAATTTCCTTTACTGTTGAAAGGACTAGTTGAAGTGCATTTGATAGGAAAAATATGAAGTGGAAAGAATTTTCATTATTTTGTTTTCAGAAGCGAAGTAGTGAAAATTCATCTTGCTTTCAGTTGCTTAGTTGTTGCATTGATTATTTTCTCTACTTCTCAATTAGTGTAAACACTCATCAAATTGAAAGGGTTTTGTCTCATTTTGATGCATATAGGGGTTCTTTCGAGTCACATGAATAGGGCCTAAAAGCTGAGATATAATTTAAAGATAAATTTTAAAATGTATTCAATTAGCCTAAGGCGCATTTGAAACTTAACTCTCACATCTAGAGGTCTAGGCTAGAGATGTGTTTCGACGTCTTTAAACCCAGTAGTTGTCATTCGCTTCAGCACTATACAATGCTAGTATGGACTTATGCTCCCCATACTGTCATGTATATAAAGGCAGAGCCAACTAGGTTTATAATCTTTTATTCGTTGGAAGCCAAGTCTGCCACCTTGTAAACGTGATACACTGAACACAACATTCGAGCAGATTGCTTACATGTACTTCTCGGTTTGCCAGGAGGTATTCTACAGTTCACAGTTACCTGGTAATCATTTTCTCCTAGATTATTCTGAGCAGTCATTTTGGTCTTTTTGACTCTTTAAATTTAAATGATCATCGAGCAGTTGCCCTTTCGAGCTCATTCAAACCGAAAGTGATAGAGTTATATTTTCCTTTTTCTCGACTCTTAAAACATGAAAAGGCACTAGTCTATTTCAACGTCTTAAAAATTTGGTTTCCCATGATCTCATTACATTATTGATATTTTTATTTTGGACCACATCGTGAGTATACCTTTAATACATTTTGAATAAGACCTAAAAATAATCTCTCTTATCTTGTTGTTTGACACAAAGTCATCATGGTCGAACCATCATGTTCGCCTAGTTCCTCTTCCTCTCCTCCATTTGAAAGATCATCTCAGGAGCCTCTCCCTGAACTCCCACAATCACTCGAGGATCAAGGTGCTGAACTTGGAATTGTTCTGAGCATTCAACCTTTGTCATCTCTTCCTCCTCCTCCCTAGGATACTAGGTCACCTTATGAATCTGGTCTGGAATCTCCGAATAATCCTAACTAGACTCCCGAGAGTCCGCCGACTCTTGAAGGTTAGCAAGGACTAGTTGTTTATCCTCTGAATCCTTTGTTTGATCCTATTGTGATATCACTACAACATCTATACAGTCCATGCGATCAACTAGGTATTCCTTTGGAATTATCTCCTCGAACATATTTGGTTGTCCATCATCATTTGTTTCCACCCATGTAATTAGAAGGTGAGATCCCAGTCTCCTATCCGAGTCACTAAGAGGTTTCCGCTACACACACTCCTCACATAGTTGATGAACAAGAATATCCATTCCCTTTTGAAGGTTTCCATTACACGAGAAGCATTCCAACCAGTGTTTACCCTGAGTTACGACATGGTTATACCTCTCTATCTTAGTTGGTTTCAGGCACTCCTATTGCCTCGTCATTATATCACAACCCTATTTGGTCATCTGGCACTATGCCTACCTCAGGTCTGTTCATCCGAAACCTGACCTCTCAAATGATTGTGCATATAGTAGTCACTTCAGTTATGGTGCAACTTACTATTCCTAATCCACTTGTTTCATCATTTCAACTAACTCTTTTGGTTCAACTGATGGTCTTGATTCAAGTCTCGGTAAGTTCTTCGACCCCTCCAATAAGTGGACAGACTCTGCAACAACATAGGTGCAAGACCCGAATATGTCCATGATGTTTGGCGAAACCAATGTGAGTGGCTCACAAACTCACATGGTTGGAATGAACCAATCCTCTTATGGTGCCATTCTGAACCCTACTGGTCTAGCTGGATTGAGTAATGTCGAATACTAGTAGCCGAATCTTATTGGTCCATCTAGGTCAAGTAACGTCTAGTAGAAGCAACCATATTTGGCTTAGCTTTAATACCAACCTCCTTATGTACGATATGGTTCACAAGAAATGGTAAATCCACCTTACGTCCCTCAAGTTGGACATTATGTTCAGCCTGGTCCATCTGGCATGCCTTGTGGATATGGGTAGATTGAATTTGGGAACTTTTAGTACCCTCAAGGTGTCACCCCGAGAACTATCCAAGTACCCTTGTAGAAGAAAGGACAACTTTTGTAGCAGCATGGGCAACCTTTGCAGTAATAAGGGCCATCCTTGCAGCAGCAAGGGAAGACAATGTAATAGCAAGGACAACTACAACAACTGTAGGGGTAACCCATTACAATAGTTGCAACATACTTTGTAGCTGTAGATGCAATTTGTTCACCAATCGTCCCAACCTATGCCCTCACAACGTCAACCTCTATAGCCATAGGGAAAAACTTTACAGTAGCAAGATCAGCCCTTGCAGGAACAAGGTCAGCACGGGCAGTAGCAACCATTGTACTCATATTAACAGGGTCAACCTTTGCAAGTTCAAGGTCAAGTGCTACAACACCAGGCTCAAAATCCTTATGTCCAAGGGAAAGAGGTTCAAAATCTTTATGTCCAAGGGCAACAGGTTGAGAATCCTTATGTCGAGGGGCAGTAGGTACAAAATACTTATGTCCAAGGGAAGTAGTTTCAAAACCCTTATGTCCAGGGGCAGCGAGTTCAAAACCCTTATGTCTAGGGGCTCAACAACCTTTTAACTCATATGTTGCGTATTAGCAACCTATGGCTGGATAGTATCAAGGCTACCTAGGCTAGAATCCTCCCTACATGCAAGGTGACCTATAGTGGGGGCAAAATCAAATGCCATATGGACAAAATCCTCCATTGTGGGGGAAAAATCCTTACCAACAAGGATGGGTTCTACATTCCGGGCTTGCATAGAGGCCCAAAAGGCCTTTTAATATGCAATTGCCATTCATGGGCATAATGGAGCTGCCATATGTTTCTAGACACAAATGATCCCATTCTTCATTTACCATACTAGCCTCTAGTTCTATCCAAGATTCTGAGAGATTGTCCAAAGTTTGAGGGAAACGTGAAGGAGGATCCACAAGCCTATGTGATTACATGTCACCTTTGGTGCTCCTACAATTCACATGTTGATGATTCTATTCATGTCCATGTTTTTCAACAAAATCTCACAGTTGTTGTAGCCAAATGGTACATGGAATTTCCTCCAAGTACCTACAATGAATTTAACACTCTCGCTATGGCTTTTCTCACTCATTTCCAGTTGTCAGTCCACTATGAAATTGGCACCCATCTCCTTACGTCACTCAAGCAGGACACTGCAACCCATATCTTTGACCACATCCATTAATGGAGGCATCAGCGTCGCCTGATCAAATTTGAAATTGTTGATCATTTGTTGACAGAATGATTCACCAAATAATTCGTCAGCAAAATTGTCGAGTACATAGCTATGCATGGATGTCTCACTAAGGAGCAAGACATCACTTGTGCCGAGTATTTAGACCTTGTCTACTTGCAATTTGGCATGTTATATGATATGTTACCTGATGTGCTAAGATGGTCATCAGATCTAACAACATCGAAGTCTCTGGATACCCCACCTCTTGATGGAGTGATTGGTTCCATGTCTCAGACCCCCGTGAAATCTTCTTCCAAACATAAACTCGTCTCAAACGTTGGTTCCAATGATCCCTCTTCAAATTCCCCTAGTCTTGGTAAAGCCTCTCAGGCTCACGCTATCCAGTCTACCACAACGGACAAATCCTCTAAGGGTGAAAATAAGGGCAAAGGCAAGGCTAAAGTCGATGCCCCGAAACAAGGCCCTCGTAATTCATCTGCTGGTGATGCTTCTTAGAGGTAGCCCAAGTATATATGCCTCATCTGTGAGGAAGATCAGCACGCTAAAGATTATCCTCGACGATATGAAGTTAGTCTCTTGCTCAAAGGGACCCCGACTATCCTGAAAGAGCCTTTTCCATCCCATGAGACCCAAATGGTAGATCAGCCTCAGTCTTTGGCTTCCTCAGGTTCCCAAATATTTATGATGAGTACACTTATAAATGTGGCTACCAGATTGAAATATTATCAAACACCTACTCTGAAAGCAGGGAAAGAGAAATAGATTACCCCTTCCTCCTCTATCCCATGAAGTTTGTGTCCTCTCCATATAGAGTGTCCTAAACCTGATTCCGCTATTCGACCACATTGTTGAGGTGTGTTGTGAAATTCCTTGTATAATCCACACGCTCGAGCCACTCAACATTATAACATTGTTGAGCATTTGGCTCAAGTGCCATCAGCTGTGTCTGCTTCTCGAGGTCCTTCAAAGCTATCCTTAGTGGAAAGCATTGTTGTCGGCTATTGGAAGTATTGATCCAACTGATTTTGATATCATTTGTTTTGATCTAGAAAACCATGTTCCTCACTTACTTCATCAGATTTCCTTTCTCATTTAGGTGATCATTAATGAGAAAACCATTCATAGGACTATCATTGATGAAGGTGCTTCTACCTGCATCATTTATATCTCTTGTTGGAAGGAAATTTGTCCTCCTACGCTGAACCAATCCCTTCACACACTAGAAGCTTTTGATGGACATGATTCTCGTCCATTCGGTGTCCTTCCTAGTTTTTCCATTACTTTGGAGGGTAAGATAGTTAACATTGAAGTAGATATTGTTGATGCAAATCTTAACTATAACCTTCTACTCAAACAAATTTGGACCCATGATATGCATGTTGTAGCCTCCTCTCTTTTCCACATGATCTGCTTTCCTCATCAAGGGAGTATGTTCATGGTCGACCAATTGTCCTTCCTTGTATATTCCTCCTCGGATGGCATTTTTCCTTATGTGAAACATACAGTGCTCCTTATGAGAGTGTGGGGGCATGAATTTTTAAAGATCCCGCCTTGATGGGTATTTTTCCTATACCACCTGTGCATGTTGCCTCAGCTAACATGATCTCGGTCAAGTCTGATCCTTGGGTGATTCCCTCTCCTGATCTTGTTGATACATGGGATGTTGTCATGACGTTAATCCCTACTTAGATTAATTATGTGCAGATTGTTTCGGCTTCAGCTTTGGTATCCATTGATAATACTATTTCGAGTACATCCCATGACATGTATTCTCAATCCCCGTGGCTTGGTTCTTCAGATTCTCCCGATCCCTTAACTGATGATCTAGATTTAAATAGGAATGCAACAAATTATAGAAATAACCATAAACACATAGATGCAGTGGAAATAATACTTCATTTCATTAATGTAAAATACTGAAATATGCTTACAAACAGAAATGGAAATAAACCAGCTAGGGCGATGGTAGCTTATCTCTGAGAAGAGACGTGGTGGCTACATGCCTCCGAATTGTCTTACAATGAGGCTCGAAGGCCTATTTATTGTTTAGAAATAATAGAAAACCCTAAACATCCAAAAACCTAACCCTAGAAGATGAAACGCCAAACTATGGGCCCCGTTTGGGTAAATTGGTACATCAACTTCCTAGGGTCGTAACTTTGGCATATCACCTTCGTTTGATGCACACAATATCTTGTTAGAAAGATCTATCCGAGAAATACAACTTTTGGAAGATCAACATCGGTCCATGGACCCATGTTACTTCCATTTTTCCCAAAAACCATCGTTTAGGACCTCAAAACGGCTCCGGATGTTCGGGACCCGAAAAACTGCTAAAAATAGTAATTTGTGCTACAATTAAGGAAACTGAAAATGCTGAGAGAAACAATGGTGGGGGTCCAAGTGGACTTGGCAGGTGGCCAACAATATCCACCTGGATCATTCCTCCCTCCTTAGGAAGCAATGGTCCCCATCGTGTTGAGTTCCTCCATGAGATGAGGAAACTTCTGTTGAACTTGGTCCTTGATGAGCCACTTGCCCTGGTGAAGGAGTTGGCCTACTTTGAAAACTTGATACAGTTGGATATTCTGTTGGCGATTGTGCTTGATCCATGTGTCCATGATACAATTAGTTGTATCTTATTCCATGCAATCTATATTTAATTCTATTGGTGTGAGTTGTTCTGCAATGTCAGATGTGTCTAGTAATGGTGGAAAGTATGGACGAAGGCAGTGCACATTGAACACTGGTTACATGCCAAGGAATGGGGGAATGCTGAGCTCAAATGCATTGTCTCCCATAACCTTAGTAATTGTGTAAGGACCATACCAGAGTGGTCTTAGTTTCCGATAAGCTCCAGTAAGGCGTTCCTTTTGCAAATGCAACCAGAATTTGTTTCCCACCTAAAACTTGTGTGGTACACCTACGGGTGAGGAGAAGTTGTTCCTGTGTTCAGTCATGACCGTATTCCTCTGTTGTTATGCTACATGGAGGAGCCCTTCATGGGGGTCATGGATGTGGTGACGATATTCCCCTTACTTTAGGAGTGAATCAGACAGAAAATGAATTTCTTAGTATGGGAGATGAGCTTGTTGCCTTTCTTAGTAGAGATCAAAGAGGTGGCAGTAGGTGGGGCTACCTCCAATATCCTGTATAATGAATTATCCAAAGGAATAATGACAGCGTGAGGCCTGGAATCATACACAACATGTCACCTCAACAATTATGGCTGGCCTAATAGTACATCACAAACATCCAGAGGTGTAACATCACAAAATACCTCATCTGTGAAGGGCTTGATGTTGTAGGGAAGGTGGCACTGCTGGTGAACTTTGAGATCTCGTCCTTCATGAAGTCACCAGATATTGTACGGCTGTGGGTGTGGTGTAGTCGGTACGCCCAACCACTTCATGACCTCTACTGAAATGAGGTTCTTTTGGCTACCATTGTCGACAATGAATTACAGCGGAGAACCCTTCACCCACATCTGTGACTAGAAAAGATGTTCCCCCTCCTCTAGATCTTCAAGCTCCTTTTTCTGGATCTTGGTGATGGCAAAAGTCACACTGGGATCTGCATCAATGATCTTCTTCCCTTTGCCATTCCCCTTGTCGGGCTTTAGCTCAGGGTTTTAACATACATCTAATTCGGAAGCATTCAACTCGGCCACTAGCAACTGCTTGGTCTGACACTCACTTATGTTGTGAGTGGGGCTCTTGTGGAACTCACACCACTTTCCTATGTCCTTTTTCTACTTCGTGGTGTTATTCTTTTCTTACGGCTTCGACAGGGTGTCTTGGGTCACCCTGCCTTGCCTTTGTCCTTTGGTATTTGGATTCGCAGATCCAAAGTCTTTCTTCTTCTATTTTAAATTTTACTCCATTTTGACAGCGTATCGGTACATCGTGCAAAGCGAGGAGATGTTCATGAACTCCATCTCTTCCTGGATGTATCTGTGTAGGCAGTCGCGGTATTTGAGTACCAGATGTAGATCAGAATATTTGATACCCAACTGTGTGCGAAGGGTATGAAAAATGTTGGTGAACTCTCGCACATCTTGGTCCCTTCCATGTTGCAACATGGTCCACTTTATGTATTTCTCGTCGTAGCTTTTGATAGGGCAGTATCGCTCCTTGATGGCATCTCGAAATGAATCCCAAGTGGGTGTGGCTGAAAATAGTGAGCTTGTGCTTTCATCCTTTTGCTCACAGTAGGTTTCCCACTAGTCCTTGACATGGGGGCTGCTTTGAGAAGAGCGAAAGCAATATTTTTCCGACTCGAAAATTCATGAACAGAAAAATACACATCTAGTAGATTTAACCATTTTTTTACAACGTCTGCATTTATTTGACCCTCAAAGATGGGGATTTCAAAATTAACTTGTACCTTAAATGGTGTGGCATTTCTAGAGTAGCTATTAGAAGTCGATGCATCGCCTCTGGGTAGCCGTTGAAGGATTTGCGCAAAGCTATCCATCATCGCATTCCTTTACTGATGAAGGGATTCTTCAAGCAAGATTTTGATAGGATCTCCTTCCCTCTTGTCTTTCTTTTCATCCACCATGGGAGGTCGTTGGGATTTGCAAGGCTGGTCTTGCAAAGGTTCAACCAGTTCAAGCACTAACTCCTTATATCCCGACCTCATTGGGGGCATGCAAAGAAAAACAGAGAAAAAGTAGACCGCTCTAATACCACTGATCCAGATTTAAACAGGAACGCAAAATATTACAAAGATAACCATAAACACATAGATCCAATGGAAATAATACTTCATTTCATTAATGTAAAATAATGAAATATGCTTACAAACAAAAATGGAAATAAACCAGCTAGGGCGATCGTAGCTTATCTCTGAGAAGAGACGTGGCAGCTACATGCCTCTGAACTATCTTACAATGAGGCTCGAAGGCCTATTTATTGTTGAGAAATAATAGAAAACCCTAAACATCAAAAAACCTAACCCTAGAAGATGAAATGCCAAACTGTGGGCCCTGTTTAGGTAAATTGGTACATCAACTTCCTGGGGTCGTAACTTTGGCATATGATCTCTGTTTGACGCACACAATATCTCATTAGAAATATCTATCTAAGAACTACAACTTTCAGAAGAGTAACATCGGTCCATGGACCCATGTTGCTCCCATTTTTCCAAACAAATGTCCTTTAGGGCCTCAAAACTTCTCCAAAAGTTCAGGACCCGAGAAACTACTAAAAATAGTCAGTTGTGCTACAATTAAGGAAACTGAAAATGCTGAGATAAAAAATGGTGGGGTTCGAAGTGGACTTGCAGGTGGCCACCAATATCCACCTGGATCAACCGAGATATTTCCCACTAACGAAATTATTATGGAAATTAGGTCTCTGAAGGAAGCACCTTGGAATGATACTCATCATCGTTCCTCATTCTTGTCTAGCCCAACAATCATGTCTACATGTCTTGAGAATTTATCTTCTCATTCCCCTACCCAACCACTTCAGACATGTTAGAAAATTATATATTACAGAGCAATGGAACACATAAAATATTGCAGAAATATAAACATAGAAAATACATAAAACAAGAGAGACACAGATATACGTGGTTCACCTAGTTTGGGCTACATCCATGGGGAAACAACCAGTCCTTCTTTTATATTATATTATCCAACAAATTGAAGAGATACAACCTACAACAGATCCGCTGTAACACCCTCTTCGCTCTCAATCTCCTCTTTCTTCCTCACTCAGAATACAGATCTACATAGACACAATACAATTCCCTCATATATAGTGAGGGGTTACCTTCTAGGGAAAAAAAACCTTAAACGAAACATAATTTCTACCATCAGATCATCCGCCTAATGAACGGCCCAGATTGACTAGAAATTACTAGACTTTTACAAGGAAATTTTACATCTATTTTTAGCTTCGGGGGCGCTGCCCCCAAACCCTCGCTAGGGGACCACTGGCCCCTACACCCCCCAGCCAGGGGGGATTAGCCCCCTCCCCCACACCCCCCGCATGGAGGGGTGTACAATCTTCCTTGGGTATACATCCATCTGAAACATTTGAATACAGAAGATAATCAGGTTCCACACCAAACAATCTCCCACTTGGAGACTGATTATAGTAACTCCACGCTGCTTCATTTGCTAGACAATGACTCCACTTTGGACCTGGCTATTTCTCATCTTCTTCATCATACTTGAAGACCAATTGAAACTGAGTAGATTCTCAATTTCTCCCTGGTTACAACTTTTGTTAGCATATTTGTAGGATTCTGGCTAGTGTGTATCTTTTCCAGCTTCAATTGTCCATCTTCCAATGCTGACCGTATGAAATGGTCCTTGATTTTCATATGTTTAGTCTTGGAATGAAATGCAGAGTTCTTTGCAATATGTATGGCACTCTGGCTATCACTGTATAACCGACCCAACTCTTGCTTCTTACCCAATTCATCCAGAAACCTTTGTAACCAAATCATTTCTTTACTAGTCTCTGTAGAACCAACATACTTTGCTTCTGTTGTTGAAAGTGCAACAACACTTTGGATTTTTGAAACCCAATTGACAACTGTTCCATTGACAGTAAACACATACCCTGTTGTGCTCCTCCTATTATCTCTATCACCTGCCATATCTGCATCAACATATCCCTGTAGAGCAATGTTTGAACCACCAAAGCATAATTCTTGATTTTTGGTACCTCTCAAATACCTGAGAATCCACTTCACTGCCATCCAATGTTCTTTTCCTGGATTGTTCCTGTACCTGCTTACAACTCCCACTGCATGTGCAATATCAGACCTTGTGCATACCATTGCATACATTAAGCTTTCAACTGCTGAAGCATATGTAACTTTAGACGTATGAGCCATTTCTTCCTGAGTCTTGGGACACACCTCCTTACTTAATTTGAAATGGCTAGCCAAAGGTATACCAACTAGTTTTGCATTCTACATATTAAACCTTTTCAACACATTTTCTATGTACTCACTTTGAGACAATGTTAATTTGTGATTCTTCCTGTCTCTAGTTATTCTCATACCAAGGATTTGTTTTGTAGCACCCAAATCCTTCATTGCAAATGAGTTTGCCAATTTATTTTGAGCAAATTATTTCTTGCATGTTAGAAATTGCAACAAGCATGTCATCTACATACAATAATAATATAATATAGCTTCCATCATTTTTCCTTTTGAGAGAAACACAATTATCAGAGTGACATCTAGTATAACCTTGTTCAGACATAAACCTGCCAAATTTTAGATACCACTACCTTGGAGCCTGTTTTAAGCCATACAAGCTCTTCTTCAACCTGTACACTAGTTTCTCCTTCCCTTTTGCCTCATATCCTTGCGGCTGCTACATATATATCTCTTCCTCCAAATCCCCATGGAGAAAGGTTGTCTTTACATCTAGCTGCTCAAGATGCAAATCTTCAACTGCTACTAGACTTAAAATAGTTCTGATTGAAGTCATTTTAACAATAGGAGAAAATATTTCATCAAAATCAATACCTTCCTTCTGTGCGAACCCCTTCACCACAAGTCTAGCTTTGTGCCTCTGTTTTCCTCCATCTTCTTCCTTCAGCCTGTAAACCCATTTATTCTTCAATGTTGTTTTACCTGCAGGCAACTTGACTAAGTCCCAAGTCTAGTTATGTGATAAGGAGTCCATCTCTGCTTTCATGGCTTGCTCCCACTTCTTCCTGGTTTCTAATTGCACTACTTTTTCATAACATTTTGGTTCACCAGAATCAGTCAACAATACATAATATAATGAAGGAGATTATCTTTCACGGGGTCTACTTATCCTGGTAGATCTTCTAACACCACTTTCAGATGTTTGAAGTGCTTGTTGCTATTATGGTTGTTGTTCTGGCTGTTGATCATTATGATTTTCAGGCACCCTCACTTTTCTGTGATATCATCAAGCACTGTGTATTATCTATTTTCTTTTTCTTGATTCTTTTCCTGCAACTGATTCTTATACAAAAAGTTTTCATTGAATATTACATCTTTGCTCCTAATGATTTTGGGATTTTCATAATCATATAAACGATAACCAAAATCATTAACACCATATCCAATAAAGGTACATTTCATTGATTTTGCCTCAAGCTTTGTTCTATTTTCTTTGTTAATGTGGACAAAGGCTTCACAACCAAAAGTCTTTAAAAATGAGTAGTTTACCTTTTTACCTGTCCATGCCTCCTCTGGAATACCACCATCCAAGGAACTTGAAGGCCCTCTATTTATTAGATAAATAGCAGTATCTACAGCATCTGCCCAAAATTATAAAGGCAATCCTGCATGCAATCTCATGCACCTTGCACGCTCCATGATTGTGTTGTTCATCCTTTATGACACACCATTTTCTTGTGGTGTTCCTGTAATTGTCTTCTCTTTGCGAATTCCATTCTCTGAACAGTACCTATCAAACTCTTTGCTGGAATATTCACCTCCATTATTTGATCTGAGACACTTCAACCTTTTCCCTGTCTCATTTTCAACCAAAGCTTTCCATTTCTTGAAAGTATCAAATACATCAAATTTATTTTGAATACAATAAATCTAGGTTTTTCTGGTTGCATCATCAATATAAGTAACATAATAATGAAATCCACCAAGATATGATACCTGAGCGGGTCCCCATACATCTGTATGCATAAGCTCTAATTTTTTGCTCTTCTTTTCTTTCCCAACTCTAAGGAATTTGACTCTCTTCTATTTTCCATAAAGACAATTCTCACATAATTTAAATTCAACATGATTCAAACCTGGCAAAAAATTTCTTGAGTGAATAATATGCATCCCCTTCTCACTCATGTGCCCGAGCCTATGATGTCACAATTCCGTATCTTCTCTTATAGAGGTTAAAGCATTAACAGAATTAGAAATACCATTACATAAATACAATGTACCAACCTTTTCTCCTTTCGCTATTACTAGGGATCCTTTAGTGACCTTCTAGGTTTTATATGTGAAAGTACTTATGCAACATTCACCTCCCAACGGCCCTATTGAAATTAGATTTTTCTTTAGATCTAGAAAATGCCTTACCTCCTTCAATAGCCATTGATTTCCATTTTGTTGTTTTATGAAAACTGTACCCATTCCAATGATTTTATAGGGTTTATCATCACCCAATCGAACCTGTCCAAAATCTCCTTGAACATAATCATGAAAATGTTTCCTATTAGATGTGGCATGGAATGAGGCCCCTGAATCTACCACCCAGGCATCAATAATATTTTCTAATGAAAGAATCAAAGCATCCTGCAACACATCACCTGTCACATTCGCTTCATGATTAGTTTCTTGTTGCGCGTCTCCTTCTTTTCCCTTCCAAAACTTGCAGTCTTTCTTCAGGTGTCCTTTCTTCCTACATTTCCAGCACACTATCCCCGATCTGGACTTGGATCTGCCTTTTCTTGAATTACTACGATATCCTGAGCTCTTTCCTCTTTCCATTTTTCTTCCCCTAGTCTCTGTAGTCAAAGCATTAGCTGATGTCTCACTGGAGCTTTTCCATCGCATTTCCACGCTAAGTATTGCACCAAAAACATCATCAAACTTTAAAGTACTAGATCCAGAGACAGAGTTACTAATGGCCATAACTAAACCATTCCAACTTTTTGGCAGTGAGCATAGAAATAATAGAGCCCTAACTTCATCATCGAAATTTACCCCTAGAGAACTTAACTGACTTGTAACTGTATTAAAATCATTTAAATGATCAGCAACAAATCCACCCTCTGACATCTTCATGTTAAATAAATGCTTCATAAGAAATACCTTATTTGACGCCAAGGGTTTTTCATATAGTTTGGCTAATGCCGACATTAAACCTTGTATTGTTGTTTCCTTTGAAATATTGAATGCTACCGACACCGCTAGGCACAACCGTATTGTTCCAAGTGCCTTTCTATCCAAAATATCCCATTCAGTGTCTTTCATACTTGTCAGCTTCTTTGTCTTTCCGATCAATGGTAGGTATAGATATCTCTGATACAGATAATCTTCCATCTGCATCTTCCACAGCTGGTAGTTTCTGTCGTTGAATTTTTCGACCCTAAACCTACCATCTTCTGCCATTTCTCCTAATCGAACCAGGAACCCTTCTCTCCTATGCGTTTATTAGACAAATAGACCTTTGGCTTTGATACCAGTTGTTAGAAAATTATATATTACAAAGCAATGGAACACATAAAATATTGCAGAAATATAAACACAGAAAATGCATAAAACAAGAGAGACACAGATATATGTGGTTCACCCAGTTTGGGCTACGTCCATGGAGAAAAAATAGTCCTTCCTTTTATATTATATTATCCAGCAAACTTAAGAGATACAACCTACAACGGATCCACTATAACACCCTCTTCGCTTTCAATCTCCTCTCTCTTCCTCACTCATAATATAGATCTACATAGACGCAATACAGTTCCCTCATTTATAGTGAGGGGTTGCCTTCTAGGGAAAAAAAAACCCTAAATTAAACATAATTTCTACTATCAGATCATCTGCTTAATGAACGGCCCAGATTGACTAGAAATTACTAGACTTTTACAAGGAAATTTTATATCTATTTTTAGCTTCGGGGGCATTGCCCCCAAACCCCCGTCGGGGGACCGCTGGCCCCCAGACCCCAAAGCCAAGGGGGAATTAGCCCCCTCGCACCCCCACGGGGGGGACAAGTCCCCCCCACCCCCGCAACCCCCTGCGTGGAGTGGTGTACAATCTTCTTGGGGTATACATCTGGCTGAAACATTTGAATACAGAAGATACTCAGGCTCCACACCCAACAAGACACTGACGATGACCCATAAAGTTTGGTTGGAAGGGAACATGTATAATATTACTGAAATGATGCCTATTGACATTTTTGTTAAGCCCGGTATCATTGAAAACATTCATATTGGGGTAACTTGTTCTCCTGATGAGATCAAGCTTTATACTTGTCTTTTTCAAGAGTTTCGAGATGTTTTTGCATGGTCATATGAAGAAATTCCTAGCATTGACCAAATTATAGTCATGCATGAAATTATGACTTATCCTAACATGAAGCCCCTTCATCAACAAATTTGTCCCGTGCACCCTAGAAAGGCAGCGAATATTAAGGAAAAAGTTGAAAAGCTTCTCAAAGCTGGTTTTATTTACCCTATACCTCTGATAGATTGGGTCTTCAATATCATAATGGTAACTAAGAAGAAAGGCACCATTCGAGTTTGTGTTGATTATCGTGACCTTAATCGTGCCTGTTTGAAGGATAATTATCCCACTCCTTTTATCCATATCATTGATTATTGTGCTGGGAGTGAGATATTTTGCTTTATGGACGATTTTTCTGGTTATAACCAAATAAACATTGCATAGGATGATCAAGATAATGGTTGCTTTTATTTGTCCATGTGGGACTTTTGCATATAAAAATCTCCCTTTTGGCCTTAAGAATGTTGGGGCTACTTTTCAAAGACTGATGTGCTATGCTTTCCATGACATTAGAAACATCGTTCAACCTTATTTGGATGATCTTCCTGCACATTCATGTAAGTGCCATGCCCGTCCCGATCATCTTCAACAGATCTTTCTTCACTCTAGACACTATAAAATTTTTGCTAAATCCAAATTAGTGTGTCTTCTGCATCGAATCTAGAAGACTCCTTGGTCTTATTGTTTAAAAAGATGGCATCCATCTTGATCCTCTCAAAGTTGAGGCTGTTGTTAATCTACTCCCTCCCTCTTCGTTGCATCAATTGCAAAGTTTGCAAGGGAAAGCAAAATTTTTTCGTCGCTTTGAAGCCAACTATGTTAAGCTAGATTCAAGGTTCACTCGCTTGCTTAAGTAAGGAACTCCATTAATTTGGGATGAGACTACCCAAAAGTCTTTTGATCACCAAAACATTGTCCTCATTAATGCTCCTTTGCTACATCCTCTAAACTATCATTGTGATTATTTCCTTTATCTAATGGCATCTTCTAGCTCTATTGCTATGGTGCTGGTACAAGACGATGATGAAGGTCATGAACATGTCATTTATTACCTTAGCTACAATCTCCTCAATACGGAGACTCGTTATGCTCATGTCGAGAAATTGGCTTTGGCTATTGCTCAAGCTGTTCAACGCTTTCGGCATTATATCCTCCTCCACACTCGAACTGTGATCTCTGAGTGTAACCCCATGACATATATTTTGACTCGTCAGTTACTTGGGGGCAATTATTCTAATTAGATTTTCATCCTCTAGGAATTTGGTATTCACTACTGCCAAATCTGAGAAATCACTTGTCTTTGGTGAGTTGATTTGCTCTCTTCCCTCTGCTTCTCTCCGTACTAGTGCTGATGAGAAGCTCCCCGACGAGTCTCTCTTTCTAATTAGCACTCTCGATACTTGGTACGGTGATATCATCGTGTATCTCCAAACTTCTACCTTCCTGTTTGCATTTTCCAAGGATTATCGTTGATCCATTCAGCATCAATCCCAACCTTACCTCATCATTGGGTATACTTTATGCCACGTCGGTGTTGATTCAATTCTTAGCTGATTTAATACTCTCAATGAGGTTGAAAGAGCCTTAAATGACTACCATTCTAACGCATGTGGTGGTGATCTGTCTAGCTACACCACTTCTTAAAAGATACTCCGCGCTAGCTATTTCTGGCCCTCTATATTTAAGGATTGTATCCTTACTGTTCACAAATGCCATGAGTGCAAAATTTATGAGCAGAAAATGCATGACCCTCTCTCTCACCTTCACCCTATTATTACCATTGGTCCCTTTGCCAAATGGGGTATTAACTATATGACATGTAACCCTCATTTGATCGGGCGGAATGGTTATATTATCATTGCACTGAATTACTTCACCAAATGGGCCAAAGCGATACCTACATATTTAGCTGACTGTAAAACGACGACCCAATTTATCTTCAATCATGTTATTTCTAAGTTTGGGGTGCCTCAATCCATTGTCACAAACCATGGCTCTCATTTTCATGATTACATTATGGCTAAGCTAACTTCTATGTCGGGCTTTCGTCACGATGGCTCAACCCCGTATTACCCTCAGGCCAATGGCCAAGTTCAAGTTGTAATAAAAATTTTAGTTACGAAGCTTCAGCGCACCATTGGGATGCACAAATCAAATTGGCATCTCATGTTATTTTCAGCTCCGTGGCCTTACTGAACCTTAACCAAAGATGCAACTAGATTCATAATTTTCCAGTAGTCTACGGTCTAGAAGCTACCTTACCGATTGAATGTGAAATTCCCTCACTTAAATTGGTTGTCGAATTTCTCCTTGAAGCCTCGCCTCAAGAAGAGTCTCTCTTGTATTTGGAACGACTGGATGAAACCTGCCATCTTGCTTGTTTAGTCATTGAATCCCAGAAAAAGTGAGTTAAAACCCATTTCGGTCAATTGGTCTTTCCTTGTGATTTTTCTGAGGGTGATTTGGTCTTGCTATATGACCAAGCTAATGATAATCTAGGAGTAGGTAAATTCGAACCCATGTGGCATGGGCCCTATATTAATAAGTGTTTTTTGCAAAAAGGGGCCTATGAGTTGATCGATTATGAGTTGTACCTCAGAAAGTATTATGTGTGAGTCATGTCGCATGGTTACCTTTGTACATAAGTGTGTTATTTGTTTTTATATAGTTTGGTTTGGTGTTTTTTCAAGAATATTTCTTTGTTATTATTTCTTCACCTGCTTTGCAGATGTTTGTGAACCCTCATATCGGTTTCGCCAATGGTGCTTTCCATAGTACCCATAATTTATCCTCAACAACATGGGATATTTATGACCCTCATGGTGAGTTGATTGATCTTCAAGGTATTTGTTTGGGTCAAACAACTAATAAAATTGTTGAATATAGCGCAGTTATCAAACTTTTGTTAGAAGCCATTGCTCTTGACATTTGAGAAATGGTTGTCAACCTTGATTCACAACTTTTCATTCTTCAAATCAATGGGCAATATTCCGTCACAAACCCTAAAATATTGAGAGTCTATTTGCGTATTCGTCTTTTAGAAATAAATTTTGATTATATCACATATCATCATATTCCTAGACATATGAATATATTAACAAATGCATTAGCTCATTATGTGTTAGATAGACATTTATGCAACATGTGAAAATAAAAACATTGTATCATAGTAAACAGGAAATATAACATATATATATATATATATATATATATATATATATATATGTTGATAATGTTTTAGTGTCATGCATCAAAACCCAAAAAATAATAAATGTGTTCCAAGAACATCCATGGCTCGCAGGCCTCAAAACTGTAAATGCTAAAACTATGGACTACTTGACATGGTGCTCATGATAGCACATCACTACTCGTACTACGTGAGTTGGTAATTAACAGATCCAGTCTGACACTCCCGCTGTGTGTTGCTGATATTGGTGTGGGATATCATCCATCCATGCATACTTTTGGATGCCTCTGGTCAAGTTATCAAGATTCCACACAATATTCTCCTCATTATCAACTCCTTCCTGATAAGGAGAAATATCAAACTATGTGTTAGATAGAAATTTACGCAATATGTAAAAATAAAAGCATTGTATCATACTAAACAGGAAATATAACATATATATATATATATATATATATATATATATATATATATATATATATATATATATATATATATATATATATATATATATATATATATATATATATATATATATATGATAAATTTTTAGTGTCATGCATCAAAACCAAAAAAAAATAAATGTGCTCCAAGTACATCTGTGGCTCGTAGGCCTCAAAACTATAAATGCTAAAACTATGGACTACTTGACATGGTGCTCATGATAGCACATCACTGCTCGTACTACGTGAGTTAGTAATTGATGGATCTGGTCTGACGCTCCCACTGTGTGCCATTGATATTGGTGTGGGATATCATCTATCGAGGCATACTTTGGGATGCCTCTGGTTATGTTATCAGGATTCCACGCAATATTCTCCTCGTTATCGACTCCTTCCCGATAAGGAGAAATATCAAACTGTTGAGCAGTGCATCTAGCAATTTGGGATGTCTCGGCTAGTTGCTCTGGCCCCACATCTACATACAAAAACAAAGTGTCATGAATGCATGTATTTCAAAAATAAGAAAAAAAAACAAAACCAAATTGTTTTTCTTACCTCCATCATCAAAATTCTCCCCTTCTGGGAGCAGCATGTTAGGATCTTCGTGGAAGTCAATACTGCTATATGGCCACTCCTCTACCACAATCAATTGACACCTCAGTCAAGCAAAGAAGGAGGGATTGTATGACATATGCTAGCCCTCTCCAGTCCTGGGAATTAGTTCACTCCATCGGACCATCCATGGATCTTGTGGCAATGGGGGGTTTACCTCTGCCAAGTGATAGTGAAATAGTGGGATCCATTCCAAAACGAAAGTCAATAGAGAAAAACCATATCCAAATTTCCTCAGGTTTCTTGCCTTGCATTTGGATAGCTGGCACTTCATGTTCACTTTCATGGCTTCTGTCCAGTTGAATACAATGTGTGTCATGCATTATATGCCATATTGGAACTTAGACTTGTTGTACTAATGTAACGCATGAGCCCCATCAACTATGTTTATGTTCAAGAGGAGCACTTTTAGTAAAAGGTCATTAACAGTCATGATATCAACCTTGTTTCTTTTTTATTTCATCATTTCTAGACAATGTTCTGCAAGCAACATGTTCACACTTGCCCCAATGTGCCTGGCCGCATACAATTTGACTGGTTCCCCTCTTCGGGATAGTTCGATGATGAAGTAGATGTTTGAAGCCTCTAGCTATAGCCCTTGGTCACGGATCACAAAGACTTCCCATCCAATGTCCCACAAACTGATGATGTATTGTATCAGCTTAGGTTTATCTCGAAGGCCTAATTGTAAGGAAGAATTTGAGGAGCCTGCAATTCCTCAGAGCATCTAGACAATTTTGATCTGCTAATGCCAATGGATCAATTGCTTCATACCTGCATTCTTTCCAATCAACCATTTTTTCATCGCAATTTTCTTGCAAACACCATGAATTCAAGTCAACATCAGTCTTTTACAGAGAAATTGTGGATTTGAAGCAGTTAATTTGGGTGAAAAATGAGAATTTTTCATCTCTCTATGCCAGCATGATTGTTTTAAAAGCAGTAGCAATGACGATGCAAGTGCTTGTTGTATTAACCCTCGATCAAAATGATCTTGTGCCTGGATCTGGTGCCGACCGAGGGCAAATTTTTCTTGTAAAGATCCCCTAAAAAATCTGAAAAAAATGGTTAAAAGCAAGAAAAAAGGTACGAAAACAAAGCTTAGGGCCTCAACTCTTACCTGCAACTGATGGTTCATGCATCGGCTTGAATCTACTACAATCTGCTCTCGAAGATCTAGGGCAGAAATGGGTAACAATTGCTCCAAATGAGGTAAAAAAGGTAAATGGTAAAAAATATTTTACTTTTCCTCTTTTGATGAACTTTTCATGATGTTTTAGGGATTTTAAAAGATTTTTTGTGTATTTTTACCTTAGAAATAGGATAATGTGTTTTCTTCTTTTGCAACAATAAGTGATGGAGTGCTGATGATGGTGCTGGATTCATGTTTAAGCTCTTTTCTCAACTTGTAAAAATGTTAAATGAAAAGATCGCAGAGTATTTTTCCCTTTTTGACTCGTTAAAGAGAATAAAAATAGGGGGTCTTATTTTAGTTATTTTCTAACTCTTTAAACAAGAAAATATTGTTGAGCTCTTGTCGTTTTGAACTTGTTAAAGGCTGCAAAATTTTGTTTACCCAATGTATGTTTTCCCCTTTTTCGGGTTGGGATAAACTATTTACGAAAAAGGTACTCCTTGGCTAACATGGTCAAGCGATTCTCTCAAGTATTGTTTCTACCTTTTTGGGCTCAAGAGACACAAATGTAAGAAAAGGGACATTTTGGAGTTTTTTTTTCCGTTTCTTTTTCAAACTCTCTAAGCATGAAAAAGATACCAAGTTACCCCTTTTTTAGACTCGTTAAAGCATTAAACGACATTAGATTCATCACCATGATGGACATGAGCTTCTCCTTCCTAGGGCTCATTAATCTTACAAGTCGGATTCATCCAAAGGATTGACTTACAGTGAAAGCACATGTTATCCCCTTCAAACTTGTGATAAAAAATAAATGGGCTACCTACCAGAAATGGCGGGGGAAAATGGGAAATTCTATGAGTTATGTCGATAGTTCACTCTTTAACATGGCACTTTCTACTTCGTGTCAGGTTGGGATATCCTCACTTCATTGTTGACCTTCCTAGGTTGGACCGTTCATTTTTGCCTTTCCATTTTATCTCTGCCATGCTATCATGACCTTCGATCATATGGATCCAAAAGCTGCCAAACTCTAGATTCATGTCGTCGATATGTTTAAGAGTTATCCTTCTGCAGTTACACTCATTCCTGATTCTCTGTATCATCCATAATCATTATATCCCTTTGTCTCATGTCAATGATGAGGGATACATCATGGCCCTCCTTTGACAAGGTTAGTTCCTGTCGACTTCAGCTCATTACCCGGGAAGTTGACCGAGAGACTCCCTTCCAGTACCTTAGAGCCTGCATGCCCTAATGGAAATTTCTTCACACCTGATGACAAGTTCACATCATTGGCTTTTGATTGGGTGATTGCATGGGTGTTT
This sequence comes from Pinus tabuliformis, assembly GCA_031772625.1. NCBI lineage: Eukaryota > Viridiplantae > Streptophyta > Pinopsida > Pinales > Pinaceae > Pinus > Pinus tabuliformis. Next base: position 572,363,905 of record CM062805.1, on the reverse strand, counting down.
TTACTTCACTTCCTTATTCACATTCCTTGGATTGTGCTACCGGTACCTTGATATCCATTGGCATTATTGGTGGTTTTTTTCACTCTTGTTAACGATTCACATCATTGATGGTAATGAAGCAACTTTCTAGCATGTTCGACTTTAGCACATCTATTCACATGTTAGAATTTGTACTTTTATCGAGTCGTGTTGGAGCACAAGACCCTGGGCTCATATTACTAAAGTCTAGGTTGCGAGGCGATGTGGCATGATCATGCTTGAATACATTTCTCTCTGAGATGGATGGCTACGACCATGCCATGAATTTGTTGTATGTGATCCTCCTTACTATTACAGTCCAAAGTTTCATTGTTACACCTTGAGCTATTGTTACACAGCAACTCCGAAAGACCGTGGTTGTTTTGTTGAAAGACAATTGTTAAGAATCACGAATTATATATGGACGGTCAAAAGATCTCAGCAGTTATGATTGTGGAGATGGTGTAACTTGAATTGGTCTTTTATTGGGAACTTTTTTGTAATACTTTCTATTCTTTTCTTAATATTGATCAACATGAGAATTGTGAGATTCTCATGGCTGATTTGTTCCCTAATTTTTGGGGCTTGTAAACTTTATAAAGAGGTTCAATTCTATGAAAAGGGAACAACAACAGAGGAACAAAATCAACATTTTGATCTTGTAATTTCCAGTCATTTTTAATACATAACACTTTTGTTGATGTTCATAGAGATCGCGTGTTAAGTTTTTAACTACTTTCCATTTCATCCATGTGCCCTACTAGTGGGGAAGGGCCCTCCTCTTTAACAGGGATTGTAGTAGTAGTAGATTAGTTATTTGGTTTGCCTTTATTTTAAGTGTGGATTCATTAATGTTTTTGTATGAAGTATATTATTGATGCACTTTCTTTTCAGATTCATTATATGTGGTTACACAAGATTAGTTAGAATAGTAATAGTTAATCATCTCATACAATTTATTAATAATGGGTGGCGCGCCTAGTCTTTGAGAAAAACATGAAGTGCGATGATTGAATTTCATTCCTATAGAATGTCGTTCTAATTTCGACATGAGTGCTTTAAGTTCTACAATTTTGTTCAACAATATTTTCTTTCATTTCTTTCCTGGTTCTTATGTATCGATAGAGATAGTGCAGACACCTTTGAAATAAATAGTCTTACCCTTGTTGACAACTAAATTCTTGCAGGTCAGTCAAATAAAACAGTGGTTAAACAACCCCAACATGCACATCAATGGCATTGGAGTTCCAAACATTATAATTGATCTGGGAACTACGATCAACGTCATGACTAGGGAAACCATGGTTAAACTTAATCTCCAAGGATCTCTAAGAAAAACTCTATTATGATATGACTTGCTGATAGATATAAAATAAAAGTTGAAGGTATCATAGGATATGTAATGGTATTTATTTATTCTTTGGAGTATACCATTGATTTCCTTGTCCTTCAACCCCAAAACAATTTCAATCGCTATTTGTTCATCTTGGGAAGATCTCAGTTAGACACTACTAATGCATACATCAACTGTAGGGCTAGGAATATGACCATCACCAATGGGAAATAAAGAAGACAAATTTTATTATATCCACCATCTCAACCTCTTGGTGATGATGACTTTCTTACATGGATAGAGGAAGAATAATATAACTCTTGCCTCACATCATTATTTTCTATATTTACATTAGAAATCACCATTAACAACAAGAAAATTGATGAAGATAATACGATTGATAAATTTTTGCAAAACCAATATATCATTTCAATGAATATTAATGCCTTAAAATAAGAATCATCTATAGAGAAGTGTGTTTGTACTTGAGAACGTTTATTGGAATATTTGTTAATTTCTATTTATTAACACAATAATGCAAAAAATTAGAAATCAACCCCTCTAAAACCTTGAAAACCATCTCCTTTATTTCAATTGATCAAGAGAACCATCTACTCACCATCTTAAAACAACATATTAATGCATTCACGTGGGACTACAGGAAAAAGGAGTACATACTTCTATGTGCACTCACCACATATATATAAAGGAGGATTGTAAACATATTTTCTAGCCACCAAGGTGAATGAACCCTACACTAAAATATATGAATTGAAAAAATTGATGAAATCATCTATCCTATCTTAGATAGTGAAGGACTGTCCCCCTAGCCATTCTCCCTAAGAAAAATGGAAAATGGAGAGTATGTGTTGACTACATGGAATTCAACAAAACCACTAGAAGGGATCATTTTCTGTTACCTTTCATTGATCAATTTCATGATGTATTTGTAGTGAAAAAGTTCTTCTCATTTTTGGATGGATTTAGTTGGTGAAACCAAATCCATATTGCTCTTGAGAATTAGGATAAGTCTACCTTCACATGACCTTCCGTAACCTTTTCTTATGGATTTCTCTCATTTATCATATATAAATCACCTGCCACCTTCCAAAGGACTATGCTAAGTATATTCTTTGATCTTGTACATGTTTCTATGGAAAATCAATGTTGACAATTTTACAGCCTATGGGGATGATTTCCAATAGGTTCTCTCAAACCTATAAAAAGTCTTGAAAAGGAGTGAAGAGATGAGCCTCTACCTCATCCATGAGAATTCATATTTTTGGGGAATTAGGGCACTACCTTCGGGAATTTCCTCTCTTCAAAAGGAATCCAAGTGGACCCTAACAAAATATTCGTCATCAAAAACGTTTTTTTTCAAAAACAAAAATATGTTATAATATTTCTAGGCCTTGCTAGATATTATCGAGGATTCATAAATGATTTTGGTAAAATTTCTTCTCCTCTATATTCATTATTGACAAAAGAAATTGATTTGTGTTGGACAAATTTGTGTCAACAACCATTTGAGAGAATAAAAGAAAATCAAATGAAAACAACTATCCTTAGAGATCCAAACTAGATGTTTCCCTTTCATATCTATACATATGCATAGGATAGGGAGATTGGGGTAGCTTTCGAAATATTCCAAGGTAAAATCCCTTATGCAATTTATTTCATTAGCAAAAATGTATCTAAGGCTGAGCTAAACTATATAGTAACTTAAAAATAGTTTCATGTTGTTGTGCATTCTTTAAACATATTGAGACATTACATGACTAGTTATTAATTATTCTTGCACACTAACTATGCAACAATTAAGAACATAATGAATTAAATAAATGTTAATGCTCTTATAATTAGGATTTTTTTTTTTTGTTTCAGTAATTTGACATGACTATTATCAAGAAACCATGAAAGGATAGTGTTCTTGCAAATTTTCTATCCATACTAACCTTTTTTGTTGATGAAGATGTGATAAATGACCAACTCCATTGGGAGAATATTTTTTACTATATCAATTTTGTCTCCATGGTTGATCAATATTGACAATTTCCTAGATATTATCTAATTCCCTCCTCACATATGTTCAAAGGAGAAAACTGGGTTTGTTAGGAAAAATTCCTCCTACACTTGGATTGGGGGAAACATATTCAAGTTGGGGCTTGATTATATTAGGTAAAGATCTCTGAGGGATGATGAATTTTATGATGTCCTCTTAGCTTTCCATGACGGACCCTATGGGGAAAATTTTGCTACAAAAAAATAACTTAACAATCATGTGATCATGTACTTTTTTCCAACCCTTCTAAGATGCCCAAAGATATACTTCATAAAGTGATAAATGCAAAAGGATAGGGTAACCTATATAGAAGGATTAAATCCCCCTTGAACCTTAGGTAAATTTTGAGTTATTTGAGAAGTGGGGCATGGAATTCATTAGTCCCATTGACCACTATATGGACAAAAGAGGTACATCATTGTAAACATGGAATACCTGACCAAGTGTGTTGAACGAAAGGAAGTGAAAGAAGCTTAACAAATTAGAAAGTGCGTGAGTCTGTATGGGTGAATATCATTTATAAGTTTGGTTTTTCAGGAGAATTGGTGACAGACCAAGGGTGTCAACACATCTTCAATATGACTGAAGGGATAATGGAGAAAGACAACATTCGACGTAGAAAGTTTACTCCAAATTACCCTAAAGAAAACGACAAAGTAGAGGTTACTAATAGAAAGAAAAAGGACTAGGAAGAAAGACTTGTTAACGACACCTGTGCTTGCAACACCGCCTGAAATACCACCACTAGAATTAACCCCTTTGAGTTAGTTTATAGTGTGAAGGATTTTTTATCAATTGAATTTTAGTACAACACCTTGGTAATAGAAACCCATGGTGATATTGATTTAACTAAAGCACACGATGATAGGTTGTAGAAATTGAATTCACTGTATGAATATAGAATGAATTCCTTATTACACATTGAAGTAGTTTAGCTACAATAAATGTCTGGCATGGCAAGCACATCAAATCCAGAACCTTCCACGATGGTGGTTGCACCCTCTTGTATGACTCTAGGTTTAAGGATTTCAAGGGTAAGCTCATGACGAAATGTTTGGGGCCTTATCTAGTTCATAAGTGCTATGATAATTACTTAATCAAATCTAGGACTATTGATGTGGAAGAAGTTCCAGTTTTAGTTAATGGATACTTATTCAAAGTGTACAACAAGCCCCTCTATACGGTTAAATTTACCAATTCAATAAATAGGGAACTGAATTTCATTAAAATAATCAAAGTTCCCAATTCATTTACTCCTTGGCCAGCAAGAATAGAAGAAAGAAAAAGAAAAAAGGGGGAAAATAAAGTCGAGTGAAAACCTTCTTTTAAGGAAATTTTAGTAGACTCACCAGCTTAAAGTCTCTATGAGGCAGCCTATATGACTGAAAAAAGAAAGAAAAATAAGAACTACAAGTGTAAAAATATTATAAAGCACCTGGAGTACACCCACTGGATGAAAACCTCAATGAGGTAGCCACTAGGCCTTAAAAAAAATGAAAGAGAAAGGAAAAATGAGAAATATTTTTTATTTTTTTAATCTCACCTTCACTTATGTGTGGGTACCATAGAAGAAAAAACAAAAAGACTTGTTGAAAATTTAGGCTTCATCCTTCAGCCCAAGACATCAGCTCAGGTGTTTTGAGAAGACCTAGATGGTACCCCTGTACTATTTTCCACCATATTTTCAATGACCATAACATCATACCTCCATCACCAAATCATTCCCATGCAATTTTTCCACCTTCTTGGAACTGCTACAAGAAAGTCCTATATTAATGCTAAAGGATGACCTAGTTTTTACAAAAAGATATAGCTCAAGGAAGTTTTTGTGATGATGATGATGATGATGGTGGTGGTTAACGTCCACTGAGACCAAATTGGTCTATCGGACCTACAATTTTCTTAATTTTTACTTGTCTAGCTCCTCGTCTTTCTTGGCGAGATTGGTGTTGTAGCTTTCTTTCTTTTCTCTACGGTCTTCCAACTTCCTTTGTCTTGCATCTCCTTCATCTCTTCTGGTTCTTGGGACATTGGTGTCTTAGCTTCGCGATCTATAGTTGGAGAAGTTTGGTTTAGGAGATCTGCTTTGCTGTTAAATGTCAAATCCTCATAACTGTTGATTTGTTGGGGCGGGCTTTCTCCTTGCTTGCTTTGAGAGTTGTTTCCTTCTTCCTTGATTTCTTGTGACTCAGAGTTTTCTCTAGAATATTCTTCTTTGATGACAGTGTAGTGTTCTTTTTGTGCTCCTTCCCACCATGTAGATCTGTGGTGGTTTTTTCTAGCAAAATTTTTCTCAGAGGCTTTTGGGCAATTTTTGGCTAGATGCCCCGTCTCAAAGCACGATCGACATCTGAAGAGGACACTTTCATAATCAAGCTTCTGGTTCCACACATAGTATTTACTTGTTAGGTTTATTTCAGCTGGGAATCTGGCGCTGAAATCCATTTCCACACAGATGCGTGCATAGGTGGTTCTGGCATATTCCTCTGTTTCTAGGCACCTGCAGTAAAATTTCCCAATTGCATTTCCGATGGCTTTTAGCGAGGAGAGATTCCAGAGATGCAAGGGTAGGCTTGGCAATCTCACCCAAACTGGTGCTGAGGTTATCACTGCTGTAGAGGGATCGAATGATGGGTTCCATGGCTTCATGAATAGGCCTGATTTTTCCCAAAACCAAGGGCCGGAATCTAGAATACATTGTCTGCTTTCAGGATTTTCAAAATCTACTATAAAGAAACCTCTAGCACATGGGTAGATATTAATTTCATCAGAAATGATAGGCTTCCATACCTCCGAGATCCAATTGTGGAGTTCTATCAGCCGCGGCCAAAAACCATTGAACCAGCAAATTAGGGCACTTTCCGAGAACTTCAAAGCTTCATCGAGTGAGTCCTGGACCATTTGGATAGTGGGAGCTGGGGCTTCACTCACGATATGGGCAGGAGATTGCCCTCCAGAGACGGATGAGCCACCAGTTATTTTTGCGAAGCTCGGAGCCATATTTTACGCAGATCTGCACCAGATCGAAAGCCAAACCACAGATCTAGTCACTGTCGCCACAGATCAAACCACGTAAGAATTTACCCTAGTCGCAGATCCGTAAAGATCTGAATTCAAAAATTGTTATCGCATAACCCTCTATCACCCAATTCGAGAACCCAGCCGCAAATAGGCCCGCAGATCTGAATTCAAAAATTGTTATCGCATAACCCTCTATCACCCAATACGAGAACCCAGCCGTAGATAGGCGCAGAGATTGTATCAGCCGAGATTGTTATAATACCACCCAGCCGCAGAGATTGTATATATAGAGATATATATAGTAGACCGACACAGATTGTTATAATACCATCCGCAGATAGGCGCAGAGATTGTATCAACCCAGCCGCAGACAGGCGCAGAGATTGTATCAACCGCAGACAGGCAGAGATTGTATCAACCGCAGAGATTGAAGTTTCGCCCAGTTCATCAAGAGATATGAAGTATGAAGTTCCGCACAGCTAAACCTCGTTCCGCAGATCGAAGAACCGCAGATAAGAACCGCAGATCTGAAAACAGAATAAACGTTGAACCGCAGAACCGCAGAAAAGGTTGTTTTATGGATTATAATTGTATGGTCCAAATCACACATACAAACAAAGCAAGGACTGCAAATATTATGCCAAATCCTATCCCCGCAACATTGACTGTAATATGGCCTTGAGAAACCCACCAAAATAATATGAAAACCTATCTCTTTCATCAAGATGCATTATGTCCTAGTTCCTCCTAAACTCTTCACCATTTCTAACACTTTAGTAGCTTAGTTCCTTCATTTTTTCACCACAACCACAACCAAAGGCCTCTCCATATAAATCATTTGTTCCTCCGTGAATTATTAAGTCCCCTAATTAATTATCAAGGGTGTTTTTGTGAGCATGGGGGACCTTCGTGACTATTATATGAGAGCAAACAACCTTGTGGTAGGGCATATAAATGATACAGTCTCAAGTTCTATAAAATCAAGAGAATTACTTAGGAAGACCATAACCTTTAGTAAAGATTAACAACACAAAGAAACAACATTTTCACATCACTCACTCCAAATTTTAAAAAAAGTACCTAACCAACTATTGTATTCCTTGTAAGCTTCTACAACACTATCTCGTCATACAAAACACCTTCAAAACACCTCCAAAAAAACAAATAATACTTTGTAGCACCATGAAAGGTAAGACTAAAGTATGAAACTATTGGAAACGCACCCTATGAAATCATTTGAAGCATAATGAAAAAAAAATTTGTGAAAAAATGGAATGCTTTAACAACCAACCAAACTAGCATAAGTATCTGATAGTTTTGCAAAAAAATCCATTATGTATAAAATTTATTCATAAGCGAGGGAAGAAGAATGAGAAAAATCATTTATCTTCCAAAAGGTGGCCATTTTCATCTAATGATGATGGATGGGTTGCAGAAACTTCAATGTGCATAGGTGGTACAGCTTGATTCTGCATGTTGGGCCTTCCTCACTCACCACCAAAAATCATCTCCACTTAAAAAAATCATCAACTAGGTTTCACCACATGTTCCCATTTAATGTTCCACATGCAAACATGTGCTATGAATACGATGGTCAGTTTTCCACAAATAAAGGAGGGAGATATAGGGAATAGAGTTCAGAATTTCAGAGCTACAAGAACATACCACAAACAACTATAGGAGATAGAGGGTTTGCTGTAAGAGTAGAGAGAACTGCTATAATTACTCGCAAATACCCATGAGTAGGCTAATAGAGGTTGGTTTGGAATTTTGAGTGCAATTTCCTAAACTCACCTTGCCCACATTTGAAACTGGGCCTTTTGCTTAATTGTTCGAAATTATTAATCCTCATATATTTTGTGCCGCGATTATGAATGAAGAGGAATAGCTAATCAATATTTTTTTCTTTTAGATGTTTAATAGTATTATTATGGAGAATTAAGTTGTTCTTGCAATTTTAATTGAATGTTGTGCACATTTTTTAAAAATTTCAAAAAATAGTGTCCTATACTACCATGGGAAACTTTATATCCTATAGTAGTAAACGAAAAATATTTCCCCCACCTAGAAACTTGTCTAAACTTGTGTGTACAAAGATGAGACTTATAGTGATCTTTTCATATGCCATGGTGGTGGATTTAATAGAAGCGACACAAGTGATACCACTAGAATTCATCAAAATCCTAAGCTCATGTCATCCTAGAAATCTATCAATGGTTGGGTTTTTTTGAAAATATCATAGGGTTTTATGATTAAGCTCCTTTAGAATTTGCAATGAAATGGAAAAATGATAAAGGAAAAGCATTTATAACTATAAATAAGGGATTGATGATATATATTAATGAAGATCCCATTAGTAAGGTCACTACTCTCCTTGAGGGGGTAGATTGGAGAAAAGATGTTAGATAAGAGGCTATCGATGCCAAAGGAGGATTCTTCATCCCTAATGAACAACCAAATGAGGATAAAATTGGTAATAGAAAAGATAGATCAACGCCTTAGAATTTAGCCTCTTTGAGGGGGCAACCTCCTTTACATTACATAAATGAACAATTCTTGGATGATACAAATGAAAAGAACTCCTTTCTATATATAGGAGTCTAAGGGGTTATAACATAATTAGAGCCGACATAACAATAATAATGTAAGGGCACAATAATAACAATAGTGGGCTTCTATGGGGCACATTAGTAACAATATGGGCACTACATGGGTACATCAATATAATAAGTGGGTTGTACTAATAACAATAAGGGGTTACACTAGTAGTATAGGGGCCTAACATGCCCCTCTCCTTCAAAAAGCGGTCTCCTCAATGCTTGAGTAGTTCTTGATGCTTCTGTATAAAATTATTGTCCTCCCATGTGGAATCTTCAGCGGGTAAGTTCTTCCACTTGATGAGATACTCTAAATTGATCGATTTCGTAGCTGTCAGGTTCTTGTTTCTGTGACTGCTCCAGGTTCCAATATGATTTTTCCTTCCTTTTCAATATCTGGAAATATTGTTTGAATTTGGATCTTTTGCAACTTTTGAATAAGTGGCCATACTTCTTTTTCCTTCTTCCATTCATCCCTTGCTTCGTTTATCCAATCTGGTTGGATAATAGAAATAGCACAAAACAATGCTTCCACATCCTCATCCTTGAAGAGTCTTCCGATTCGGTAAGGTCGCCATTTTTTAAGTGCATGTAGTATTGCCAACATTTCCTTCTCATAAATAGCTTACTTTAGATGTAGTAGTAAAAATACCTAGTCGCCTAGATCAAAACATTTTTCACTATGATGTTGATCTACCTATTGTTTCATTTGATTTTGCACCGAAGTGGAATTATCCTTTAAAAGTTGGAGAACTTGTTCTTGATGCTCGATGTGATCTTTCACTGTTTGAACCTTTTTCTTCTTGATATGTCCTTCTATCTTTAGAGTTTGAGGAGTGGTAATTTCTTCCAATCCTTTACAAGATATGGTCGGATTCATTTCTTGACGCTCGATGTGATCTTTCACTTCTTGAACATTTTTCTTCTTGATATGTCCTTCTATCTTGATAGTTTGAGGAGTGGTAATTTCAAACAATGAATTACAAGATATGGTTGGATTCATTTCTTCTTTCTCGATGTGATCTTTCACTTCTTGCACCTTTTTCTTCTTGATATGTCCTTCTATCTTGAGAGTTTGAGGAGTGGTAATTCTTGCCAATGCTTTACAAGATATGGTCTGATTCATTTCTTCTTTCTCTGGGGTGGGGTCCTGGCGTATCGTCTTCTTTTGATGTTTCTTGATCATTTTCTTCCTCCTCTTCATATTCTATGTAAAATAATTTTTTCTCAGCACACCTATGACCTTTACTGCATTTGCTATCACAATTGTAACAAAGCCCTTTTTCTCTTTTTTCTTCCAATTGTTATGGTGTAACCCTTGTAGGTTGTGGAAGGCTAGGAGAAACAACACTTCCATCTTTATAGTTGTGAGGGGTACGCTTCCTGGCTACCATAATTTTGCTTTCCACTATGTCACAAAGCCCTTCTACTCTTTCCAATTGTTGTGGTGTTGCTCTAAAGAAGGTGTTGCTCTTTGTATCCTCATAATGTGCTATCATTTCCTCCGTGAAAATTGACCACGTAACAATTTCTTTACGAGAACAAAGCCCTGTTTACCATAAAAATTGATCTGGTTGTAAATATGAACATGTAATACATACCTTTTGTAACAGTTGTACACCATGTAGATCAAAATATTGCTCCATCTGAAGTATCCAATTTACCGGATCCTTGCCATCAAACTTCCCCATCTTGCTTTTTCTTGATTTTAGGAGCTCGACCTTGAAATGACTGTAACTCTGTACTTTCAAATCTTTAAGTTCTGAAATTGTGACCTATAGTAGCCCTCTGTGTCCTCTTTCTAATGCCACCAGTCTGATCCAAATTGGATTCTCTAAGGAAGAGTTATGCACAACCTCCCAAGATGACCTGATTATAGACCTTTCCAGAAGAGCGAACTTGTATGAAGTGCCACGTGTCACTGTTTTGACCTTTGGATCTGAAAAATTCATACAAGAAACTAAAGTCTGTCCTATTTTTGTACCTTCTTACGAAATTTCAATTCGATCCCCAGAGAGAAAGTTATGATGATTTTCCCCAGGTCACCTTTTTTGAATGTAATTCAGGAGTCTGACAAAAGACCAACTTCCTCAAATCATATCTCCGCAAATATCACGCGAAAATCTCTGAACTTCGGACCCAAGGTTCATCGTGATTTCTTCTCAAATGGGTTTTTTTTCAACTTCTGAAACATCACAAAAAAACGTTATAGCGAAAATGGCACGATGGCCTGTTTGGAGCAGCGAAACCATAGAATCCAAAGCTCTAATACCAAATGTTATGAAACCAGCTCAAGAGAAGATAAAAAAAGATACATCAACACCTTAGAATTCAGCATCTTCGAGGGGGAAACCTCCTTTACATTACATAAATGAACAATTATTGGATGATACAAATGAAAAGACCTCCTTTCTATATATAGGAGTCTAAGGGGTCATAACATAATCAGAGCCGACATGACAATAATAATGTAAGGGCACAATAATAACAATAGTGGGCTTCTATGGGGCACATTAGTAACAATATGGGCACTACATGGGTACATCAATATAATAAGTGGGTTGTACTAATAATAATAAGGGGTTACACTAGTAGTATAGGGGCCTAACATAGTGTTCCCTACTCTTAGGATAACGTAGCCAACCGTATTCTCAAATATATTTCTTTTAAGGGCATGCTAAGCAGAATGTATGCCTAGAAATTTAGACTCCACTCTTAGTTTAAATTTAAAGATAGCCTTAGTATTCATGAGCTCCTATGTATCCCATAATTTCTCCTATAATCTCTCATGGAGATGAGCACCAAGGTCAAAGAGGGTAAGCATAATTACCTATGTTGGCACGTCTTGATTAGATTGCTAGTAATAGATGTATTCAAGAATCTTCAACATCCCATCCCCTAGATGGATTTTCTAGATATGGATATAAATGACTTTATAGAGGCTTAGGAAGAGTTCGAAAACCTCAAAAATGTGGTCATGGTCCGTTGCATATGGTAATTAAAGTGTTGCATCTCGTATGAAAAACCACGGTTTATTAGATGGAGAGGGTTATCATAAATGACAATTGGAAGGAAATTTCTCTGGAGGCCATAGATACACTTGACTTTGGATGAGATATTGAAATAAATAATGACATCAATGACAACAATGAAGAGCTAGTTACAAAAACATTATTGCGTCGATTCACAAAATCACCTAGTATTTACCGATCTTCAAAGTAAAAAATTAAGCATTCCCCCTATGAAGGGATGCATTCCATCAGGAATTCTCTAGGATCATTTTTAGAGGAAATGAGCTTCCTTACAGTTCTCTATGGAGAAAAATGTGTGAATAATATTACAAAAAAATTTACATATAAAAATATTTCATAATGGGAAATATTGCACATAGTCCATGAATTTCATATGACATAACAAATTTCTTCACAAGGCAGTAGACATTATACTTAAACAATTTATCAAATGTATTTGGGAAAGGATAATAAAATACAACTAAAGGGAATAAAACTACAAGCAAAATATTTTATGTCGAAGACAAATTTGGATTGCAGTGCTAAACTAGGAATTGGTTACATGGTTCTAAGAAAAATCTACACATCCATAGATTAATTTCTTGGTTTTCTTAGGAAGATCTATGTAATGATAAAATGGGTCAATCAACATTCTTTGTTTCCTTTACATGTGGTGACAATCATAGGAAACCATTAGTAAATTTCATAAAACATATAAAGAGAAATGATAACTTGTCTACTAAAAAATGAGGTAACAGAAAGCAAGCTTGAAGCCTTACCAAAAAATGATCCAGTAACATGTGTTAACTACTACAATAATAGGGTAGGTTCCCTATGACAACTAGTTTCTTATGCTAACAAGTATATTAGTGAACTACAAGACCACTTTTTCATAACATAATTCTAAAACAAAGGAAGCGAACATGACCATGTGTTGCTATGGACAAAGAATGTGCATACCTATGGTACAAATACAAATGTTGAGATAAAGGGGTTTGTAGATAAATATTTGTCTTGTGATTAAGGGATTGATGAAAATTATCTTAGAAAAATTCAACATCATCATCATACAAGGCTTTGTAGGAAAACCTGTGTCCAAGGTAGGTTCAATTTTCCCTTTCCTCTAATGAGAAAAATAATTATACTTGAACCAATTGAGTTCATAGATGATAAAACAAAGAAAAGTGACAAACTTATTTCTGAAAGACTAGAACGTTCCAGATACATTGAAATGTATATATTTGACACGTTTTTGACAGATTTAGGTTTATCAAATATGAATGAGTTCATTCCATAAAATCTTGTTTAAATGAACAACATTTTTATTGAAAAGAAGAACAACTAACATATATGCAAATAATTTTTCTCATCACATTTCAAAAATGAAGAATGAAAACACTTATGCTTAGTTAGTTCTTGATTCTTATGTAACAACCAAATATTGAAGCTCTTACATGACAAAACTTGATAAAACCATGACAACAATTTTTAAACCTTTTCAAGGAGAATATCATAAATCAATGCTTAATGTTGTGCAAATAACCAGTTCGCTTAGAAATTATTTTCTAAACATGCAAAAAATGCTTGCACATCATGTTGTGTATATTATTTTTTCCCTTCCTTTGTCTATGAGTTTAGGAAAATGTAAATTTATTAGTACTTCTCTAAAAGACCAATGAGTATTTATACCTAAATGACCAAAACAATTGTAACAGTAAGCAAATGATTGAGACGATGCATTTTTCATGGTAATCCTTGTTTTTTTTACTCACATTGACCATCAGTCATTAAACACATATGTTTAATAGAACATCGACCTTTACAAAAAGGGGCAAGAAATGAAAACATGGTGATGTGCCATTTTTCATAAGATTCATGAGATATAGTGAGCATAAGGACCCAACCAATTTTTATCAAGAAAAAATGATGTCATATGTCCCATATAGGCATGATGAATCTTTTTTTAAAAATATATGTTCTACTTGGATGAATTCCTTTTTAAGCATAAAAGAAACCATAAGATGAAATGAACAAAGATTCACTTATATAGTTCCTAAATCATGGTGTGACCTTCATGGTGTATCAAACATGTTGAACTAAATGATTTTGGATATTTCATTAGACATGTATTGGAAGAAAAAAAATTCGATTTCCAATGGTCTATTCTTGAACAAAAGTAGACAATATGAAGAGTACAATATCGATGTTGACCTCCACTACTTTCATGGAATGAAAGACATAAAAACATTAGTTAATTGACCTGATCATATTGTAAACAACGACTTATACTAGATGACAAATAATTCTACAACATAAGAAGATAATTGAACAAAGAACAAACAAAAATACTAAAATATATCTTGAGTAAAAGAGAACAGGATCCTTGAGAACTAATATATATATTTTTACTTGAGATGTAGACAATAGAAATGAATTTATTAGAAGAGAAATATTCCAATATATTGTATGCATGTAGAGTAATAGAATTGAATATGAACCAATTACATTAAAAGGAGCCATAATAACTTATATAAGAAAAAAAACTTTCAATGTTGGTGGTTTCATATTTCACTTTGCCTTTTCCATGCCTTTTAAAAAGTCTCAATACATTCCCTTAAATAATGAAAAGATGGAAACATTGTTGAAACACTTTGAACATCTTCATGTTATGCCAATTGATGAGGTTTTTCTTATTGTCTCTACACTTTTGTACCTTTTGGGTAAATTGTCGCGTGAAAGAAAACATACCCCTACAAAATAATATGCATATATTGATTTGAAAATATGTGGTGACTTGTATCAGGTTCAACTTGTCAAAGACTCTACAAGTTTTGAACACTAGATGTTGAAGAATGGTGAGAATGGCATAAAGTTTTTCACAAGACAAAGTATATTTCTACTTTTTTCACATTTAAATGCATCATAAAGACATAACATTTGTTTCAATTTTAAACAAAATGAGATTAAATGCTCAGTCAAATGTTGAGATACAGTTACTCAATCATCATTGTTATAGGCCAACACCAACATAACCACTTTTCCATATCTATTTTATAGAAATAAATATGTGCAAATACACAACTAATATGATATTATGACATGTGGATAAACATTTAATAGTTCTTGAAGCATTTGAAAAGGTTTGAAGGATCCAAACAAACTTTCCATATTATGAAAAAAAAATAGTTCGTTAAAAGAAATATGCGTGTTGAATTACATGTCAGAAAATATGACATCGAAGATGGCCTTGTTATTGTTGTTGATTGAACACTTAAAGCTTATTCACATGGAAAGAATGGATAAGATGTACTTCAGATGTAATTTTTTATTCATCTATCAGGAAATTAGAAAGAAAAACATTCCAAGACTTATGCGGAGCACATACTGTAACAACATGGACATAGTGTTTCAAGTTGCAAAGATATTACCATCATAGAGAGGGAAAACACGCTGCATGATACAAAACACAGTGCATGATACAAAGAATTTTTTTATTACAACTAAATTTCACTAGGACAATATGTAGGGTACATGGCCTGACTTTAGCTAAACATGCATTTGGCCCGGGTGATATCACAACACATGGTTTAATATACACAACTCGTTCACAAGTGAAAACCATGGATGTGTTGTTCTTGCTTTAAAAGTTTACACACCACAGTTCCATGTTATCAACAAAGTAGACACATAAATGAAATTCTTGGTCGCAAATGCATCACAGGACATTGATCTTTTCATAATTATTCCGCATACTCTAATGCACTTGCATTTGTGTCCTTGAACATGAGTAGCTTCCATGTATATCTTGATTATATTCAACAGGATGAAGGCATTACGAATAATATGGTTGTTTGCTTCAAAGAGACACACAGATTGCCTATCTAACTAGCACAAAGTTTCCCGGCTTCCATTTAAACGCATCATACTATATTCATGGTGTTCTTACTTCCATTAAAAAACACATAAACATATTTGAAAAAAAAAAATTGTGATGAAAAAGTTGAGATTTTAATGTCAGAGATATATGTACGACAACTAATTTTCATTATGAACATATATGCTTCTCCTTGAAACCATATCAATAGACGAATTACACATTCTTCGTCATGATTGTATATTCACTATTATTGGTGACTTCAATGTTAACATCCAAATAATAAAGAAACTAATGGAATAGATGCAATTGATTCACCTACAATAATTGACATACAATTACACTCCAAACTCAGAATCTCAAATATACCATATTTGGAAAATTCTCGATCCTAGTTGTTGTAACTTTAGTTTGTTGGAATCATATTTGAGTGATCATAATGTAATTCATGCTAGCTTACACCTAAATTGAACTTCAAAACAAATGGTACTAATTATACACATGTTATGTTTCTTCTTTCCATTAGAAAAGTAAAAAAGAAAACTCAATGTAGTGACAGAAAATCACTTCGTTATTCTAGGTATTGTATTTTATTCTTACTGTATCACTTGTTTTTGAGACTTGATATTTCGTCATATTCAATGGTACAAACATTAAATTTTTTAATATGAATTCATTTTTTTTTCTCTTCACGTTGTTTTAACAATTGAGATAACAATTGTTTGACCTTCAGTTTTTATTATTTGTAGTTTTCTTTCACAAATATTTTCCTCCTTTCTACATTCACACGTTAAAAAAATATTACTTAATAATATCGGATATTTATCATTTTTCTCATCTTGCTTGCTTCTGCACCTCAAGATTTTTTCATGTTTGCAACAACGGACGGTTCAAGGGTAACCAACAACTTAAAATCATTGCATATTCCTTGCAAAGACAAGCACACCACATATTCTTTACTAGCTCTAGAAGGTATGGATTGAAATACAATCCATTAATTGGACAAGGTTTATTCCCTTTTTTTCATTATACATTTCATAATTTTGTTGTTATACATAAAATTACTATGCTCAAATATAACTAGTGATAAAAGTGTGTCTTTGTGCATAGAGTTTGGATTGTTGATATATGACTTAGTGGTTAAACCTATTTTAAAACTTGATACGTTGTTTCTTTCACTATATTCTTGTTAATAATGTGGTTGTATCAATGTGGTTATGGAGTCCATTTTTACCATCTTTTGTTATGTACTTATAATAGACATATGTTGACTTGAGTAATACTTATTCTTTAAGAATCATATATATGAAACTATTGTAGGTTATATTAACTTCCACTCGAGATTTGTCATCTCCTTCATATAGTTTATTTTTTTTCCTCAACATACATTGGCATTTGAAAAATTTGAACCCTCTACTTTGACTCAATTTAGACAACATTAAGAAGATAAATTATTTTCATAGAATTTGGGGCTATTGTTAATTAAACCTTGGGTTTATAGTAATTTGAACTACAAACTTGATTCTTTCAACGCATATTTTCGAAAGAAAGCATCTATAGGCGCCATGTTCTAATATCTTGTTCATGATTCTTGCATTATGTACCCTATTTTATTGCAAATGAGTAAAGTTGAACAATTGTTCCTCTTTGATATGCATATAAATAGAATTACTACATGCTTTTAAAACTTCATATGCGTGACTGGATTAGATTAGTGAGATATTTTTAGGTTACACAATCAAATTTTAAATCATCTAAGTCCCTATATATATTTTTCCATAGTCGATATACAATAATTTTCTTAATGGTTGTGTTTCTATAGGTCAAAAAATGAGACAATTGCCATCTCACAAAGAAGATAATGCAACTGAAATGGAAATAAAACTGGTAGTTCGGACAAATGATAGAATCCTTCTCCCTCCACAATCAAGAACAAAGAACCATTGTTGCATTTTCTCATTGATTATTTTCCGTGTTTCCTTTTTCTATGCTATTGCTTTTAAAATTGGAAAAATAATTTTCAGTGTACAATTAAGGATGGAAAGGGCATGTTAAATTGCACTTCTTCAGGGAATCTTCTTCAATGATTCTTCCCAATAGTTCTCCAAATATCCTTTGGACAATACAAACAAGGCATCTCATAGTTTTTTTCCTATTACGTTGGTTCTCAATAACTCAGACTTTTACAATTTCAATGACCAATATCATTGCTGACATCTGAAAAAGTTGACATCATTTTATATCTAAATTTGAGTCCACTTACATTATGCACTTAATAATTAATTAATAAATAAAAAGTAAAAGAACATGATTTTGTTTTTCATGTTTTTTTTCTAATTAATAAAAAAAATTCCCTCTCTTTATGTAGATTTTCTATTCATTTCACAAGGAACTACCACTATGAAATTACAATTTCATGAAGCAATAGAAAAAAAACAAAGAAAATTTAAACTAGCATGTGGATTTTTGTAATCTATTATCTTTAACAATTATTTATGGCTATTAAACACAAGTTATACACTTGTATAATTTCCTCTTTTGAAATAATGGAATTCGTAAAGGTAGAACTAAAAGTTTCTTGAAGCATAGGCTCTTACATGTTATAAACATTTTACATAAAGGTTCATGTCAAACATTTTCTTTAAAGGACTTTCATATAAAACAAATGTATATCTACTCTATTTGTTTTCTATTTCTAGTTGTTCTCTCTTGTTTACTATTTAGTAAGTTATTGTTTAACTCTTTCTTGGCTCTTTTTTTAACTATTCTATTGTTAGTATAGTGTAAATATGTTATTTTTTATCTCTTGATTTTTTCTTATCAAATACCTTCTTCGAAGAAATGTTACAATAGGAAAAATAACAAGAAATATATTAACTAAAAAACGTGGTGTCCAAATTAGTTAGTTACCTAAATGTAAGCACTCATATACTTCATCGTCTTAAAGATATAGTCAATTTGTATATATGTTATATATTGAAAGCTCATTATGATTTTCATTATAGCTAGTTTTCTATGCAATAACATGATTCATTGATAATAAATGAATCAAGGATTAAGAAAATATAAACTAAGAAAAAAATGTGTCCTTGACTAATCTAATATGTAGTATTGAACCCTTCTATCAAGCCTTATGTTTCTATCCCGAGGACATCTCTAGAATCTCCATGCTAAATGGTTGCAACTCAAACAACTAACAAATAAATGAATGTAAGTTTACATTTATGTCTTATGCAAGTTGTGAATTCAACTCCATATATCTAATCGAGAAGAGGTATTAATTATCAAATTAAATTCTAGTTTGCTAATCATTTTTCATTGAGAAGTTAATTTGATTGATAGTACTTTCTAAGAAAAATCCTTTATTTAGGACTTGGAAGTAGAACACATAGTGGCTCCTTGAAATCGATCTCCTAAAACCAAGAATGTTTTATGTTTTTTTGGTCCTTCTAATGTGTCCCCTACCTCATCCCCCACACCTCATAATACATCATAGTGTCCATTTAATAATAGAAACTCACATGCTTCTATTGACTGTCAATAACATAAGAATATGTGCCACAACAACACTCCTTTTACAGAAGTTGAGAAACCAAATTCCCCTACCATGAATGCAATTATTTGTCTCAATAATCCTAAGAAATAAGGCTCGTGTCTCATCCTCATGACCACTAATGAAGACAACACCCCTGTTGCATGTTTGTTTACACATATTTTTCAAATAAAACATGATTTTGTGAATTATATCACAAAAAAATCAAGTCAAAAGAGTCTTGTGGCACAAAACTTGGTTCAATGCCTCAACCTTCCCACCACTACACATCCAAACCCATTTCAACTTAGCTGGGCCTAAAAGGAAGGCCCTCATCTTATTAGATCCCACCATTTTTCTATCACCTTTACTATTGGTCATGTTGTAGATTCTATAACACCCTCCAAAATTTTGACCTCATTCAAATTTGGAGCCCCTAATGATCATATCCTCCATTTGTTTCACGTCATCAAGGTCAAGTCATGTTTCGTCCAATTTTCCTATGTGTTCAATTTTTCTTCATAAAACCCCTAAGAGTTAGTATTATTTTCTCCCATAAGCCTAGGGTATCTTTTTTTCATAATGCACCTTACTTGCGCAACACACTTTTGGTTCAAAAGCTTGCCTAAGTCTCAAATCTAGAGCTAGCACACTTTGTTGATCTAGCACTAACACATTTTCTAATGACAGGTTGTCACCCTTGTCACAAAGATTTGCATTATTCTCACTTTACCTACCATCCTAGTCACACGTATGCCCTTCCTATATAAAAATATCAACCCCAAGAGCTCATTACGCACTCATTTATTTCATTGGCGTTTTACACACTTATGGAGTACATGACCAAATTCTCACCCCTGATAGAACACATGCTATCTTCCAAGTAAGTCCCTCCTTTGTCGCACATGGATAATGAATTTGTTATGTGTCATTTTAGTTCTTGTATTTTGGCTTTAGCGCCCCTTCACATTCCCATACTACTAGTATTTTGTCATATGTTTAATTGTATATATATCTGCATGTATAGTGAGTCTCATCCCATTCCTATATGCCATTTTCCTTGCCTTCATCTCACAGATAGTCAATTATTTGTTATCCCTTGTTATCATATCTCCCTCTAGATATAAACACATGTGTCCTTCAATCTAAGTGTTAGTTCATTTCACACTCTCAACTAGAACACCATCAAAACCCCTACTTACAACACTTGCGCCATGTGCCCATCACATAGGGCCTCTCACCATTGGTGTATAGCACACTAATAGGGCCTAGTCCTACTATCCCTCACTCCTTACATATGTGCCATGTGCCCATAACTTGTAGCCTCATCTTGAATAACACATTGGACACTTGCTATAAATATTTATGCTAAAACTTTTCCCTCACAAACATGTCATGCACCTAATAAGAAAACCTTTTCTCAATGTTGGCATGTTGTTGACTTCAAGTTCCCTGACAATTAACCTATGCAGTTAGACTTTGCACCCTGTGCCAAGCCCAACCCTTTACAAGAGTGCTAGTACATTTCACTCTCTCAGTGACTAGTCTGATCAACCATGTATTAGGTTTGTTCAGTTGTGTCCATAACCAGTGCATTTTCCAATGAGAGGTAATATTTTGAATAAATAAATAAGGTAGAGTAGGTGATTTTGTGAAACTAATTTTTTTTCCATCAGTGAATTTTAGTTTCCAGGTACCAAAAATCAGAGCCTATTAGTCTACCATTTTCTACTGACACCATGCCTCCATTTGCAAGGAAAGGACCAATAAGAGGGTCCAATAAAATCAATATTGAGGGTGTTGTGGACACTCAGAAAACAAAAGTAGAAATGTTCACAAAAACAAGATGCTTCATATAAAATTCCACCACCTTTACATGGAAGATGATATTTAAAGAATTCATCACAAAGGAGTTCCGATAATATTTATAGGATAACGGAGTGTATATTAATGTTAAAAGGTCCAAATTCTATAGGCTTTCTTGTTGCTATACATTTTTACGTTGTAGAGAGGTAATTTGATGGATATTGCAACATATTTTTCCAAATATCACGATCCTTAAGAGTGAAAATAGATAAGATATTTTCAAATACCAAACCCATAATATTCATTCATATTATAAGATTTTAAAGTAAAAGGAATATCCAAATTTTAATCTTTTTGTTCCTTTCTTTATTTAGTATTCCATGAAGGACATTCTCAAAACCTGGTGGAAAGAGCTCATAAAGTTTTTTGAAACGCTTGATGGACTTTACAGAACCAAGCCATTAAAGAAATTATATCAATCATGGATAAGATTTAAAGGATGAATGAACATGAAAACACAAAATTATTTGAAGAAGGATGAGTCTATTTGGTCTACCCATGTGTTGTTGAGGGAACTTTTTTCAATTGGTATGACCTAATAGCCCAATGATTACAGAAAAGTGTTACAAAGGCGAAAAATGTCTTGCAAGGAGAGCAACCCAAATTTTATATGTCAGCCTACTTTATAAATGAAATGTGTTCCCAAAATCAATTCCCAGGTCTGGAATGGAAGCAGAATAAGCAAAAAACTCCTATCTATAACCACTACAAGGTATTGTCATAACTGAAGTTGCAAACTGGTTCACATCATCATAGGGTACATTCATTAGGCTATTCAGAGCTTATATGAGTCCACAACTTATGTTGAAGTCTATAATAGGTAAATTGGTCATGCAAGAAGTTGGTTACCATGTTCGTACATGAATGTCACAACAATTGTAGAAGTAGAAGAAGTCACCATGGCCCATCCTCCATCTGAAAATAAGGTCATATGAATTTATGATTTTGAAGGCAATTGAGGAAGAAATTGAAGAACGTAATCACCTTAGATTCATTGAGATGGCTTATCACCAATATGACCCTAGAAGTATATGAAAGAAAAACAATTTTCAATGCTAATCTATACTTGGTCATATGCTTCTATATCCTAGGAGGATGAAGAGAATATCATGAACCATTATAATGCCTCTAGAGATGTTGGACTAGGTGGAGAAACATGCCATTCTAACATAAAAAATATGTGAGACACACCTCAAGTACATTCAAGATAATGCCAAATTAAAGAAGAAGTAGGAACAATACTCTAACAAGGAAAGGAGTAAGAATTTTAAATCATATTTGAACACTAAAGGGGAATTGCTAATGAGTAGAGAAGGAAAGAACTTGAAGAAGCTAGGAGAAAGAGACAAGAAGAATAATGTAGATAGAAAAAAGAGCAAGATAAGAGGAAATAAGAAGACATGTGGAAGGAAAAGAGGAACATAAGAAATGGAAAGAGGAGAAATCCCTAAAGAGACAGCAAGCTGAAGGTCTTATGCAATAGAAGGAAGAGGCAGAGTAACGAATATTACATGTTAAAGAAAAGAACAAGAAGAAACAAGAAGAAGAATTCAAAAATATGTTATAGTAATATTTGGAGGCCCAATGTATATATGAAGAAGAAGAGGAGGAGAAGCAGGCATTAGAAATTGAGTCGATCATAGTTCCTTTGAATATTCAGCCTCCAACTCCTTTGACTAGTGGGCACCTTCCCTTCAGTGACATGGAGATTCAATGTCTAGATGAAGACAAAATCATGGCCATCTCTAATTTCATATTTTATGAGCTTAAATATAATATTATTCAAGAAAGGATGGATTACTTCCCAAACAAAACAAATCGACCTATTTATATTCATACAAAAGATTCAATGTGTCAAACACTAAGACCAATCCTAGGGAAGTTTCCTCAGTGAATGCACCTTTACAGTAGCCATGAAAAGGAACATTAGATTTATAATGCATAAGAAGGGAAAATATGAGAAATAATTGGCTAATTCAACCCAATATATTGAACATATCCTCATTGAAAATAGAAGGATGTATTCTGCCAGTTCTAGTAGAGAAGGTCTCCAATCTGCGAGACAAGAGGATTTCAAGCCACTAGAAGACATGTTGTAGAAAGTTTATTATGAAATGGTGATGTTACACAAGGTGATGTTGCCTTTATATCAAATCTAGAAAGGATCACAAGAAAAATTTAGGATATTAAAGTTATCACTACAACCCTAGACACGATCCACAAATGGGGCACCATGTAGTTAAATGCGCCAACATCATTGGCTAGGAAAGAAAGAGTTGAAGCTAAAATGGACAAAGTGGATATGAAAATGCATATGCAAGCCTATGATTAGCTCAAAAACCATATATCCAACACTATGATAGCTTATACACAATTGTACAATGGATTGGAAGCTTGGGTACATGTGCATAAAGTACCTTCTATAGGTGCACCTAGGAAGGTAAAACATAAATATGTTATCAAGGAGGAGATAAAAGAATTCGCAAATGACATAGGATAGATGACTGCTCAGAATGATTTATAGGTGGCTATAGGAAATGTTCTACAATATACAACTAAGTCAGTTAAGTTACATATGAAGTTAGTGACATTATGGAACAATATATAAGCAGGCTCCAAAACCATTTTCCCAGATCCTTTGGAGGGAAAGATGAGATACAATCGAAAGCTACCACATGAAATCAAGGGAATAGCAGTAAAGTATAGGGCTTAGTATCAATACATTACAACTGAGCTTTGTGTCATAGTTTTTGAATTACAATTTCCATAAATATGAACATCAATATGTTTATTTTGTTTTATGTGAGGTTTTAGCCATAATTTTGTCAAATATAAATTTTGTAATTAGAAAATGAAAAATGTAAAATGTATGTGGAATCCAAAGAATCACATGTGGAATGTGAAAAGTCAGACGAAATTCAAAAGGACATAAGGGAGCCCAAGAGTCACATGGGAGATGAAAGGTAACCTCATTTGTTATAAATAGGCCCTCATGGCTCAAGAAAAGGACTTTTAGCCTGGTATTCTCTTGTTAACATAGGAGGGAGAGATCATTCATTTGAGAAGCAAGTTGTGTCTACATTCTCCACCATTGGAGCAAGTGACATGGCATTTTCATTGTGTATTTTGGAATTTCCATGTAATCATTTGAAGCTCATAGAGCCATACATCCTTTTCATGCTTGTACCAGAACCTTTGTAAGACTTTTGTTTTAATATTGTGGTATATGTTTGTGTTTAAATTTATTAAGGAGAATGCGATACTTTATTTTTTTTAGTACATATCTTTATTGATATTGGATGTCCTATTTGTTTTCATGATCATGGTTATTTTAAAACTACTTTTGAAATGAATTAATGATTTTTCCCATTTATGTGTGTCTCTATTAGATTAATGTTATCATTGTTATTCTAAGGGATCACTTTCTTTACTTTTTATGTGGAAGTAACTTATACATATTATAATTGTATGTACCACAAAGCTAACATTTTTTACTTACCTTAAAAGTAATAGATATTATCTCTTATTTTTCTACTCTTTTTCAAGGAATATCTTTAAGTTATCATAATGGTAGTGAGGCTAATTTCCTTGATGGGACTCCTATACGAAATGGTGTGAGGTTTAATTGTGACTTTGTACTGCGGATACCCCCTTGTGCTAGAATATTTTCCAACACTATCAACACTTTTGGCATTAGAAGGAGAGTAGCCAATGTATGGTTGACCATTCATCACATTCACATCTTGAATATTTGCATCAATGTAGCAATTTTCTGAGTCCAACTCCATCCCACGTATCTGAGAAAAAGGAATAAACCTCTCATAGTTTGGATCACACATATGATGTTACATATGATGAAATCCAAGAGTTGTGTCCTATCATTCGTCAGTTTTCCAAAGAACTTAGAGTACTTCCTATCACATCATTCCCCCCTCACAAATGGTTAAATAGAGAAGAAACTCATCATGGTGTTTTGGTCTCAACAGTCCAAGAGTTAGTGATTGCTCATTCAGTCTACCTAATTGATTTAGTCGATAAATATTTAGATCAAGGAAACATTATACCACCTAACATTGAATATATGGAGGGAGATAGGGAGCACATCTATATTCTGGATAACAAATATCTGAATGGTAACAAGAATCTTAATAGCGAAGGAGAAGAATGTTTAAAATCAAATAATGAATGAGGAAAGAGATAATGAAAACATGGTAAATTATTAATTTAATTCAATGGCCAAAATTCCTCTTGCTCTTCTAGGTGCACTTCATCGATTACTGAAACACCTAGAGAAGCTCTTAACAAAGTGTGACGTTGACAAGAATTATGGGCCTCCAAATTAGTTATAATTTAATGCGCATATTACCATATTTCAACACATTAAACATATTTTTTTCATTAGATGAAATATTTTTATATTTATTATATTTATTAGGAAGGTTTAGAGATAATTTCATGTTATGTGCATAATATTATTTATTTCTTTGGAATATTATGAGAATATTGGGCAGATTATGAATATTTGGAGGGTGAGATGGTATAGGGACATGATCCCTCCTACAGGATGGACCAATATTGTATAATAAATGGACATGATATGATGAAATTATTGCACAGATTCTAGAGCTCCAGTTATTGAGAAAATCTAGGAATATGCTCTATGTCATTTAATGCAGATTCCTAGTGTTGGGAACCAGATCCACTTTTAGAGGGATTTTTGAGGGGAAATCTTCCTTCATTCAAGGAGGATTCTTACCCATCAATTATTATAAGTAAAAATTCGAATTTTCCTCTAGGGGCATGCTTTTATTAGTCTTATTGAGGAGAAAACTTGTTATTTAGCAGCGCTACTTTCAATTCTAGTAGGGATTTACTTGGATTAATTCAAATAATGAAGTTTTTTAGCTTTTGAAGATTTTTTTCCTTCATATGAGTCTGAGGATCCTTGGTATTGGAAATACTAGGAGTCGTAGAGGCCTTTTATACAATTCTTTTTCTTCATTGAATGTTTTTACTTGCATCTTTTATTCTTGTTTTTCGTATTTCTGCATTTAGTATGCATGTTTCGTTTACTGTAAGTTACATTGGTTAAATGCTTTAAGTGAGTTGTTTTGAATTTTTTTTATGAATTCACAAGCATGATGGATTTTTAGAAAAACCTTTCAAAGTTATATCCATGATTGATCTACTTGAATTCGTTTACTATTTCACAATTTTGGAATTTCTCGAAGTATCATGTAGCAAAATAGTAGTAATTTTATGTTAATTTTTAGCACGTATTAGTAAGCCTATTTAAAATTTATTTAAATTTTATTGGGGCATATAATCATGCAAATCAATAAAAAAAATTATCCCACAAAATTTTCACTTGGTTAGCATAATCATTTGGCCACTTATATCAACTTACTAGTTCATTGCTCTGAAATTTCCAGTTTGTAGCAGTAATTCTCTGCTACATTTTAGGACATGTTAGCAAGGCTCCTTTTAGTTTATTCCACTTGGATTAAGTCATAAGAACATTAAAGTTAATAAAAAATTTAACCCATATAATTTTCACTTGATCAAGTTAGGCATTTGATAGGTTAACTAGCTTGCTAATGTTTGAATTTCCACTTTTTTTAGTAGTAAATTTTTATTATTTTTTAGCACATGTTAACAAGGATATTTTTTGAGTGATTCCACTCGGATTGGAGTCACAGGGAATCCTAGTTAATAAAAATTCTTTTCCTATTCAATTTACATTTTATTTTCTTGGGCATTCAACAAGTTATCTTAAGAAGTAACAAATAATAACAATCCTGTAGCATTTTGGTTTCGAGATCTTGAAAAAGTTCAATCCAAATTAATGGTAGAAGTATATTATAGCCTATGAATACTATAAGGCCACTATGATTGAGATGAGGCTTGTTTGCATTTCCATTTATCTCTTAAATTTATTTCTTCTTGAACATTGATTTACCTTACTTCTTTCTTCTAGCTTCCTTTCCTCAATTTACTTTATGGAAAGTGTGATTTCCTTCTTGCAAGAGTAATCTAGGAGATTCATTTCTTACAAAATAGAATATATTTCTTTTAAGTCCATTTCCTTTCCAAAAAGATACATTATGTTTTCTTAGTCTTCATTATGCTTTACATTTTTGCAAATAGGATGGACTTCCTTTATGCCATTTACTTTCCAGCAAAAGTAGAATACGTTTTCTTATTGTTATTTACTTTTTTCAAAATAGGATTGGAGACCTGCCTAGAAATTTACTCATTTAAATTTTTTTCATTGCCTTATTTCACTTGCATCAAAGGGAGTCAAACCAAGAAGAGGAAGGCATCTACTGCACATACAATGTAATTTTGTACGAACCTCGGGTTGATAATTTAAGTCTATAGCCTCATGAGTTGCAATATTATTGTTCAAATATAGGGGGTCATCACTTTTTGGTGTCCTTGTCAAGGAGGGTTTCAAATAAAACACGTTCATAGTCTTGGAATGATTCCATCCTTCTTTTCTGCATTGATGTTTTCTACAAAAAAAAAAAAAAAATCATTAGGCATCTCTCATTTCATTATAACTCTCATTCAAGTTATTTTATAAAAATAGAAAAGAAGAGTATATTATTCAATACCAAAACCTCCCCACTTGATAATGTGTAGGTAGAATATTAATATGTGGCAAAGAAGTTAGAAGAAGATATGGAAAACCTTTACTTTGTTAGCCCATATCAGCAAGGGTCTTATCCTCCCCAAAATTCTCAACAACATCAGGAGTCTTATTCCATTCCTTCTTTTCACCCATATCACCACCCATTGGGTGATCTATATTTTCCTTCATATTCATGGTCTTATCCTCCCCAATAAGTCATTCCTTCTTTCCATCCATATCAACACCGACCTCCTCAATGGGGTGATCCATATTTCCCTCAACATCCTCAATTTCCTCCATACTAAACTCAATTCTTTTTATCCCATCCACCTCCCCCACAACCACATCCCTAACCAAAACCATTTCAAAGACCCACTCCCACTCAAATACCTATACAACCATTTCCAAATCAAATAAATAAATAAAGTAAACCCACTTACAATGTCCAAATGAATCTTCTTGATGCAATGGAAAAAAACAAAGGTAAAAAATATCCTAAGTGAAAACCTCCTCTAAGGTGCTGAGGCAGACCTACTAGTTGAAAACTCATTGAGGAAGCTAGTAGGCCTATGAAAAAAAAAATGAAAAGAAAATCTCTGTATTATGAATAAAGGTGCTCTCCAACCTTTGCAAGAAACAAGACAAAGGTTAGCACCAAAATAAAAAAGTTGATCGAAAACCTAGTCAAATAAATTCAAACTCAGGCTTTCTCCTCCTTTTCCCAAATGCTCTAGTGGGACCAAGGTGTTGGGATAGGGTTTCCTAGGGACAATTTTGGGGCAAAAGCCCAAGTTTTGGGGCAAAAAACCCATGTTTTGTTATGTAAAATGTAAAGTCTCCACAACTTATGGTCACAGAGTGCGTAGATGGTAAAGCGTCATAAAGGGTTTTACCCTTCATTTATATAAATTGTATCGGCTTTAGTAGCATGGAAAATTTTAGGGGCTAACATTCATAGGTGGGCTAATTTTCCATGCCTTTTCCAAAAAGAGATTTGCCAATTTCCATTTTTATTAAAAGTGATTCACCCAAATTTTACAATATAAAATTATTTTAATTTAAATATCACCAAAATTTTATATAAAATAATATAGAAGAATTATAAATCTAATATTTATATAAAAATATGATCAAACATTTTACATTTTACATTTTACATTTTATGTTAAACTCTAGTCCTTAAAATTTTCTCTGTTTATTAGATCTACCCGTCATCCCTGGACCATGGAATTGTATAAAAAGGAAAGTATTAGAGAGTTTAAGGCAGTTTTCACTGAGTAGATGATAATGAGAAAGATGAATGTAATGGGTCAGTAGAAGTGAAGAGAGAAGAGTCTTAGAGTAGGAAAGAGGCTCTGCAGCTGAGTGCATAGAGGCCTAGAGTAGAGTCCACAGCTGAGTGTGTGGACCCCTGTAGCTGAGTGCGTAGGGTAGTTTGCGTCTGTAAGAATAACTGAAGTATCAATAAAGAGATTATTCTGGAAATAGCAATGTTTTGTCTATTTCCTTTTGTTATGAATGAATGCAATTATGTTATGATGAATAATGATTTTATGATTTAATACTATATTTATGCATGAATATGCATGGTTTACTTTGTTATATGAACGCAAGTAATAATATCTGTTTACATGAATAATGTCTTAATGCATGCTAAAGTTATCAGATACTTAAGCCAATGTGGGTAAATACTGAAGTAGGAATGATCATAGAGGCGCGTAAGGGGTTGAGTCACCTATTCAGGGTCCGCAAAAGACAGTCGTGGACCTTCATGAAGGTCTAGAGGTCGATTAAAAGAATTATAGTGATAAGTTGTAAAGGTCTTATCGATCTATGTGAAGGCAGAGTTAGGGCGTAAAATAACATTATACTAATCTCTGGGTGCAGAAACTTGATTCCAACATCCTCCAATACTGCTTCAAGTGAGACTTCACTGCACGCTCTGCGGATTAATGCCAAAAGGGCCAGTAGTGTAGGGATTTTTTTGGCTAAACTTAACTCTGAACCTAGGTCAAGACCCACTAAGCCAACAAATGGTTCCATTTCCAGGACCATGATTTGCATAAAGAGATGTGTGATGTCGCATCACTGGAATCCAACAGAGAAGGAAATTGAGGATCGGTTGGATAGAAATATCCACAAATTCATAGCTCAATAAAATAGAAACCCATGATTGATGAAAGAACAATGGTTGGACAAATATCTGTACATAGAGATACACCAAAAAATCTTTTTTTCCTACCCAATCAAATTATACGAGTGAATCGCTAAATTGGTAGACGACCAAGGAAGGTGGAGGCTTGATGGTCTGACAGTGTGGACTCTGGAGTTATTGTGGAGATTGAAAGCCTCTGAAGACAAGATCACACACACTTTGGATCATTGCCTTGATCGCATCATAGGAGGATTTGTGACAGAATTCGCGGTCGATACCTTTGTCAGCTACAGCAAAGCAGAACGACACTTCTTCAAGGGACCGCATGGTACGTATTTAAGGTCTTTGAATATGTGAAATAAGATTCTCTTGTGTGAAAATAGGGTTATGCAATTACCTTTATGTTTTGAGCTACGTGAAGTGGAAATATATTCAAGGATAGAGAAAGAATAGGCCTTGAATATAACCTATTTATTGAACCTCCTCCGAGTGATGACAATGAATAAGCGCAGGCTTCACCACAGAGCACTGTGCAGCTAATAAGGTGAGGGTTCCCACAAATACCCCATCCACCCACACCACCTCCATATTCACCTCCATAGCATACACCTTCACCCACACCACCACCACCGTTCAATATGGAAAATACAGTGAAGTTGTCCATTTTCAAGGGCTTGGGAAATGAGGACCTAGACCAGTTTTGGTACATTGCAAAGGTTGTGTGGCAAGCCTAGAATATTACAAATGATCAGATGAAGAAAGCGGCATTGGTTACTTCATTATAGGATCGCACGCTAACATGGTACACTAAGTACTGCAGTGATAACCCGACGGCTGCATTGGCAGGCATTCAGACATCGGTGAATAAGGAA
Organism: Pinus tabuliformis; assembly: GCA_031772625.1. Taxonomy (NCBI): domain Eukaryota; kingdom Viridiplantae; phylum Streptophyta; class Pinopsida; order Pinales; family Pinaceae; genus Pinus; species Pinus tabuliformis. Next base: position 572,332,930 of record CM062805.1, on the reverse strand, counting down.
TTCATTTGGTCCAAGTCAGAATCGCAATCAGTCATTAGATTCAAGGAAATCATGATGAGGACTGGTGAAACACCCTGGAACTAGATCAAAGATTAAAATTCTAGATCCGCGAAGCTAATATGAATCTTACAGATGGGTAGCACCATGAATGGTTTGTGGATTCGCTCTTGCCTCATCTAAGGGTTGTGTTATCAAAGAAAAATATTGGGACCTAGGTGGAGGCCTAGAAATTTCGATGAGATTATATGAGACATAAACTCAAGATGGTGCTTTGGGAGTCCAACATATTCACATGGAGTTGTAGAATAATTTCTCAAAGTTCCAATGTCTGAAAAAGGATAGAGCAGCTTGACCAGAGGTGCACGAAGAAGTTTGGTGCTTGAAATGCAAAAGTCGGGGACATGACAAAGGTCACTCCCCAATCTTCGTGAATTATGTTGTTGGAGGAGGGTCGATCCCTCTGAGGATGGAATCTCAAGGAGGGCCAAGTGTAGGGCCCACGTTGTGGTGTGCTATCTGTCAAGTAGTTGGAAAACATGTGACAGACAATTATCACTTGCTGCAGAAATTTGCACATACAGTGCAAAAACACTTCTACAACTTCTGTAAATCGGTGGGTCATGATGAGTGTAACTGCCGTACCTATGAGCTAATGATGGATAGAATTCCTACATATCGAGTGGAGGTAGAATCTCGGCCTCTGGATCAAGGCGTTGGGGGAGCGCGAGGAGGTTATCAAGGACATAGATAATGCCAAGGTGGAGGGGGACCTAGTAGAGGTCAAGGACAGGTTATTTGCTACAATTGTGGAGTATCAGGACAGTACGCATGAGAATGTACGAACCTAATGCACCTATCGTGAAAATAATATACTTAGTTTGATGACACGATAGAAGATTTCCTTGTATTAATAGCTAAGATGCGGGAAAAGGGGACGCAGCCTCAACAACCCACCCAAAACCTACAAATGATGAGGGTTGAACCCCGTGAAGAAGATCCTAATGTATATATTTTTCTGCAAAGTGGAATGAAGACTGGCCAAGATAAAGGAAAGCAGCCTGAAGAGACTGAGTGGGTCTGCAAAGCTCTTGAAAAGGAGGTTGGGTTTGATCTCGAGTGCATGAGGGAAACGTTCATGCAACCGAAGAAAAGCTTCACTGAGGCTTCTACCTCTGGAAGTCAGTGTAAGATATCTGAATAAATGGACCCCTCTATGCTTACTACTTTCTTGGAGACTTGTATGAAGCTACTACATGATAACAAGGTTGTGAAAGGATTACAAGAGCTGATAAATAAATGTGTCGGAAAAGAAAATGCTCCCGAGGGACCGCTCGTAGTCCAAAGAATTGGTAACCATAAGGCAAGAACAGGGTGCGAGATGAGGCTCACTACGCATATAGGAGAGTATGAGATGGATCAAGTCATTCTAGATCTAAGATCATATGCGAATGTTTTTCCTAAATAGACATGGGAGAGAATGGGGAGACTTGTGCTACAGTGGTCTTCGATTCAATTAAGGATGGAAAATCAACAAAAGGTTATCCCCATAGGAAGATTGCAGGGAGTAACAGTGGATATTGAAGGTGCGAGTGCGTTGCTTGATTTTGAAGTGATAGAGATTGTGGATGACAACAATACCTACCTCGTACTCCTTGGGATCGATTAGGTTATTGACACGAATGGGGTGATCAATTTGAAGAAGAAGATGATGTCATTTGAAATAACATTTCTCTGCATAGCAGCACCATTGCACCATGCAGAAGGACTGCGTTATACTGAACCGATCCGCGATTATGAGAGTGACGATGATTTGGACAAGATTTATAAGATAATGGCGCTAGATCAAGACTGGGTGAATCCAACAGCTGATGGACGTATTGCTTGGGTCCATGAAAGTTTTTGCACATCAGATTTAGATGAGGAGATGGAACACTGGCAAAATCGATTGCACAAAGTGTCTATGTTGTGTTGTAACATGATGAATAAATCGTTGTGTTGTGTATCATCGAAGGTAAGGAGTTTTCCTTACTATGATGGTTTGACTGACATAGATATATTTTTGGATGCATTTGAAGGGAAGTTCCAAAGAAGCATCACTTCCAAGCCTTGGATTTGGCACTGTGCGCTACGCCCACAAGATGGTGGGGTACGCACAAGGACACTTTTGATGACTAGCGCATGTATAGAATAATGATGAGATTGCGGTTTTCTCGCCCAAAAGTTCTATTAACAAAGAAATACAATGGAAGAAATGATTCATGCGATCATTTAGGAAAATGTACTGAGGTTTATGGAGTGGAGCCACAACCTGAGTGGGTGAATTTTTTCTGTCATACCTTGGATGTAATGCTAATGAATTGGTACTTGGAAATAGATCTCCACCATAGCACTGAAGAGTGGGATGTGTTGCAACATTGATTCTTGATAACATTTAGTTTTGAGGATGGATTTGAATGTATTGATGAGGTGTTGCAGGGGGTCAAAGCAACGATCTTCAGAATACCACATGATCCTTTTGATTTTATTCAACCAGATTGGACCACCCAGCTATGCCATGCGCTACAATGCTACAATGTTACCGCTAAAGAGGAAGACGAGGATCCGAGGAACATTAATATCCCAGAGACAGAAGGTCACCGCGAGGTAGAGGGACCATAAATAGAGAATCTAGATATAACTACAACACTAAAGACTAGACAAGTGAACATTGGCATAGATGTGAAGCCGAAATTTGCAAATATTGAGGACTACTAGGATGATGCAACAATAGATAAGGTCGTTGAGTTTCTCTATGAATATCAAGATTTGTTTTGCACAAATATTTCAAACTTAAAAGGAATAATAGTGGACTTGGGTGTCATGAAAATTACCTTGAAGCCAGATGCGAAGATGATCAAGAAAAGGCCTTATCACCTCAATCTGAAGTATAAAGAAAAGGTTTGCTTAGAGTTGTATAAAATTCTTGCAGCAGGTGCTATTGAACTGGTAGAGGAATATGATTGGGTGAGCCCAATGGTAGTTCAGGAAAAGAAGTAGAAGGATGAAATAAGGATATGTGCATATCTCAGAAAGTTGAATGATGCTTGCGTACATGATCCTTTTCCAACACCATTCAAGGATGAAGTACTGGATAATGTGGGTGGACATGAAGCATATTCGTTTACTGATGGGTTCTCTGGGTACCATTAGATCAAGATCCAGCCTGAAGATAGGTGTAAGATGACCTTGAAGACTGAGTGCGGATGTTTGCAGTATAATGTAATTCCTTTTGGACTAAAGAATGTGTCGACGATATTTTCACACAGAGTCATCATGGTGTTCAAAGAATTCATTCACAAATTTTTGGAGGTATGCTTTGACAATTGGATGGTGTTTGGACTGGTGAAGCACCATGTAGCTAGTCTACACCTAATGCTGGATACATGTCAGAGGTATCAAATCGCGCTAAGCTTGAAGAAATGTTTTTTTTTGTTCCTTTCGGAAGCTTGCTGGGTCGTGTGGTATGTAGGAAAGGATTAATGGTGGACCTTGCTAAGATCACGGTTATTATAAATCTTCAGGTGCTAAGTAGTGTTAAACCGTTGCGCCAACGGTGGGTAATACGGGCTACTATCAAAAGTTCATCAAGAGTTATGCCCTGATTACTACGTCGATGGAAAAGTTTCTAAAGAAGGATGCTACATTCTGTTGTGATGAAAAATGTCAGTGGAGTTTGGATGCATCATGTATTACGCTGGGAGCAATGCTGACACAGGCCAGTGAGGGGGAGTTGGATCATCTTATCGCATTTTCAAGCAAGAAGATGTCTAAGGCTGAAAAGGATTATTCGATGACAGATCATAGTAGTTTGAATATGGTGTACATGCTCTAAAATTTCAGATATTATTTTCTCGACAGACACTTTAAAATGTATACAGACCATTCTACATTAAAGTACCTTGTCAACAAGCCTGTGCTGGGGCAGAAAATATGCAAATGATTACTGTTGTTTTCAGAGTACGATTTCGAAGAAATTGTGAAGCCTAGATGATTGAATGTAGGGCTAGATCATCTGTCATGCATCGAAACAGGAGAGGAGCCTATCAATTTAGAGGAGGGGCTGCCTAATGCACAACTCTTTGTGGTGTGCATAGCAAACAATAATTTTGTAGACATTATACACTTCCTGACTATAGGAATGCCTCTAGAAGGGTACACTAGTCAACAAAAGAAGAAATTGGTGGTGCTCGCGATAGAATTTTTTGTCATTCCAAGACATTTGTATAAAATGGGATTGGATGAAATACTGTGAAATTATGCGCCTGAGTTTGAATAGACCAGTGTCCTCGCTAAAGCTCATGGAGGAGCTGCGAGTGGCCACTATGTGGGAAAAGCAATAGTGTAGAAGATTTTACGCGTTGGGTTCTGGTGGCTGGAACTGCATAAGGATTCCAAAGCTTATCGTAAGGCACACGATGCATGCCAAAGAACTGGCAGGGCATCATGGAGGGATGAGCTACCTTTGAATCCATAGCTGTCATTGTAGGCATTTGAGAAATGGGCGATTGATTTTGTAGGACCAATTCAACCTCTAGGAGAGAAGACATGTGAGCAGTATATCATCACTGCGACTGAGTATTTGACCAAATGGGCAGAGTCACAGCCCATGAAGGACTACACATGGGAAACAACAACAAAGTTCCTTTTTGAATATGTGCTAACTAGGTTCCGTTTCACAAAGATTTTGATGAGTGATCATGGTACACATTTCCTTAATGAAACAATCAGCGTGCTGATAGAGGAATTCCAAGTTTATCATCAAAAAATTACGCCATATCATCCTCAATCCAATGGGACAGTTGAAGCATTCAATAAGATATGGGAGAACGCGTTGATGAAGGTTTGCAATGTGCATAGGAATGATTCGGATGTGTGAGTACCAGCGGTGCTATGGGCTTACATAACTACTTGTAAGAAGCTGACTAGACATATAACTTTCAGGCTGGTATATAACATAGAAGTTGTGATGCTGATGTAGTACATTGTACCTGGTCTACACATAGCAGTGTTCATAGGAATGGTGGACCGCAGAGCCTAAGAAGAAAGGCTTGTGCAACTTACAAAACTTGAGGAAGATAGATTTTTGGCTGGATTCCATCAGCAAGTTCAGAAGGAGCATGAAAAGGCATGACACAATTGGAACATCAAACTGTGCACCTTCGAGGTAAAAGATTTAGTTTTATTATATGACAACAATTTTGAAAAGTTTCTAGGAAAATTTTAGATGCATTGGCTGGGGCCATATGTCATCAAAGAGATTACCAATGGTGGGGCAGTTTAGCATGTGAAATTGAACGAAGATTCATTTCCAAGAAAGGTAAATGGAAGCCGATTGAAGCCATACACTAGGGATATGGCCACATGACTATACGGTGGTAGCACAATATTAGCGCTCCATGCAGCTGCAAGGAGGTGCGGGACTATAAACTACACTGCCCGGGTTGTAGAGATGTGCAACAAAGGGTCTGCAGGGAACGAAAGAATGTCATAGGATCAATAGAAGTGTGAAGGGATCTGCGCCATGGGAGAAGAGACCATGCAACATAGCTAGAAAGTGACCGTTACTATCACTTTTTGTGATTTGACAGTGAGAAAATGGCTAAGAGGAGTGGGGGGAGGCATTTAACGCTCAATTTAAGAATGAGATCTTTGGAAATCTGCCGCCAATCTAGAATTTATGAGTGATTTTGGGGGGAATGGTCGAATTTGAATTTGAATTTTCCTATAAATTACAAATGGCTACCCAACAAGAATCATTTTGCATTCTGAGCATTTCTGGGTTAAGCTGTCTGTTGTACATGAAATGAGAGTTTTTCAAGGATTTTCTTGATAACCGTTTTTTATTAGTATTTCGAGGGCCTATTCCCTCTGGGGGAGCTTCCCCTGAGGTTGTGAGTATGTAGGTGCAAACAACAGTGCCTACAATGCCGAGGTCACCTAGGCTGAAGCCTATGCTGACAAGAGAGGTCCCCAAACCAAAGAAATATAAATGAAAGAAAACACTTCCGGTTTGTGAGTCACTAAGGAAACATTGAGCTACATAGGCTTAGAGAAAAGAAAAGCCAACCGCACATGAGAAGGGAAAAATGGTAGACCTGAAGGTCAAGGAGGGTGTTGAAGTCATCGATATTGAGGGAGTGGACCTCATTTCCAAGCTGCCAGAGTACATCCCTCTATGCCAAGGCAAGGTAAAGGTCATGAAGGATCCAAATGAGGGACATCCTCCTTAACACACCACTACTACCAGAAACAATAGCTTTTGATGGTCTTTGCTTTATGTGAATCCCACATCTGAAGCTTGAATATTGGTACTTGGGGGACATTGAGTGATTCCTCCACTTCGATATCGATACCTTCATGAAGAAAGTGTTCTACAAGGAGTCCGGTGTCACCATGCTGGAGATGGTGGAATGGATTCGTGGGGTAAACAAGGCAGGGTTGTTGAACCTGTTATGGGTGCCTCATTACCACCATGCCCCGATAAATTTGATAGTCATTAAATAACTGTTGTGTCTTGTGCATGACAGGTGTTTATGGTTGAGCGAGCTGTTAGTTATCACTAATATGCTGATCCATCAGATCACATTGTTACCTCATTCTGGACTAAATTTAGCCAAGGCATTTGGTGGAATGAAGGGTGAGCACAACCTTGCTGAGAAGATGAAGGACAAGTTCAAACTTGTCAAGAAGCTGTGTGGGTATTCAATTTCCTACATTATGGACCCTGCGTTGAAGGTGGCCACCCAAATTTTGGCTGGCAAAGTGATGAGGAAGTGCCACGTGGATGAGGTGCTGACACTAGTGGTTTCACTAGCAGCCAAGTGCGCAAAGGGGGTATAGTTCAACTGGGCCCACTACTTGTGCAGTGAGTTCCTTGCAAATTGTAGGGAGGCATAGGAGAATAACAAGACATTTCATTACTCATGGCTCTTACTATCAATTGTGTTGGTCGCGTGCGAGTTTCTGGAGGACAACCAATTTCCTCCAATTGAGACATATTTGACAGAAGCAACAAAATTTGCGTCTTTATGGGCTACAAAGGACGCTGAGCGAGTCTGGGAAAGTAAAGTATTTTGGGTGCTGATGGAGGTAATTTCAATCCAACACCCTCACCTATTTCCATGACATTCCCCATAATTACCATGCCTTTCCCACTCATTTTCCTCACTCTCCTAAAGTGCTACAAGAAAGTTTTTTGTTGTTACACGATTGAAAAAATACATAGGGCATAAATTCGTTTGACCATATATAAAAATATATCCATATTTTTGTTGATATGTTTCATGGGGAGATGAATAAGGGTGATGGTAACATGCTCAAGAAATTTTAGTAAATTGCAGTGCATACTTTTCGAGAAATTGGCTTCCATCACCTACAACCATTTTCCATTTCGCTCAAGATTCATGAATTCATTAGCCAAGATTTTTTTACGAATAGATGTATAAGGATGATGGAAGAATGCTAAAAAAGTTTAGATCAATCCAATCTACCATTTGAGGTATATTGATTCAACAATTTTAGAACAATATTGTCTTATATTCCTACATGATTGTCCAGATTTTCTACATGATTGAGATTTGCTTAGGGAAAGTGGTCAAAAATAATGTTTTCCCTTGGGAAATGTTAGAAGAGGTTCCTAAAACCTCCTTCACCTCTCATCCACTCAATTTACCCAACTTCTTCTCAATATTCCACCAATGTTCATGAAAAAATTAAAAAAAAAGACTCTTCCTTCACACATTCTTCACAAGCTTTCACCACCATCAAAGCTCATGTTCTTGTCACTAGACTAACCATGATTTATCCGAGTTACTCAATACACTTCATGAAGTGATATGAGGTCTTGGAAGGGACTATGTGACTACTACATGAAAGAAGAATCATGTAGCATCCTTCTGAGATCCAACAAAGCCAAAGGCATAGGATTGTTGTAGCATTAGAATGAAGATTTGGCCACCCTAAACTATCAAGAATCCATCCCTGAGATTTAAAGAAGTCCCACCATCCTTTAGAGGTAGTTGAAAGGTCACTAATCCACTCTAGAAGCAACATATTGAACAATGGAAAACCTATATGAAAGAGATACTTCAACAATCAAATCCATATAAAACAACATCATCATTTTATTTTGTTTAAATGGGGACCTGCACATAAGAAAAAGTATTGAGTATGGCACGTTTAGAGGCCAGCAGATTGATCGCCAGTTTAACAAAATTAGGAAGACATCAAGGCAGCTAGAGACCATCAGGTAGGCACAGGTTGCATTGTTCTTCACCTCTCTCTTGAGTGTATTACGGTTAAAAAATTTGTTGTTAATGCATGAGAGATGAGGTTTTTTAAGATAAGGATGGTTCAATAATCTCGACCACCCTCAAATAGTGAGCTGAAGTTATGTTTTCCTCATCACAAGTGGAGAAAAGACAAAGTAAAAAAGCGTGACGACTACAAGGTTGGGCCAACAGGTTAATGAGGAAATTGTGAAGGTGGCAGGTGGGGCTAACTAATACAACATGTTGATCCCACCACCAAGCCATAGGAGGGAATAAAGCGGGCTTGAGGTTTATTTGTACCATGCGTTTCATGCCAAAAATGGTAAAGGGGCCCACTTCCATTGTTAGAGGTCGAATAAGCTACACCAGGAATCTCATATGCTACAATAGAGAAGCTTTAGTACCATATACTAGCTGCTACATGAGACATAGTAGGTGCTACATGATGCAAACTATATGCTACAAGACATAGAGTAGGTGCTACAAGATGCATAGAGTGCTATAGGATCATGCAAAGTTCTGAAAGATGGTTCAAATTGGTGAGAATTTTCATCCAAACCCCCACAACCATGAAGGAATCTCTTGGGGAAGGGTAAGTATCTCATTTTCCTCATCTCCCATGAACAAAAATAGAGATAATTTGGCTAAAATTTTACCCGTACTGACATCTTGTAGCACACCCTTGCAGATTGCATTTATTCTCAAAAACATTTCTTTTAATATGAGAGAAGAAAAGTGTAAATATAGTTAATTTTTCTATAATTTGGCATGTAATTATATTCCCTCTAGCGAGAATAAGAGAACCAACCCTCTTACCTCTGCGTTGAAGACATAAGTTTCTTAGAACAAAACAATTTACATAAAATCCTTTGTGGAAAAATGGGACGGGGTTCCAATAAAATGGACCCCATAGCCAAGAAGGAGAATAAGAAGCTAATAAATAATAAGTAGATGACGGAGAAGAGGGAGATAAGCCAAAATAAACAAGTTCAAGGAGGAAGAAGGAGAAGCAAAAGCAGAGGCACAAAATGTGCTCAACACCGAAAGAACAGTGCCTAACAAATACCTAATCAAACTTGTTATGACACAAATAGAAGAATGGACAACTCCAAAGGCCATTAGGCAATGACTTAAGCCATAAAAGATAAAAATAAGGGAACAAAAGGAAATAAGGCATTCACTATCAAAATAGAACTCAAATTACAGTGATGAAAGGAGATTTTCCAAGGGGTCTATGATGTCTTCTCGCTTTTGTTGATCCAGGTTCGGGTATGACGAAGGACCCTTCCAGGACATTTTACTTTCATGATGTGTTAAATTGCATTTTTAAAAGAACATAGATGAATACATCTGCATGTTGTAAAGAATAGGAACATGAAATTCATCAACACATGGAAACATAAGCTATTGATAATGGAGTTTGTCCATGAGGAACTACATCTCTGGGCCCTGGTGTCAAGATGGTGTAGGCCAGTGCATTAAGTTCTCTCAATAGTGATGATGTGCACAATAGATGATGTTGCCATCGTACAAGGAAAATTCCCTCACGAAGGAGTGGAGCCAAGAGATGTTCCACTATAGGAACTCTCAGTCAAAGGACACCTATCAGTATGACACAAACTGATGTATGATGAGCATCCCACCAACATGGCATAAAAGGGATCTCAAAGCAAACATGCATGGCAACACATGAGTATCCCATCAACATACAACAAAGGGATCTCAAAACACAACATGATGAATCATGACAACAAGTACATCACATCAAGCAGGAATCATAAAAATGAGTAAGACACAAGATCCCACATCAAGCATCAAGCAGGGATCTGTGCAGCACAATGCATAGAAAAAGAAGTACATGAAGACTACATATACCTCACAACCAAGGGCTATCTGAAGAAGCAGATGTCAAACTGCTAAAGTTGTTCAGACCTTCAATATCATGACATCAATCACATGACTGCTTGCACATGGATGTTCACACCTACATTCCACTTAGAAAAGTGGCTAAAGAATAGAATGAGAGAATGAGAAATCTGAGCACACCATCAGATTTTTCACGTCAAATAGTACAAAATGGACTGTCCAAAATCTGAATTCTAAGAAGCTGAGAATTTGGGCCTCAAGGAATCTTTTAGATTCCCCCTAGATTCTTCAAAGATTTTGCTCCATGGGTGGAATGGAAATATGAAACTCCAAAGGTGAATCTGACTTTGCCATTGAGATCCCTACAAAAATCCATGAAAAACGACTGTAAACTTGACTATACTCTGAAATGGAGAAAAATTACCTCCTCAGGAAAATTGCAAGGATCATGGTTCTGCTCGCTGTTTTTGCAGCAATCATGGTTCCACCCTCATACTAAAAATGGCCAAAAAATGTAGAACTTTGATGGAGAAATAGACAGCGCCATTGCATTCGTGGCAATGAGAGGTGTTGAATTCATATAAAATTTGTCAAAATCTGATAACATGAAATTTCACCCCTCCTGTAAAACGTTGCCTCAAACTACATGCACAGTGTCCTCCTATCTAGAAATTCGTGCATGCTACTGGTTCCTCCATCTATCCTGTGCATTATGCAAATGAATTTTATATATAAATTACTGGGCAAATTAACCAATGAGTTTGTTTGGCAAGTTGGTAAAGATCCTGAATAGTAAGGAGGAGGTCAGGTGGTCAAACCTTGCCCCCTCCATTTTAATGCATTGCTTGTTTAAAAAAATATATATATTTTTTCACTCCCACCATTTGATGGTTTGGGTGCCGTAATATTTATGGGGCATTTTTTATGGGCTACGTAAATTTTATGGGTGGTAGTATCGTTTATGGGGTCGCCCACTTGGGGGCCAGCTAACGCGAGTCGGGTGGGTTCAACCCCTGCCGACCTTGAGTTAATATGTAATATATAGATGGTGTGTTGACGAATGGGGGTGGTGGGGTTAGTGGCCCCCACCCCCTCAAGTTATGTATTTTTTTTTGTTTCAAATAACAAAATGCACCATTTTAAAATTCATTTTTTTAAGCCGTAGGAGTCAAATTAACAACCCCACAATTTCGCCCAAAATCTAGCCAGAGTTGGCCAGAATCTGGTGGTCGAATTCGGTCCAAATTGTGGCCTCCTTAAGCTACCCAGTCATCAAAAATTCAACCCAACTTTGATTGCTTCTAACTTTCACATCCGGACTCAGATTGACGAACCATTCACAACGTTGCAATTAGGAAGGCGAGATCTATGCTCTGGTCCTAGTTCCAACATAATCCAAACACTTTGATTTTTGAGCTTCCTTGAGTCCTCCTTGTCCTGTGTGTGTCTCTAGAGCCACCTGGATCAATCCTCACCACTGAGGAGCTTTTGGTCTCCCAAAAGAATGAAAAATAATCTGCAACTTCTCTGTACCATGTCTACATCACATGCATCCTGAAAAGGTCTCGCTTCCATCTCCTTCACCTTTGTTCTTCGGAGCCTTAAGCGATGAGCCGACACCTGCAACCTCTGCAACTTGTAGTACATTTTTTTTCAAATTAAATGCTTGATTGACATGACCAACTAATAAGCCAAACCTCCCACACTTGCCATGAGTTTATAACACATACTCGGTGGTCAAGTTTACAACAAGATGGATGCAATACCCTAGCTATGACAACAAGGCCAACCTATCATTATTGCTTCAACAAGTGATGAAAACGCATCATTATTGCAACACATGATTTACAAAGATAAGGCCAAACATTATTTTTCTGACAAGTGATGGAAACATAACATCACTTTCAGAGTGTAAAATGTGACTCAAAATAAGACCAGACATCATTGTTGTTGAACAAGTGATGGAAAACACATCATCACTTTTATATTTTAAAATGCAACAAATGATTTAAAAAAGAATGACCACGAAATGAAAACATGTATAGAAACCATCTTTCACTTATTAATGTGAATGGGTCGCCTCTGTGTGCTGGTCTTGCTTGTCGAACAACTGCTTCACCTGGTTCACACACCAACACTTTGTCTTTAAGGCGCTACTTTGGATGGAGCCTCAACGAAGTGGCTCTTTGATGGCCACTTCTATCGCAATGACTGCCGTAGGTTTTCCTCCTCCATATCTACTTCACTTGTTTCTTTTCATGCTGTTGAGAGGGTCTTTCACGCCTCATCCTTTTGTGTGTTTCCATTCTTTTCCAGCATTTAGAAAATGTATGGTTATGTAATCCACAAAAGGTGCATGTTTTTTGATGCCATGTTCTTCTTTCATCATTAACAACATGATCATAACCGAAATGAACATTTGAATGTTGAGAGTGGTTATAACTTTTCTTGTCATCTCTGGCATAAGTATGGCGATGAGAGCTTGCCTCAGCTCTGCCCCTACAATGGAAACTGCCATAGGATTATGGGGATGTTTTCCCATCATTCTCTTTCCTCGATGATTTTAATGATGCCTCAGACAAATCTGACACCTTCGAGCACTCTTCTTTAGTGTATCTCAAGCCTACAAATCGATTTTCATGCACAACCTCCAAAGGTTAGGTTATGCCTTGGTTATTAACACCAAGTTATTCTTTCTCCTCGTGCCTCATCTTTGTAAGGAGCCTCATGTTTGTCCCTATAATTGGGATCTCCAAATCTCCAACAGAACTCATACTATGTGAAGATGAAACCGAAAGGAAATCAACATCTTTTACCTCCTCTTTTGATTTGGAAAGAACTGAAGAGGGTTTCTCATCATCCATTGTTGGTGGTTTGCTAAGTGTCATGACGCATTCCCCAACTTCCTTTATGACATACCCAAGTATTGTTCAACATGGTAATTCCTCTACTTTGATGGGGTTGACAATGCCTTGGCCATTAACGCCCAAGCCTTTTCCTTCATAACCCATTTTCTTCAACAGTTTGGAGCCAATTCCTGTGGTATGATTTTCAAAAACAATGAAATCATCATCAGGAAACATACAGGAAGATGTATAACTACCTTTTACCTTGCATGGGTCACACTGTAGCCTTTCCAAGGCCTCGTCCTTTGCTTTCAGTTTTCATAGAAAACTTCGTTTCTCCTCTTTCTCTTCATGTAGATGCATCTTCAATTCAGTGTTCTCTATTTGAAGACAATGTTTGTTTTTCTTTACTTCTTCCATGGCCTCTTCTATGGCTTGCAACTGAAGTTGCAATCACTCCTTTTCCTCTATCTCTTTCTGTAGAGTTTCATACATTATCTCTACCCCTTTGTAAATGTTGAGCATGCTCTCGTACATCACTTTTTCATCCTCTTTTGCTACATGCTCCATTGTTCACACTGCAATTCACATCCACGCAAAGACCGCTCTGATATCACTTGATCTAGGTCCGGGTATGATGAAGGACCCTTCCAAGACCTTTTACTTTCATGATGTGTTAAGTTTCATTTTGAAAAGAACATAAATGAATACATTTGCATGTTTTAAAGGAGAGGAACATGAAATTCATCAACACATGAAAACATAAGACATTGATAACAGAGTTCGTCCAGGAGGGACCACGTCTTCGGGCCTCGGTGTCAAGATGGTGTAGGCCATTGCATTAAGTGTTTTCAATAGTGATGATGTTCATAAGAGATGATGTTGCTATCATACAACGAGAATGCCCTCATGCAGGAGTGGTGCCAAGAGATGTTCCACTATAGCAACTCTCAGTCAAAAGACTCCTATCAATATGACACAAACTCATGCATGATGACCATCCCACCAACATGACATAAAAGGGATATCAAATAAAACATGCATGGTGACACATGAGTATCCCATCAACATACAACAAAGGGATCTCAAAACACAACATGGTGAATCATGACAACAAGTACATCACATAGATGATTCTGCATCACATCAAGCAGGAATCATAAAAGTGAGTCGGAAACAAGATCCCACATCAAGCATCAAACAGGGATCTGTGCAGCACAATGCATAGCAAAAGAAGTACATGAACATTTCATATACCTCACAACCAAGGGCAATCTGAAGAAGCGGATGTCAAACTATTGAAGTTGTTTGGACTATCGATCTCACAGCATCAATCACATGACTGCTCGCAAATGGATGTTGACACCTGCATTCCACTTAGAAAAGTGGCTGAAGAATAGAATGAGAGAATGAGAAATCTGAACACACCATCATATTTGTGGCATCGAATAGTGCAAAATTGATTGTCCAAAATCTGAAGTCTGAGAAGTTGAGAATCTGGGGCTCAAGGAATCTTTTAGATTCCCCCTAAATTTCTCAAAGATTCTGTTCCATGGGTGTACTGGAAATTTGCAACTCCAAAGGTGAATCTCACTTCGCCATTTTGATCCCTATGGAAAACCATGAAAAGCGACTATAAACTTGACTATATTCCAACATGGAGAAAAATTACCTCCTCAGGAAAATTGCAAGGATCATGGTTCTACTTCCTGTTTTTACAGCAATCATGGATCCACTCTCATACTGAAAATGGCTGAAAAATGTATAACTATGATGGACAAACAGACAGCACCATTGCATTCGTGGTGACGAGAGGTGTTGAATCCATATAAAATTTGTCAAAATATGACAACATGAAATTTCAACCATCCCACAAAATGTTACCTCAAACTACGTGCATAATGTCCTCCTATCTCAAAATTCGTGCCTGCTCTTGGTTCCTCCATCTATTTCATGCACTGTGCAAATGAATTTTATATATAAATTACTGGGTTGATTAACCAATGAGTTCGTTTGCCAGGCTGGTAAAGATCCTGAATAGTAAGGAGGAGGTCGGGTGGTCAAACCCTACCCCCTCCATTTTAATGCATTGTTTGTTTTAAAACAAAATTTATATTTTTTTTTTAACTCCCACCGTTTGATGGTTTGGGCACCGTAATATTTATGGAGGCATTCGTTACGGGCTACGTACTTTTTATAGTTGGTAGTAACATTTATGGGGTCACCCGCTTGGGGGATGGCCCACGTCAGCTCAGCGGGTTCGACCCCCACCGGCCTCGAATTAATATGTAATATATAGATGGTGCGTTGACGGATGGGGGTGGTGGGGTTGGTGGCCTCCACCCCCTTAAATTATATATATTTTTTGTTTAAAATAAAAAATGCACCTTTTTAAAATTCGCTTTTTTAAGCCATAGGAGTCAAATTAACGACACCACAATTTAGCTCGGAATCAGGCTAGAGTTGGATGGAATCTGGTGGCCGGGTACGGTCCAAATTGTGGCCTCCTTACGCTGCCCAGTCATAAAAAATTCAACCCAACTTTGACTGCTTCTAATTTTCGCATCCAAACTTGGATTGACGAACCGTTCCCACTATCGCGATAAGGAAGACGAGATCTACGCTCTGGTCCCGGTTCAAGCATAATCCAAACAGTTTGATTTTTGAGCTTCCCTAAGTCCTCCTTGTACTACATGTGTCTCTGGATCCACCTAGATCAATCCTCCCCACTAAGGAGCTTTTGGTCCTCCAAAAGCATGAAAAATAATCTGTAACTTCTCTGTACCTATCTGCATCACAAGCATCTGAAAAGGTCTTGCTTCCATCTCCTTCACCTTTGTTCTTCGGAGCCTTAAGCGATGAGCTGACACCTGTAACCTCTGCATATTGTAGTACATTATTTGCAAATTACATGCTTGATTGACATGACCAACTAATGACCCAAACATCCCACACTTGCCACGAGTTTATAACACATACTCGGTGGTCAAGTTTACAACAAGATGGATGCAATACCCAAGTATGACAACAATGCCAACCTACCTTTGTTGCTTCAGCAAGTGATGAAAACACATCATCACTACAACACATGACTTAAGGCCAAACATTATTGTTTTGACAAGTGATGGAAACATAACATCACTTTCAGAGAGTAAAATGTGACTCAAAATAAGACCAGACATCATTGGTACTGAACAAGTGATGGAAAACACATCATCACTTTTATATTTTAAAATGAAAAAAATGATTTACAAAAGAACGACCATGAAACAACAACATGTCTAGAAACCATTTTTCACTTATTAATGTGAATGGGTCACCTCCGTGTGGCGGTCTTGCTTGTCAAACAACTTCTTCACCTGGTTCACGCACCGATGCTTTGTCATTAAGGCGTTGCTCTGGATGGGGCCTCCAACAAGTGGCTCTCTGATGGCCACTTCTATCGCAATGACTGCATTAGGTTTTCTTCCTCCATATCTGCTTAACCTATTTCTTTTCATGCATTTGAGAGGGTCTTTCACACCTCATCCTTTTGTGTGTTGCCATTCTTTTCCAACACTTAGAAAATGTATGGTTATGTAATCCACAAAAGGTGCATGTTTTTTGATGCCATGTTCTTCGCTCATCATTAACAACATGATCATAACCGAAATGAACATTTGAATGTTGAGAGTGGTTATACCTATCCTTGTCATCTCTAGCATAAGTATGGTGATGAATGCTTGCCTTAGCTATCTCCCTATAGTGGAAACTGCCATGGGATGATGGGGATGTTTTCCCATCATTCTCTTTCCTAGAAGATTTTGACTGTTGTTCCTTAAGAAACCAATTTCCTAGCTGTAGGGAAACTATGCTTAAGACATTAATAAATATCACTTACTATCACTTATTATTTGTTGTGTTCTCAAATGAAGGACCTAGAAATTTGGTTTTAGACTCTTAATACATGTATGACCAGAACATCTCAGAATGCCATTTGTTGCTAAATATAAATGATGGATGAAGAAAGTTTGAAGGGGAAGCTAAAGATGATATGCTAATCTTTCACAGAAACTACTATATATAACTTAGAGGAATTATGATAATGAGAACTGAATCATAGACAATATGCTAATCTTTCACAGGAACTATTATCTATAATTTAGAAGGGAAGTGAGGACTTCAAATATAGGAGTGATCTTTAAGGTATTTTAACCTTATCTACATAAGTAAATAAAGACCTTCTGCTTCATTACTATACTTGAAAAGAAGAAAACATAGCATGACACATGACAGAGAAGCTTACAAAATTATATGCAACAACTTGTGGAAACTTTTGTTTCTTTCATTAATCAACGATGAGATTAGGAATACGGTAGTCTAGTCTCCAGGTTCTCCAAAATTCCAACCCTTTCTTAGTAAAATTTCCTCTTTATACATTGTGGAACAGTTTTTGAAACTATCCAAATTATCTAACTGCTTTCCTAACTATATGAAGTAAAAAGTATTACATAATTTATATAGGGTAAAAAACACCTCAAAGAACATGAAATAACAAAACATAACTGGATTTAGAAGGGAATGATAACTGCTGACTTGCTATGTTGATCTGCTACCAAATTCCTCTATAAATGCTCTAATGATTCTTAATTCATTTTAGCCATAATAAAATACATTTAGTTTGTGTAATCTTGGCTTACATGGGCATTCTCATTCGCCAAAATGCCAAGAAACACATCGGATTGTCTTCCTCTTTAGCCTCGGCTCTAACCCTATTTTTCCACTTTACACAACGAAATTAACATAGACTTCTGATTAATCCAAAACTTAGAAGAGTAAATCCTACTTTATAACCTGTCAAATCCGCCCATTCAATGGTCCGTTGACTCCATCGCAAATCGCAATCGGCCTGAAAATCCCTGTAAAACTTAATTTATGCACCCAGTCACAATAACTATGAAAACATTGGAATTCTGCATAAAACCTTTATAATGAGAATATACGATAAAACGTGCTTTTCTACTTCCAATATGGGCTCAGCACAATTATCAAGGCATACTTCCTGGCAATTCATCTACACCGTTGATCTATTCTTTTCAGATTAGACAGTCTATAAGGGTTTCAAGCAATATGTAAGCCCGGAGAATACCTGCCCGAAATGCTCGAAATGGGTGATTTCATCTCTCCGCCTGATTGCTATGTGTTGAATGCTGAGTGGGATCAGGTGATCTCCACTAAAATCACTTACCATCTTCATTCCACCTGAAATCCTGCCTTTTAACACGCGTTGTGGGCCCGCGAGGGCTTTTAATTATAATACATATATGCTTAAAGTTCAGCCTTTCTATTATAATGATTTATAATAGAAACTCATATAAAATAGCGTAAACAACAAAGATATATGAATATCAATAAAAATAGTGATAAGGCGAACACACTGACTTATAAAATATGGCGTATAAACTATCGGGATTCGGAAACCAATCGCTCATCGCAATCAGCTCTTTCCATATATATATATATATATATATATATATAACATGTTGTATAATACGACGGACCCACCATAATTATAAAACATAATATATATCGTTTCGGGTCTGGCCCACCCATATCGCAATCGGCATAGCCACAGGCATATATATTAAAAATTATGTGATAACGTGAACCCGTTGATGATTATAAATCATAATGTATATATTTTGGGTCTGGCCCACGATCACAAATCACAATTGGCGCTCTTCAACATTCATAGTTCTATAGTGCAGTGGACCATATATGCTTTATAAAGCACAGTGTATATATTTCAGGTCTGGTGTTAATGTTTAATGCTTGTTTCCCTTTGTAAAACTTAATATTTTCCTCATTCCTTTTATATTTTGATTTTAAATATACTTGCCTTATCTTTTTTCAAAATATTTTTTAAGTGATTTTGAATGAAATAATGAATGAAACAAATAACAAAATACATGTTACAACATCTAGCTCCACCTGGGGCTAGTGGTTTTGCCACAAAAGCACTAAGAACCGTAGATTAGTGCCTTATACATTGGGCATGGAGTCATATATTGCTTCGCCAAGTCTTAACTGCGTGAAAATCTGTACAGTGAACCCATACCAATATCTATAGTGATTAGATTCTTGCACTTTAATAGCAAAATATTGGGAATCATAGATCAGTAGCCTTAGTTGGGCATGGAGTCCCAAATTTTGAAAACCCTGAAATTTGACAAACTGAAACATGACGTTCTTGAAAGGTTGAAACCTCTGCAAACCAGTTTCCAACTGGGAAAGTTACCCTTATTCATCAACTAATGATTAAATTGAAGAACTACAACTGGAAACCAAATGCTCAACACCTGAGCTTATTTATGTACAAGTTCCTACATATGTACACGATTTATCTCCATCAGGTGAAGTCAATCTTCCAATGATAGCAGATTAGCATTTGAGTGCATAATCTTGAACCATTCTGCCAGTGAATCTTGAAACAACAATTCATAATGTGTTCATCCTGTGAAACCTTCCCTGAGTCGACATCAACATCATTGGGGTTAGAAAACCTTTCAAGAGGAAAAAGTCCCTTTAGAAAAATATTATCCTTCAATTAAAAAATCTTCAGATTAGCTATTGAATATTTTAAATCACTAATTTCTACAAATTCTGTTGTTTCTTCTTTATCCTGATCAATTTCTATGCCTTGAAACTCCTCAACTATAGTACAAAATTCTTTAATCTACTGATCATCTTCAAAAGCTTGCCAATTTTTAACATTATCAGGAACAGAGGGTCTGTGTCTCATCCCTACCTCATATCTTAGCCTTGGATTAATAAGAGACTTGAAAATACTAGCAGACATAGCCAATGAGTTTGCCAATGTGTCTCATCCCTACCTCATATCTTAGCCTTGGATTAATAAGAGACTTGAAAATACTAGCAGACATAGCCAATGAGTATTCCAATCTATTCTCATTCCTTGGAATAAATTGCATGTTGAAATCTTCAAAAAAGTTCTTAATCCATACCTCATCTATGTATACCCTAAGCCTAGGGCTCTTTGTTTGGAAATGATTTTTTGTTTGCTTGATAATCAACTCTGAATCTCCAAAAGCAAAAATTGACTTAAATCCCATATGTTTAGTTGTTTGTAGAGAAATAATCAAGGACTCATACTCTGCCCCATTGTTTGTTGCCTCGAACTCTAATTTGAAAGAAAAGGGAACATGTTACCTTTAGGTGCAATTAGAAGAAAACCAACACTTGTTCCTTCCTTGGAATAAGCTCCATCAAAAAATAATTTCCACACTCCTTCAGTTTGCAGCTCTGGAATTACATTGGCTGAAGCAAGTTGCTTCTGATTATCTTCAGCCAGCTCTGCATTATCATACATTGTGAAACAAGAAAAATCATCCTTCTCCTGACTATATACAGGTGAATTTCTTGCTCCATTTTTTGTAATTGTTGTTACAAACCTAGTTTCTTTGTACAATCTCCTCTCTTCCCCACCATAAATAGGTATAATGTCATATGTAAAATCCAGTTTCAACACAACACCCAATTTATCCCCCCAGGACCTAGATAGAAGCATTCCAAATCTATCAGGGATATCTGCTACTACTATATCCATGACCAAGCTTCTAGCTGGAATTTGGGCTAGTGACACTACTAGATCCTTAATAACCCCCAGACACTTGACTTTGCTCGAATCAAAAGAATACAAGTCCCTATAAATTTTGGTAACTTGTAGATTTAGTTGCTTCATTACTAACAAAGGCATAAGTTTGTGTGAAGCTCTTGAATCAAACATACAATTATGTAAGAGGAAGTCATGGACCAATAAGGAAATATAAAAAGGAGGTATTGAAGTGTCTACTTCCTCTACATGTGGACCAACAACCACTACTAGTTTGCCTTCTTGCAGATTTACAGTGTTATTTATAATCTCATTTTCTTTCACATTAACAACCTCAACAATATCCTTTTGATAAATAGGTATTTTTGTCAATTCTATAAGAGGAACCTAAATTCTTACATTTTCCAACTCCTTAGTAAGATGAAACAAGTGATCCTGTTTAGTAGTCCTTTTATTTTCATCTACACCTTTCTTCATGACTAGAATTATTTGAGGAATTGAAACAAGTTTCTCCAAAGGAATTTTCCCAGTTTGATTTTGAGAACATTCACCTTGAAGTATTTGTGTATTGCCATCTTCATTTTGCTGCTACTTTCCTTTATTTACTTGTTTCACAGGCTAAGATTCGTGTGGAGTCACCTTTGGTGAGAAAGTTGAAACTTGCTACTCACTTTCATTTTCTTGATTTCTTGATCTCTTCCTCGATATCAAGTCATATTTGTTATGTAGTTCAGCCTACATAAAATCAGAAAATTGCTTCCAATGTTCATCAATTTTATCATGAATGTCATATGTTTCATAATATTCATACTCTTCTTCTTTGATACCAATTTCATTTTCATCCATTGCATATAATGTAAAAATCTGATCTTCAGGATGCTCTTGTTTTTCAATAGGACCTGCCTCTATATATAATGGTGCTTGAATTTGATCTTGATCTTTTCTTTCCTTTTGCAAGATTTGCAAAGGTTGCCTTCTGAATTAGGGATTAAAGTTCTTATTATATTGTGTTTGTCTCCAAGATTTATTATTCTCTAACTCTAACCTATTTAACTTATCTGACGTGGTTTTGATTACATTACACATATCCTCCAATGATTGACTTTGAGAGGATTCTATCTTCACTTTTCCCTTGTCTTGGGTAGGATGTATTTCTGGTGACTTTCCTACAGCCACCAGATTCGGTTCTATATCTAAAGCATCTGTTTGGATGTGATCAAGGGTCAGAGATCTTCTTTCCCTTAATGTGAATCCAAAATTTGATTCAAAAGCCCCTGCAAAAGTTATTTTTGTACCAGCAGGAGGAGGCTTAATCTCTGTTGGGAGACTATTGTACAATTTGTTAAATCTTCTGACAAATTCGGCCACAGTTTCATCAGACTTCTTCTTTGTGGCATTAAACTCTTTTAATGAATATCCATGATCTCTTTTTTCTGCCCATCTCTGAATAAACACACATTCCATCTCTTCCCAAGAAGGAATGGTATTATTGGGAAGTCCTTTGAACTATTTCCTAGCTTATCCATCTAGGGACTGAACAAAAAGTCTTAGAACAACATCTAAATGTTCAAGATTTAGGATTTCTGCAAAATTACAAAATACTACTACATGATTCTCTACTGTCTGTTCATCTTCTCCTGAAAAATGTGGAAGAGTTTTAAGGTAATCTTGTTACATTTCATTGAAAGGTTGTGGTAGTTGAAGAGGTTCATACCTATTCACTAAGAATGCAGGTGCTACCCTGTTTATTGAACTTTGATTACCACCAAATGTGGAACTTGATTGAGAGGTAAACGGAATGTGTAAAGGAGGTAATGTGGTTATTGGTTGAGGTTGAATAATTATAGCAGGTAAATGAAAAGTAACAGACTCAAAAGATTGGTCTTGACAGCATATGTTCTTGAAATGAAGATGATGAAAAAGATGACTCTCTATCAAATGAATGTTCAAATGAATTGTTTCCTGATGCAGACAATGTAGGAAATGGGGTAATTGGAATCCTAGACCTTTCAACCCTCTTAGAAAATAGCCTTTCAGGATCTAAAAGAGCTTGAACTTTCTTTTGTGAAGTGTCTGATCTTGTATGGGGCCTTTTTGAAGCCAGAGTTTTTGCTTTGATTCAAAACAACCAAATATTTCCTCCTCACTGAACAACCAGAGGAAAATATTGAAACCCAGGGAAAAAATCTTCTTGTCTTCTCTCCCCGGCAACGACGCCAATTAATGTTGTTCCTTAAGAAACTAATTTCCTAGCTGTAGGGAAATTGTGCTTAAGACATTAATAAATATCAATTACTGTCACTTATTGTTTGTTGTATTCTCAAATGAAGGACTTGGAAACTTGGTTTTAGACTCTTAATACATGTATGACCAAAACATCTTAGAATGCCATTTGTTGTTAAATATAAATGATGGATGAAGAAAGTTTGAAGGGGAAGCTAAAGATAATATGATGGTCTTTCACAGAAACTACTATCTGTAACTTAGAGGAATTATGATAATGAGAACTGAATCATAGACAATATGCTGATCTTTCACAAGAACTATTATCTATAATTTAGAAGGGAAGTGAGGACTTCAAATATAGGAGCGCTCTTTAAGGAATTTTAACCTTATCTACATAAGTAAATAAAGACCTGCTGCTTCATTACTATACTTGAAAAGAAGAAAACATAGCATGACACATGATAGAGAAACTTACAAAATTATATGCAACAACTTGTGGAAACTTCTTACTCTTTCATTAATCAATGATGATATCAAGAATACAGTAGCCTAGTCTCCGGGTTCTCCAAAATTCCAACCCTTTCTTAGTAAAATTTCCTCTTGATACATTGTGGAGCAATTTCTGAAACTGCCCAAATTATCTAACTACTTTCTTAATTATCTGAAGTAAAAACTATTACATAATTTACAGAGGGTGAAAGACACCTCAAAGAACACGAAATAACAAAACATAACTGGATTTAGAAGGGAATGATAACTGTCATGCGGAAAGAGTCAATTTTGCGGACAAAACCGACCTCCCTAGAAGCTAAGGCTTTCTAGTGACAAACAAGACAATCAAGCACTATCTTTCCCTAAATATGCATTTAAAATAGAAGCAAACCGGGTGTTTAAAGCATACCTTTAGTCCAATGTTGTTTGTAGCAGCCAAGCCTCTCCGATCTAGATGAGCTCCTCCTTCTCTTTGAAACCTGCATTCACTAACAAGCAAACGATTAAATAGCACCTGAATAACTCATATAATAAAACATATTCATCATAAAGACCAAGGAGTATATGAAACAAATTATATAAAACAACTTGTTGAGAAAAATGAACTTAATTGCATTGATTGGAAACAAAAGAGACCATTACAACCAGTGCCTTGGTGTTGTGCAGGTCCCTCCCAGCGTCCAACAAGAGTTCTCCTTTACTTTGATCAGCTCACCCACTTCCAAATGAAGCTAAGAAAGGATGGGAATCTCTCCTCTCAAGCTCTATAAGGGAGTCCTAATTTCAGCAGCATCTACCCTTAGGAATGTTCAGCTTTCAACCTCCCCTCCCTCTGGCCCAATGCCTGTATTTATAATGCTTTGGAGGAAGTTAATCAGGTCCACCATCAATGGGATAAGCCCCTCTTTCAATGGGATAGCTCCCCTCTTGATGGGATAAGTTCCTCTTTCATAGGGATACATGAACCATCTGGAGGCGCTCAATACACGTCAAACCATCTTCTAGAATGCTCTAGAATTGACCACAAGTAACTTTTTTGAAGTAAAACTCGCGCCTTTTGACCTTTACAGGAGTACGCACCCACCCCTTTACAGACAGAGCGTATAAGTACGCAGGTATTGTGAACTTGAGGTGCGTACACGCAGGTAAGGTTAAGAGAAACTGCGTAACTAGAGTTAATTGACTTTTTAAGGACTTTCTCTCTTTCTTGGAGTTTGACATGAGGAGAAGAGGTATAAGACTTGCCAAGGAGGACAATATGACAGTTGATGGAGCCATACTGACTACAAATAGTCATGGTGACAAATTTTACTGTAACAAATTGCCCCCTAAAGTGCGAAGCCTGTAGTAGATTTGGGTTTCATATCATCTAGGAAGGGTGAAGTAAATTATCATTTCAAGGATTATCTTGTGGAGAGCCCAGTCGGAACCTACAAATATTCAACAAAAAATACATATATAAGATCATTTCATCGCTGAGGTAGGCATTCCCATACTCAGATTGAAAACTCTAACTAAAAAACTAACTACTACTCTGATATAGGAATGATTTCGCAGTACATAATAATCATAGACTCATGTAGAAACAATATGGACGTAGCCATCTGTTTATGATTAGTCTATTGTATAATGAATACAAAACTCCTCGCAGCCTGGATGGTGGAAACTAGATCCAGGGTCTTCATTTCTACTTCCCGAAATGGTACGATTCTATCCATGTGAATAAATGAGTTGTTGTCGAACATGGTAGAAACCACTTGATTACCAGTCGATGATGTAAACTGTTAACAAGTTTGAGAGAGACCACCAGTGATGTCAATGGTTCTCAAAGTACCCAGTACAATCCATGAGATGTGAATGAATGTGTTGATGTCGAACATATCACGGAATCCTTCGATCGAAAGTCAATGATGTAAACTGTCTTCAAAGGCGAGAAACCTGCCATTGATGCATGCAGATTTCAAGGTACTGATGATTTCTAGGTCATCTTTCTAGATAATGTGCTGATGTCGATAGAAAGCGACCCGTTGCAGGCAAGCCCACAACACGAAATCATAGATCAAGTTGAAGAAATGTAGCTGTAAGGACTGACTCAGGGATGGTCAAAATGGATGACAAGTATTTTGCAAATGAATGGTTTATTTGCAGTGACCTCTTGAACACATAACGACACAACAGATGGCTTGGTGACAATTGACCCAAAGTTAATACCCGGAACCGGCTGAAGATTTTCAATGTGGTTTGATCAACTGTTAGGCAAAGGATTTCCCAACCCAGGTGAACGAAAAAGTGTCGTGTTCAAGAGTGGTGATAAGGTTTCTCTAAGACAAAGGATAACAAATAGGCTCATTTTTCTCTCTTTTCCCCCACCATTTCTGGCAAGTACCTCTTTATTTTTTACAAGCTTGAGGAGGATAACATATGCTTGATTATAAGCTCATCCTTCGGATGAGTCCAACTTAGTTCAGATTCGAACCCTAAGAAGCAGTGGTCTGTTCCTGTTTGTAATCGAACAGGTCCTTTACTGTGAAATTTTAACGAGTCCAGTATAGGAGAAACTCGGCGTTTTTCAATTTTAGAGAGTCTGAAAAACTTAAGAAGACTCCAGGGTTGACCTTTTTCGTAAATTTATGTCTCCGAAGCCCGAAAAAGTATAAAATAATACTTGAGAGAACCGCTTGATCTTTACGACCAAGGAGTACTTTCATGATTAGTGTCTTTGATCTGAAAAGTAAAAAGCGATCAAGGACACGTCGTTTTATTTCCAATATCGAATTTGAAACGACAAAAATCCGACAATCTTTTCATGTTTTTACGGTCAGAAAAGGGCTATAAGAGGATCGTCTTTTAATTTCGTTTTAACGAGTGTAAAAGAAACACTCGGCAATCTTTTCATGTTTTAGGAGTCAGAAAAGGGCTTAAAGATGACTCTGATGTTTTTGTTTGTAAAAAATGACAATTTTCCCTGAAAATCCTTTTATCCTGCACAAAAACCAACACATTACTCATACCTGTTTAAGATAGATAAAAATACTTTGAAAAATACCTTTTCATGGTGAAAAATAAACAAATTTACCATTTATTTACCCAAAAAACCTATAAAAAGGGCTTTTACCAATTCATTTTTACCATTTTACTGTTGAGGAGAGAAAAAGGGCTTTTGGAAAGAAACTTCCCGTGGAAATTGCGGAGAATCCGACCATCGAAATCGAACGCCGTCTCTTTCAGGTATTCTACAACATCCTCCTCTTCATTTTCATCCATTTAGAATTTGTTTTTAGGCCCTAGATGTCATTTTTTGGAGGCTTTGGGGTTTCAAGATCCGCCTTTCGGGGTACGCAGGTGCCACACTAGGGACCCGCATACCCCGACATTTTCTCAGTTGGGAAAATGCCAGGCGTATGCACCTTGCCTTAAGGGAACCTGCGTACGCACGCTCTGTTCCTAAAGGGAGGGTGCGTACTCCATGGAAAGGGTTTACAAACCCCAAATTCTCCAAATTGGACCAACAATTTTTAATTTCATGGATTCTAATGGATGTTTTCTGGTGTGTAGATTGCCCACCATGCTTGATTGGCGCGAGAGAGAGCACGAAGATGTTGATTTGGCCGCCATTAGTCATCAACTGTCCATTGATGCTTTGAAGGCATGTGGCCTTTACAAATACTGGGCCATACCTGGCATGAGGGCCCAGGTGCGCTCTCTAGAGTGGCTGGTAGAGAGATGGAACGTTCAGGACCAGTGTTTTTATATTGGAGGGAAACAGCTCGAGATAGAGCCCTCAGATATCTACTTTCTCATTGGTTTGCCCAAGAGAGGCGAACACTTGACTCTGTTCGGGACTAGGCCGGGTGGCCAGTCCATCGCTAGTCTCCGACTAGAGTGGTGTAACACTCAGTCTCAGGAGAAGGGGATAGAGATCAAAACTATATCCAGACCTGAACTTATGGTGATTGCTTTTACAGTTACCAGACTTTGCGGGGCTACCGCTTTACACATTGCCACTGGATCCCAGATGCGGATGGCGATTGATTGCTATCGAGGCACCATTTTCAACTGGTGTGATGTTGTGTTGGCCAATTTAAAGGGCCAACTGACTAGAGTCAAAAATGGACAGCTAAAGACTTTTGGTTATGGGCCTTTAGTTGTGAGTTTTGCCTTAGAGAGGGTTCTGATGCTGATCCCACAACAGCTCACTGTTGAGGCTGGGCTTCCCCGAGAGCCTAAATTGATGCGATGGGTTTCGGTTATGGCCCGTCATCCTGATGAGGGCACGGAGGTTGTCTGATTTACTCCGGAGTACTTTCACTGGTTAGAGGACCAGGTCTTTTCTATACAGGATTTTCCTTATGCCGGAGTTGATTTTCGTGGAGATCCGGATATGTTTCTTCCACCGGGAGAACAATGGGATGACACAGGTAATTCATTTTTCACAAGCTTTTAAATTATCTATTTTTTTTGTTTTTTATATCGTCTCAAAACTGACAGTAATAATTTTCAAAATGCAGATGTAGGCCCACGTCGTCCAGCCAATCTCTGGCCTTTCAAGAGGAGACTACCAGTTGCAGTGGCACCGGCCCCACGAGACGAGGCCACAGAGACCTTAGTTGAGTTGGAACAAGACCTAGAGCGTCTAACGGCAGATATACTAGAGACTACTATAGACGATATTCCTATCAGGCTTCAGCGCTATGTAGTCGCAGTCCCAGGACCTTTTAGAAGGTTCTTGTGTAGGGTAGCCCGTGCAGTGGTGTCGTATAGAGAGCATCACCAGTGATTAGATGGTCGCTTTGTAGACACATGTGACATTTTGGTTTTTTGTACTTATCATTTTTGCCGATCATAAGGTGTTTTTCAACCTATGATCGTAGATGATGTATTTTTTGACACACTCCTATCTATATATATCATTATTACCAGCTTATCTGTTGAACATGTGTGATGAAATGTTTTTAAATTTACATGTATGATTATTGCAAATGTCTTTTTAACATTCGAGAAGCAATTGCATCTGTTAATGTATTTAAAGACCTTGGAATATGTTGATATTCAATGTAATCAAACTCACGTTCCAAGAGACGCACTCTCAAAAATAACCTTAATAACACTGGATTTCTAATGGCATACACTCTATTAAGCTGTAATACAACGAGTTCAGAATCTAACCTCACTATCAAACTCCAAATCCCAAATGAAATAGATTCAGACAATAACTCAATCACTGCACTGTACTCGGCAATGTTGTTTGTTGTTTGATCGAGGCTCACCCCATGCATAGAAACTAACTCGTCATAGGGTGAATAGATAACCCAAGCTGCGGAAGAGATATTCTGTGTACTACGACAAGCACCATCAGCAAATCCAATGTATGTTTGGAGAGGCATCGACATCTGCGAACATCAAGGGTAAAACCAAGATAAGCAGAATAACGACGAAAAACACACTCTCTAAGCTATGCACACTGTCTAAACTAACAAACACACCAGCTAGAAAGAAAAACTAACCTAACTAAAAATTCTCCATACCCATCATTTAAGCATAATACCTCTTTAGGTAAAGTCCATTTCTGGGTTTACCCAAAGAGTCCCCGTCAAAGTCTACCAGCTCATAGGCCCCTTTTGCTAGCTTTCGCTTAACAATATAGGGCCCATGCCACATAGGAACGAATTTTCCAGCACCTAATTTATCATTAGCTTGATCATATAATAGCACTAGGTCTCCTTCCGAAAAATTTCGAGGGGTCACATTTCGATCATACTGAGCTTTCATACGTTTTGCATGAGTCTCGATCTCCAATGCAGCATCACGTCGAGTCTCATCTAATTGAGCTAAGTATAATAAACGCTTCTCCTCTTCAGAAGTAGCTGGAAGTAATTCGATGGCCATTTGCAGTGACGGGATTTTGCATTCAATGGGTAGCACAACTTCCAAACCATAAACTAGTTGTAAAGGAGTGAACCATGTTGATGTTTTCACTGAGGTTTGGTATGCCCAAAGCGCTGAAAATAACATGTTGTGCCAATTCGACCGATGAATACCAATGATTCGTCGGATCATGATAACTAAAACTTTGTTGATGGACTCAACCAGACCATTCACTTGTGGATAATAAGGAGTTGAGCTATCGTGACGCAAACCAAGCTGGCCTATAAGTTCTGTCATCATAACGTTTCGAAAATGGCGCCCATGGTCAGTGATTATCGCTTGTGGGAAACCAAACCTAGCAATAATGTGATTGAATACGAAAATTGTAGTTGTCTTGCCGTCTGCCTCGAATGTAGGCATCGCCTTGGCCCACTTAGTAAAATAATCTACCGCAAGGATGATATACGCATGCCCCCTGGCCGAGTGAGGGTTACATGTAATAAAATCGATACCCTATTTGGAAAAAGTACCAATGACAATTATAGGGTGGAGAGGAGCAGGTGGAGCGCGCATCTTGCGATCAAACACTTGACAGTTGTGGAATTTCCGGACTGAAGTAATACAATCTTTAAACAAGGACGGCCAGAAGTAGCCAGCGCGCAATATCTTTTGGGTTGTGGCATACCCAGACATATGACCGCCACATGCTCCAGAGTTACAGTCATTTAGAGCCCTTTCAGCTTCTTCGTGAGTTAAGCAACGTTGAAAAACCAAGTCCGAGTATCTCCAATAATTTTGTACTGTTGGGACTGGAATCAAATTTTCCGACGTTCCAACTTTGAAACTTCGGGCCAAAAGGATTGGGTCTGGAGATAGATGATTATATCCCCATACCATGGATCTAAAGTGCTGATTAGAAACAAAGATTCGTCCGCAATGGGCTCCTCTGCCATAGTTTCCGTGTCAGCACACGGGAAGTCACACATTAACTCGGCAAAAACTAAAGATTTCTTAGACTTAGATTTCTCAAACTCCAAGTCAAACTCCTGCAGGATAACGATCCATTTAGAGTACTTGCCCCCTAGCAATTGTTTAGTCAAAATGTAGATCATAGGGTTGCAATCCGAAATGACTGTAGTTTTACGGAGTAAAATGTAGTGACAAAAACGTTGGACAACTTGAACGGCTGCCAATGGCAATTTCTCCACATGTGAATATTTGAGTTCAGTTGGATTTAACGTCCGACTAAGGTAATATATCACATGTTCCATTCCGAATTCGTCTTCCTGAACTAAGACCATCCCAATGGTGGAATGAGCGACGGCGAGGTACAAAAAATAATCTTGGTTGTAGTTGGGAGGATGCAGCAACGGTGCATGGGTCAACGCGTGCTTGAGTGCATCAAAAGATTTCTGAGCTATCTCATCCCAAGAGAATTGAGCGTTCTGTTTCAACGACCGGGTAAAACCCTTTGTAACCTTGGCGTAGTTAGGAATGAATCGTCGTAAAAGGTTTTCTTTCCCCTGCAAACTTTGGAGTTGGCGAAGACTCGAAGGAGGAGGCAATTTGATGATAGCTTCTACCTTCGAGGGATCGACGCGAATGCCGGCTTTCGAAACTACAAATCCCAGTAATCGACCCACTTCTATACAGAAGACACATTTGTGTGGGTTCAACCGAATTCGATAATGCCTACACCTCATGAAAATTGCTCGTAAATGGACAAGATGTAATGAATGAGCGGGCAAATCATCGAGATATGGTTGCACAATGTGTTTGATGTCATGAAACGCATAAGACATCGCCCTTTGAAAAGTTGCTCCGGCATTCTTAAGCCCAAAAGGTAATTTGCAATAAGAAAATGTCCCCCATGGACAAATGAAAGCCGTTTTTGGTTGATCGACAGGTAGAATATTGATTTGATTGTAACTGGAAAAACCGTCCATAAAGGAAAATATCTCACTGCCGGCACAATCATCAATTATTTGATCGATGTAGGGTGTCGGGTAGTTGTCCTTTGGACAAGCTCAATTAATGTCCCTATAGTCGATGCATATTCTTATTGTACCCTGTTTTTTGTTAACCGGAACAATATTCGATACCCAATCCATTAACGGGATCGGATAAATGAAACTTGCTATCAACAGCTTCTCGACTTCTTCTTTAATTGTAGCCGCTTTTCGTGGGAGAATCTGACGCAAACATTGCCGGACGGGTTTAGCGTCCGGGTAAGTCTTGATCTCATGGACAACAATCACGGGATCAATTCCTGGCATTTCCTCGTAGGACCAGGCAAACACGTCGTGGAATTCTTGAAATAGGGCCTTGTATGTCTGAATTTCGTCATCTGAACACGAGGCACCTATATGAATGTGCTCAACAATTCCGGGCTTGACTGAAATGTCAATGGGAATAGTTCGAGAAATGTTTCCCAAATTCAGCTCTGAATCAGGATGTTTCACCACTCTAGTCGGAGACTAGCGATGGACTGGCCACCCGGCCTAGTCCCGAACAGAGTCAAGTGTTCGCCTCTCTTGGGCAAACCAGTGAGGAAGTAGATATCTGAGGTCTCTATCTCGAGCTGGTGCCCTCCAATGTAAAAACACTGGTCCTGAACGTTCCATCTCTCTACCAGCCACTCTAGAAAGCGCACCTGGGCCCTCATGCCCGGTATGGCCCAGTATTTGTAAAGGCCGCATGCCTTCAAAGCATCAATGGATGGTTGATGACTAATGGCGACCAAATCAACATCTTCGTGCTCTCTCTCGCGCCAATCAAGCATGGTGGGCAATCTACACACCAGAAAACATCCATTCGAATCCATGAAATCAAAAATTGTTGGTCCAATTTGGAGAATTTGGGGTTTGTAAACCCTTTGCGCGGAGTATGCACCCCACCTTTAGGAACAGAGCATGGGTATGCAGGTTCCCTTAAGGCAAGGTGCGTACGCCCTACATTTTCCCAAATGAGAAAATGTCGGGGTACGCGGGTCACCAGTGGAGCACCT
This sequence comes from Pinus tabuliformis, assembly GCA_031772625.1. Lineage (NCBI taxonomy): Eukaryota > Viridiplantae > Streptophyta > Pinopsida > Pinales > Pinaceae > Pinus > Pinus tabuliformis. The sequence continues at coordinate 572,300,707 of CM062805.1, read as the reverse complement.
GCATACCCCGAAAGGCAGATCTTGAAACCCCAAAGCCTCCAAAAAATGAAACTAGGGCCTAAAAACGAATTCCAAACGGATGAAAATGAAGAGGAGGATGTTGTAGAATACCTGAAAGAGACGGCGTTCGATTTCGACAGTCGGATTCTCTGCAATGTCCACGGGAAGTTTCTTGCCAAAAGCCCTTTTTCTCTCCTCAACAGTAAAACGGTAAAAATGAATTGGTAAAAGCCCTTTTTATAGGTTTTTTGGGTAAATAAATGGTAAATTTGTTTCCTTAACAACTCCAATAGCCTCGTAAATTGGTTGATAGACTATAAGGCATTAGGTGAAGAAAGCTGTTGTTGCTGTGCGCGCGCGCGCGCCTGGAGACTGCCATTGCTGCCGGCCTCTGTCTGAAGAACCTGCGCCATGGACCCTCCGGATCCGCCTGGTGGGGATCCGGAGCTGCAACGAGCTTTTTCATCTCTGGTTAAATCTCTCCCTCCGCAAAGACCTAGACCAACAGCGTCTAAGTTTGTGAATAAGCTGGATGTTTTACAAGAATTTCTTCTACCTCCGACCATCCCTCGCATGGCAGCCCTCTCCCTAGCTGAGAAAGGGTTAATCGGGAAATTTACAGGACTATGGCCTTCTCCCAAAACTGTGCAACGATGGGTCGAGCGAAACTGGTCGGACAAGATCCAGAGCAAAATATCAATAAGATTCTGTGGCAGAGGATATTTTACCTTTCACTTTGAAACCAAGGAGGATAAAGACCTTATTTTCAGAAACGGGCCCTATTTTATGGATTCTAGGGGCCTCTATCTCAACAAATGGACCCCGGATTTCGATCCAGAGCTAGATATTCCGAATGCAATTCCTGTTTGGGTCAGACTGCCCCATCTTCCTCTTCATTGCTGGGGGGACGATTCGGTTAAAGCAATAGGAAACGCGGTGGGAAAATATATAGATCGCAGCGAACCCAAAGACAACATGCAGGCTTATGCGCGGATCTGTGTTGAGGTTGATTTGGGCCGTGGACTGCCGGAAGCAATCAAACTGAAAGTGGATGACTGGTGCCATATTCAGCAGCTGGACTACGAACAGATACCCTTCAAATGCAAGGTATGCCACGAATATGGACATTTTGCAAATAGATGCCCTAAAGTAGCTAATGTAGAATCTGAAGAGCAAGAAGGACAATGGGAAACTGTTAAAAGGAAAAAATCATCCCTTCCTCTCAAATCTATGGATTCTGATGTTCCTGGCCCATCCCATCAGCCCCCTCCCCTTCATCATCCCCCCCCCCTTCCACCCCTCCTCTTCCTCCCAACAATCCCCTATTCAGCACCCTTCATCTCCTCCCCGGACCTCTGATCCTTCCATTCATCCATCTTCTAATCCCTTTGCCTCCCTCTCTGAGGAAGGACCTGAGCCTGAAATCCCCTCCACTGAACCTCCCCTTCATCCCTCCCCCCCCCTAATCTCTCATCCTTCCCTTGACACCCCTTCCGCTCGGGTTACTAGAAGCTCCTCAAAGGAGCATGGAGCTCCCAGTGATATCCCCAAAAAGCATGGGCCGGGCAGGAAATCGGCCAAACAGCATAGAGAAGAAAGCTCCCAGAAGGATATCGCCATGGGCTCCCAGACTCCTATAGAATCCTTTATTCTTGGACTCTCGGACAAAGAAAATAATAACAAAGGCAAAGAGAGGCGGGTACCTCTCCATGTGAGCAGTAAAACATGATGAAAATACTATCCTGGAATAGTAGGGGATTAGGGCACCCCTCCAAGATAGTAGCCCTCAAGGATCTAATCAAAAGTGAAAACCCTGAAATAGTACTCATTCAAGAAACAAAGCAAGACCAATCTGAAATCAATAGAGTCATCAGCCAGCAAAAGCGTTACAGTGGATGTGCAAGTGAAGCAAGAGGAGCCTCAGGTGGCATTTTAACAATGTGGGACTGCAACAAATGGAGCTGCCATTCCTCCAGAATACATCAGCATTGGATCTGTGTTAATCTAGAGAACAAAACAGATGGAACAACAGTAAAAATTTACAATATATATGCCCCGAATCATTATAGAGAGAAAGAAGAGTGCTGGAACACTTTGGAAACAAGTATAGAAGAAGAGCAGGATAACAACCTCATACTTGCAAGGGATCTAAACCTAGTGTTGCATTCCAACGAAAAAAGAGGGGGAAATTTCAACCCCGATCCTTTCAGGGATCAACTTGAAAACATAATGCAGGAGCAAGATCTGGTCGATATCAGACCCAAGAAGCGAAGGTACACCTGGAGCAATAGATGAATAGGAGTTGGCAATATTATGGAACGTCTCGATAGATTCCTCATAAGTATTGCTTATTTATCTACCTTCACCACTGGCCAATCGAACATCCTCAATGTCTCCGCCTCTGATCATTACCCAATCACGCTTACTCTGCATAGTCAATGTTAGCTAGGACCTCTTCCCTTCAAATATTGCCCCATTTGGAATTGTATCCTAGCAGCAAAAGATGTGGTTTGGCAGGCTTGGTCTCAACATGTGGAAGGATCCCCAACTTTCATATGGGAAACAAAATTAAAGAGAGCAAGACAGGCTCTAAAAGAATGGGCAAAGAACAACTATCAAGAGCCCAAGGTGAGCAAAAAGAAAATCAAACAAGAATTAGAGGATGTGCAACAACACATAGAAGCCATTGGATTGTCCCAACAAGCCAAAGAGAGAGAAACAAAATTATACTCATAGCTGAGGCAAATTACAAAGGATGAAGAAATAAAATGGAGATTGAAGTCAAGACAGCTCTGGCTGCAGGAGGGATATAAAAATACTTCCTATTTTCATAAGCAGGCTACAGTACGAAAGGTCAGAAACACTGTGAATACAATTAAAGATAATGAGGGGAACAGTTATTATACTCAGGAAGCGATAAAAGAAGCAGCCACAACTCACTTCAAAAATCTTTTGACTGAGGACAAAAGTGAAGAGGATTACTCAAGTTTTTTACAGCACATGAATAAGGAAGTTACTCACGAAATGAATAACAGTCTCAAGAAAGAAGTCGAAGAGGAAGAAGTGCAAAATGCAGTTTGGAGTCTACACCCAGATAAGGCCCCTGGGCCTGATGGGTTTTCAATCAGTTTTTATAGAGAGTATTGGCAAATGATCAAGAAAGACCTCTTAAAGATGATACGCTGGGTTCTAAAGAAAGGCAAAATGGGGGGATTCACCAACTCTACCCATCTTGCTTTAATACCAAAAGAGAACAGACCTTCCTCCTTTTCAAGATTTCGGCCAATTTCTTTATGCAACTCATCTTACAAAATTATCACAAAAATCCTGTCCTCCAGGCTCAAACCTCATCTCTCATCTCTGATCTCCGAAAACCAAGGGGGATTCCTCCCCAATAGGTACATTTCTGACTCCATCCTCCTTGTACAAGAGGCCATTCACTCCAGCCTAAGTAGAAAGGAGAAAGGGTTTGTCCTCAAGCTGGACCTAGCCAATGCCTTTGACAGGGTTAGGCACTCCTTTCTGTTTGCAGTCCTTCATAGAATGGGTTTTGACTCCTCCTTTATCACAATGATCAAAGCTTGTATTTCGGACCCTTGGATATCCCCTCTGATTAATGGAAGACCGTGTGCTGCTTTCCAATCCTCTCGAGGCCTTAGACAAGGCTGTCCCCTGTCTCCCTACTTGTTTATCCTCTTGGCTGAGTCCCTTAGCCAAACCCTGGATTTCAATCGAAGAATAGGCCTAATCACCGGCATCAAATTTGAGCATGGCACAAAAAATATTAATCACTCCCAATTTGCAGATGATACTCTACTGATAGGAGGAGTGTCCATCACCATTGCAAGGCGCTTCAAGAAGATCTTAGACCAATTCATGGAATACCCAGGAGGAAAGGTTAATCAGTTAAAAAGTTGCATATATGGTTGGAACACTCCCAGCCATACCATCCACAACATTGCAAGCACTCTAGGAGTCTCCTACAAGCTCAATTGGAACCACTTCACTTACCTTGGGATGCCAGTAAGTTTGGGACCATTGAAATCTGACACCTGGAGTGAAATCCTCGACAAAATAAAGAGAAAAATCCAACAATGGGGCACCATGTGGCTGAACCCAGCAAGACGGCTTGTTCTTCTGCCCATTTACCGCTTCTTTTTATACCAAGCTCCTGCTGCCTTTCATCAGAAAATGGAAAAGGATCTCAGGCATTTCCTCTGGCAAGGAGGCAAAACGGAAAAAAGAAAGTTCAACCTTGTTAGTTGGAAGAATGTCATCCAATCTCAGGAAAAAGGTGGGCTAGGAATAAGATCACCAAAAATTCTGAATTTAGCTCTTGGAGCTAAAATAATTTGGAGAATGATCACTGGTCCCGCAGCTTGGTGGAAGAAGGTCTTAGAGGCTAAATATCTGAACAGCACGAGACAGCAACTTTTGGATACAAATATTCCCAACAGAGATAGCACCAAAATATGGTAGCTCTGCAAGAAAGCCATACCCTTCATGACTCAAAATATCTCAAAGGTCCCTGGAGGAGGGAACAACGTCAACTTCTCTACAGATAGAATTCTCGGACAGCACCCAATTGGATCACAAACGGAGGCAATCCCTGCAATAAACTGGCTCAGTAGTAAAGGAATAGTGTACCTGTCCCAAATATCACAATGGGAAAATTCTTCACAAGCATGGATAGGTTGGGAATTTCCGGAATACCCTAGAGAGCTAGAGACCAGCCTTGCAGCACTCAAGAACCTCCTACACAGCAAAGCCCTGACGCAAAAAGGCAAGCAAGATGGCTACCGTTGGGACCCAACTGGAACACAGTACACGACCAAGGCTGGGCACCAATACTTATGCGACAACATCTTCCCACAGGATGTTTGGAGTCATTGGAAACTGGTATGGAGAGCGGAAGCACCCCCCAAAATCAAATTCTTTATTTGGCTCCTTTTAAAAGGGAAGGTTCTAACAGCAGAAAACTTAAAAAAAAGAGGCATAATGGGACCCTCTCGATGCCCAAACTGCTGCAGATCAGAAGAAACAATACAACATCTGTTCATAGACTGCCCAGTAGCTGAGGAATGCTGGAGAACGATGGCATCACTCGGGAATGCTCCATGGGAGCCTAAGGCATCTATTGCAGACACTCTTTATAGCTGGAAGAAAATATGCCCCTGGAAAGGAAAGCAGAGTAAATTGACACAAAGGATTTGGAACACCATGTCAATAACCCTCCTATGGTGAATCTGGTTAGCCCGTAACGGCAAGATCTTTCAAGAAAAAAGTTGCAATATCAGAGTCATGTGTCACAAGGCTAGGATCTTAGCGGTAGAGACAATCACAACCCATACCAAAGGCAAGATAGAGGTCACCAACTGCAGCGTCGAAGAGAGAATTCTGATTAGCCATGTACAAGAAAACATAACCAGTGCTCAGGAGATAAGCCAAAGAAGGGTGCAAACGAAAGAGACACACAGGACATGGAAGCTAAGATTAAAGGAGGAGGAGTTTGCAACTTGGCTGAGAAACTACAACAGGTTCTTTCTGTTCTTTGATGGCGCCTCTAAATCTAATCCGGGCCAAGCAGGTGCAGGGGGTCTAATCTGCAATGCGAATGGCGAAAAAATTCTTCAATTCGAATGGGGATTGGGAGAATTATCCAATAACAGAGCAGAAGGATTGGCTTTGTATCAAGGGCTCCTCCAACTGATCAAGATTGGGATAAGAACAGCAGTAGTCTTCGGGGATTCAGCAATCATCATCAGGCTCATGGTGCAATGGTAGAGCACGCCGAACATCCTCCTGCAACAGATCAATTACAGGAACCAAATCCTCCACGATTCCATGCAAGAAGTCCATTACTACCATATCCTCCGTGGACTGAATAAGGAGGTTGACATGTGTGCCAACAAGGCATGTGAGCGATCCAAGGGAAAACTGTACTGCAATAACACCTCCTCTCTCCAATCGCTTCCATGAATTACACGCATCCAGTCAACACTCATCGTACCACAGTTGACAGCATCTATGAATACCGGCAAACAATCAGTGCAGGGAAAGAACAGGTATGGTTGATAAGATTTTGATCAGAATTCGGATTGGGAGATCTACTCAGAGCGTGGGAAACAGGTGAATTGCAGGGGGAAATCGTCCTGCCAGACAGATCCCCTGTGCCTATCAGGATTTGCATTGGGTAGTGTGGTCCATTTTTGGAAGTCGCAGACGGGTTCGTTCCTGCCTCAACAACATGTATGCGTTATATATACCTATTTTGAGCTTCAGGATCCTTCATTTCGGAGAAGCTTTTTGTGACTGTGATCAATGCTTCAGAGACGCCTCTGTCTACTTCCTTTCTGCCAGAGGTGCCGATCATAAGATTTCTGAGTATTCAGCGGGTGCCATTAGTGGCAAGCAGCGAGTCCAGCGCCCCTGCATCAGAGATACGTCCAGAACAAATAGGCATTCCCCTGTGCCAATGGAGCGACCAGAACAGTGCTTCCACTGCCGTGACCTGCAAGCAGAATTTGAGGAGGTGCGCGCGCAACAGAGGACCCTGGAAGACCAAGTGCGCAGTATGGAAGCAAGGCATGCAGACCAAGTTCGGAATCTGGAAGCAAAATTCAATGAACAATGCAGAATTTTACATGAAAAGTATCGAGCCGAGATGAATCTCTTCCTGCATAGAGTTCACTCTTTGCATGAGCAGTTCAGCAGTCTGCACAACAGATGTAGTCATGCCGAAGAATCGATCACCGTCCTCAGGTACATGATGGATAAAAAGTTCAAAGAAGCGTCATCCTCCTCCAGTGCAAAACTGAACGAGCCAGATCTAAACCCGGAAGATTCTACAGCAAGGAAGATGAGTCACATAGAGATAGATTAGCTATGGTTTGCAGTTGTAAATTTTGGTGTCTGCAGTTTGTAAGGATCTATAGTAGTAGAAGAAGCCTCATAGGCAGGAACACTAGAATCAGGATCAAGGAAAGGAACTTTTTTGTAATTCCTTGGATCCACAATGCTCAAGAAGCACTATATGTATGGCAATCTGCCTCTCTCATCTTTTTTCAGATTAATACATAGCAACCGAACTTGTCAAAAAAAAAAAAATGGTAAATTTGTTTATTTTTCACAATGAAAAGGTATTTTTCAAAGTATTTTTATCTATCTTAAACATGTATGAGTAATGTGTTGGTTTTTGTGCAGGATAAAAGGATTTTCAGGGAAAATTGTCATTTTTTACAAACAAAAACATCAGAGTCATCTTTAAGCCCTTTTCTGACTCCTAAAACATGAAAAGATTGCCAAGCGTTTCTTTTACACTCGTTAAAACGGAATTAAAAGACGGTCCTCTTATAGCCCTTTTCTAACCGTAAAAAACATGAAAAGATTGTCGGATTTTTGTCGTTTCAAATTCGATATTGGAAATAAAACGACATGTCCTTGATCGCTTTTTACTTTTCAGGTCAAAGACACTAATCATGAAAGTACTCCTTGGTCGTAAAGATCAAGCGGTTCTCTCAAGTATTATTTTATTCTTTTTCGGGCTTGGGAGACACAAATTTACGAAAAAGGTCAACCCTGGAGTCTTCTTAAGTTTTTCAGACTCTCTAAAATTGAAAAATGCCGAGTTTCTCCTACACTGGACTCGTTAAAATTTCACAGTAAAGGACCTGTTCGATTACAAAGAGGAACAGACCACTCCTTCTTAGGGTTCGAATCTAAACTAAGTTGGACTCATTCGAAGGATGAGCTTATAATCAAGCATATGTTATCCTCCTCAAGCTTGTAAAAAATAAAGAGGTACTTGCGAGAAATGGTGGGGGAAAAGAGAGAAAAATGAGCCTATTTGTTATCCTTTGTCTCAGAGAAACCTTATCACCACTCTTGAACACGAGACTTTTTCATTCACCTGGGTTGGGAAATCCTTTGCCTAATAGTTGATCAAACCACATTGAAAATCTTTAGCCAGTTCCGGGTATTAACTTTGGGTCAATTGTCACCAAGCCATCTATTGTGTCGTTATGTGTTCAAGAGGTCACTACAAATAAACCATTCATCTGCAAAATACCTGTCATCCATCTTGACCATCCCTGAGTCAGTCCTTACAGCTACATTTCTTCAACTTGATTTATGATTTCGTGTTGTGGGCTTGCCTGCAACGGGTCGCTTTCTATCGACATCAGCACATTATCTAGAAAGATCACCTAGAAATCGTCAGTACCTTGAAATCTACATGCATCAATGGCAGGTTTCCCGCCTTTGACGACGATTTACATCATTGACTTTCGATCGAAGGATTCCATGATATGTTCGACATCAACACATTCATTCACATCTCATGGATTGTACTAGGTACTTTGAGAACCATTGACATCGCTGGTGGTCTCTCTCACACTTGTTAACAGTTTACATCATCAACTGGTAATCAAGTGGTTTCTACCATGTTCGACATCAACTCATTTATTCGCATGGATAGAATCGTACTATTTCGGGAAGTAGAAATGAAGACCCTGGATCTAGTTTCCACCATCCAGGCTGCGAGGATTTTTGTATTCATTATACAGTAGACTAATCATAAACAGATGGCTACGTCCATACTGTGTCTACATGAGTCTGTGATTATGATGTACTGCGAAATCATTCCTATATCAGCGCAGTAGTTAGTTTGTTAGTTAAAGTTTTCAATCTGAGTATGGGAATGCCTACCTCAGCGATGATATGATCTTATATATGTATTTTGTGTTGAATATTCTACTAGAGATTCTGGGTTCGATCCCCAGTATGGTCGCCATTTTGTCATGCAGAAAGAGTCAATTTTGCCGACAAAACCGACCTCCCTAGAAGCTAAGGCTTTCTAGTGACAAACAAGACAATCAACCACTATCTTTCCCTAAATATGCATTTAAAATACAAGCAAACCAGGTGTTTAAAGCATACCTTTAGTCCAACGCTCTTTGTAGCAGCCAAGCCTCTCCGATCCAGATGAGCTCCTCCTTCTCTTTGAAACCTGCATTCACTAACAAGCAAACAATTACATAGCACCTGAATAACTCATATAATAAAATATTTTCATCATAAAGACCAAGGAGTATATGAAACAAATTATATATAACAACTTGTTGAGAAAAATGAACTTAATTGCATTAATTGGAAACAAAAGAGACCATTACAACCAGTGCCTTGGTGTTGTGCAGGTCCCTCCCAGGGTCCAGCAAGAGTTCTCCTTTACTTTGATCAGCTCACCCACTTCCAAATGAAGCTAAGAAAGGATGGGAATCTCTCCTCTCAAGCTCTATAAGGGAGTCCTAATTTCAGCAGCATCTACCCTTAGGAATGTTCAGCTTTCAACCTCCCCTCCCTCTGGCCCAATGCTTGTATTTATAATGATTTGGAGGAAGTTAATCAGGTCCACCATCAATGGGATAAGCCCCTCTTTCAATGGGATAGCTCCCCTCTTGATGGGATAAGTTCCTCTTTCATAGGGATACATGAACCATCTGGAGGCGCTCAATACACATCAAACCATTTTCTAGAATGCTCTAAAATTGACCACAAGTAACTTTTTTGAAGTAAAACTCACGCCTTTTGACCTTTACAGGAGTATGCACCCACCCCTTTATAGACAGAGCGTACAAGTACGCAGGTAAGGTTAAGAGAAACTGCGTAACCAGAGTTAATTGACTTTTTAAGGACTTTCTCTCTTTCTTGGAGTTTGACATGAGGAGCAGAGGTATAAGACTTGCCAAGGAGGACAGTATGACAGTTGACGGAGCTATACTAACTGCAAATAGTCATGGTGACAAATTTTAGTGTAACAATAACTGCTGACTTGCTTTGTTGATCTACTGCGAAATTCCTCTGTAAATGCACTAATGATGCTTAATTCATTTTAGCAGTAATAAAATACATTTAGTTTGTGTAATCCTGGCTTACATGGGCATTCTGACTGGCCAAAATGCCAAGAAACATATTGGATTGTCTTCCTCTTTAGCTTCAGCTCTAACCCAGTTTCTCCACTTTACACAGCGAAATTAACATGAACTTCTGATTAATCCGGAACTCAAAAGAGTAAATCTTGCTTTATAACCTGTCAAATCCACCCATTCAACTCTCCGTTGACTCCATCGCAAATCACAATCAGCCCAAAAATCCCTGTAAAACTTAATTTATGCACCTCGCCGCAATAACTATGAAAACATTGGAATTATCCATAAAACCTTTATAATGAAAATATATTGTAAAACTTGCTTTTCTGCTTCCAATACGGGCTCAACACAATTCTCAAGGCATACTTCCCGCCAGTTCATCTACATCGTTGATCTATTCTTTTCAGATCGAACGGTCTATAAAGGTTTCAGGTGATACATAAGCTCGAAGAATACCTGCCCGAAATGGGTAGTTTCCTCTCTTCGCCAAACTGCTACGTGTTGAATGTTGAGTGGGATTGGGTGATATCCACTAAAGCCAAATACCATCTTCATTCCGCCCGAAATCCTACCTTTTAACACGCCTTGTGGGCGCAACGGGGATTTTAATTATAATAGATATATGCTTAAAGTCTGGCCTTTCTATTATAATGCTTTATAATAGAAATTCATATAAAATAGTGTAAACAACAAATATATATGAATATCAATAAAAATAGCAATCAGGTGGATGTGTTGACTTATAAAATATGGCGTATAAACTATCGGATTCGGAACCCAATCGCTCATCACAATCGGTGCTTTCCATATATATATATATATATATATATATATAACATACTCTATGATACGAAAGACCCACCGTAATTATAAAACATAATATATATCGTTTCGAGTCCGGCCTTGATGAGCCCCAAAAATGGGTAATTATATGGGCTCATTTTGCCTCTTAATTCAACTTAATCCACAATTCTCATTAGTTTATTGCATTTTTTTTAATATATTTATGCTAATAGAGTGAATTGTGTTAGTCATTTTGCCATGTAGTCTTATGTGTGCTTTATGCAGATTTTTTGGTCAATTTTGGACAAAGTCAAGGGATCTATGAACAAATGGCAGAAAATACTCGAGGAAAATAGGGAAGAGGACCTGTAGGGGGGTGTCTCCTTCATTTATGACCCCTTTCCTTGAATCCTCCATCAATAACTTGGAGCACAAAGGTCCACATTAATGCATCCAGGGGGCAGCCGAGCAAGTAAAGAAGGACTGCTATTTATCTCCAGTTCTAGGAAGCCGAGCTCCTTGATTTTAGGAGGACTGTTGGATGGCCCCATTTGTATAAATAGGGGGCTTAGAGCCTCAGTAGTTTAGCCAGTCATTAGTAGAATTTTCGCACTTTTGTGCAGCACTTGCTCAGCTCATTTTCAAGTTTCTTTTTGAGAACAGTTCATGTAATGTGACTATTATTTTTGATAATGAAGATGAAATATTTCCTGAGCCAGTACTGATCTCTTTCAGAGGGCTGAAGCTCTTGGGTTAGGGCCCAACCCAAGCTACCCAACACCTCTTGCCTTGTACTTATATGTTTTTGCTTCAGTTCTTGAGTTAATTTCTGTTACATAGATTTATTCTACTTTGTTTAGATTGGGTTGCTTTTGATGGTTTTCATAGCTGTTTTTGTTTCAGTTTCTGAAGTAGGTTAATGTAGTGACAAACTAATATTTAGAAATTCCAACAACAGGCCTTGATCTCCTTTCTCCCTTTTTGGGACTATGATTTGAGGTCAAGGCACTATTGTTGCCACCAAAAACATAGTTTTTCTCTCCCATGCAATTTCTAGTGTGATGACTTGATTTGGAAATATTAATGTATTGCCTTAGATTCAATTACCTAGATCATTTCCTATTCTTTGACAATAGATCTCTCTACATACTTTTCTGTTCAAAGGTTACTGTTCAACATTTTCTGTTTGTAGGTCACAAATTAGGTCAAGCTAGAGAAAGTTCTATTTTCATGGTATAGTTAGTCCTTTCTTTGATCAGTTTTCATAAGTAGATGTGCAGATCTCTTGTAGGGAACCTCAGATCACCATACATCCATAAAGAGGCCAGTACCAGCTCACTTCCCATAGATTTCCCAAGTCATTCTCAACATTTCGCCAATCTGCCCTAATTTCTGAATTTTTGTCCATAAGCTTCCCTCATGCCATTTGAACAAATCCAACCATCATGTTCCCTCTTGATCTTCCTTGAAAAAACCTGACACCTAAACACCTTCATCTAGCCTTCAGTTTTCCTTTCCCATCATTTTCCACCTTCAAAACTTCCAAAAATAGCTCTCGGCCTCCTCCTGTAGATCCTCTTGTAGATCCCCTGCAGCCTCCTGTAGAATTCCCTTTAAGTTGTTTTTCGAAATCCAATTGCAATGGAAGCCTTCAACAGGGTACTAGGGGCTTCTTAGGACCTCTCCACACCTTCCTCCACCTCTGCAAAAACCAAGTCCATCTTCCTTGGCCACCAAACCTCTGCACAATCACAACCAGATAAATTACAAGCATAATAATTTCACATAAAAACACTCAAAAGCACAAAAAGATGTCTTCTTCTCATTTCTTTTCAGAAGTAGCTTGAATAAATGTAATTTACCTTTTTTAGTAGTCAATGGCACTCATCGCATCAGTTTCTATCTCTTGTTTTGCAAAAGTAGGGTTAGTTGGATAAATTAGGGTTTGCTAGGGTTTGCCTTACATTCCAGTCTTCTTTCTCTTTCTGCAAGTAGAATAGTCCTCATAGAGTTAGCTTTTTTTCATCACAGTTAAAAGCTTCTTCTCAGAATTCATAGAAGTTGGCTTAAGGTCCTAGTGATCTTGTGCCAGGTGACCAAGTGACAGCCTACAGTAAGAGCTAGTACTTGTGCATACAACACTGTCGCTTCCAAGTTTGTTACGAACTACCTGGTTGATAAAAGTAAAGTAGGAATCCCTAGGAGTTGCAGCATTATTGCTGCAATAATGGAGCTCACCAGGCCCACCCATATCACAATCCGCATAGCCACATGTATATATATTAAGAATTATGCGATAACACAGACCCGCCGAGGATTATAAATCATAATTTATACATTTTGGGTCAGGCCCGCGATCGCAAATCGCAATCGGTGTTGTTCAACATTCATAGCTCTGTGGTGTAGCGGACCCGATATGCTTTATAAATCATAGTGTATATATTTAAGGTCCAGTGTTAATGTTTAACGCTTGATTCCCTTTGTAAAACCTGATATTTTCCTCATTCCTTTTATATTTTTATTTTTGATATACTTGCGTTGTATTTTTTCAAAATAAGTTTCAAGTGATTTTGAATGAAATAATGAATGAAACAAACAACAAAAATACATGTTACAACATTGATGGTGCCTCATAAAACTCTGACACCTTCGAGCACTCCCCTTTAGTGTATCTTGAGCCTACAAATCGATGTTCGTGCACAACCTCCAAAGGTTGAGTTATGCCTTGGTTATTAACACCAAGTTCTTCTTTCTCCTCATGCCTCATCCTTGTAAGGCGCGTCATGTTTGTCCCTGTAATTGGGATCTCCAAATCTCCAACAAAATTCATACTATGTGAAGATGAAACTGAAAGGAAATCAACATCTTTTACCTCCTCTTTCGATTTGGAAAGAATTGATGAGGGTTTCTCATCATCTGTTGTTAGTGGTTTGCTAATTGTCATGATGCATTCCCCAACTTCCTTTCTAACATACCCAAGTCCTATTCAACACGGTAATTCCTCTGCTTTGATGGGGTTGACAACGCCTTGGCCATTAACACCCAAGCCTTTTCCTTCATACCCCATTTTCTTCAACAGTTTGGAGCCAATTCTTGTGGTATGATTTTCAAAAACAGCGAAATCATCATCAAGAAACACACATGAAGATGGAGAACTAATTTTTACCTCGCATGGATCATGCTACAGCTTTTCCAAGGCCTTGTCCTTTTCTTGCAGCTGTTGTAGCAAACTTTGCTTCTCCCCTTTATCTTCATGTAGAAACATCTTCAATTCAGTGTTCTCTGTTTGAAGATTATGTTTGTTTTGCTTTAGTTCTTCCATGACCTCTTTTGTGGCTTGCAACTGAAGCTGCAATCGCTCCTTTTCCTTTGTCTCTTTCTGTAGAGTTTCATACATTATCTCTACCCTTTTGGAAATGTTGAGCAGGGTCTCGTACATCATTTTTTCATCCTCTATTGTTGCACGTTCCATTGTTCACGTTGCAATTCACATCCACGTAAAGATCGCTCTGATACCACTTGATCAAGGTCTGGGTATGACAAAATACCCTTCCAAGACATTTTACTTTCATGATGTGTTAAATTTCATTTTTAAAAGAACATAAATGAATACATCTGCATGTTGTAAAGAAGAGGAATATGCAATTCATCAACACATGAAAAAATAAGTCATTGATAGTGGAGTTCGTCTAGGAGGGACTATGTCTCCAAGCCCCAGTGTTAAGATGGTGTAGGCCACTGCATTAAGTGATATCAATAGTGATGATGTGAACAAGAGATGGTGTTGCTATCATACAAGGAAAATTACCTCACACACGAGTGGCACCAAGGGATGTTCCACTACAGGAAATCTCAATCAAAAGACTCCTATCAGTATGACACAAACACATGCATGATAAGCATCCCACCAACATGACATAAAAGGGATCTCAAAGCAAACATGCATGGTGACACATGTGTATCCCATCAACATACAACAAAGGGATTTCAAAACACAACATGATGAGTCATGACAACAAGTACAACACATAGGTGATTCTGCGTCACATCAAGTAGGAATCATAAAAATGAGTAAGAAACAAGGATCTGTGTAACACAATGCCTAGCAAAAGAAGTACATGAACACTGCATATACCTCACAACCAAGGGCTACCTAAAGAAGCGGATGTCAAAGTGTTGAAGCTGTTTGGACCATTGATCTCACGGCATCAATCTCATGCCTGCTCACACATGGATGTTGACACCTCTACTCCACTTAGAAAAGTGGTTGAATAATAGAATGAGAGAATGAGAAAACTGAACACACCATCAGATTTGTGGTCTCAAATAGTGCAAAATCGACTGTCCAAAATCTGAATTTTGAGAGGTTGAGAATCTGGGGCTCATGGAATCTTTTATATTCCCCCTAGATTCCTCAAATAATTACTCCATGGGTGGACTGGAAATCTACAACTCCAAAGGTGAATCTAACTTTGCGATTGCGATCCCTATAGAAAACCATGAAAAATGACTGTAAACTTGACTATATTCCGACATGGAGAAAAATTACCTACTCAGGAAAATTGCAAGGATCATGGTTTTGCTCCCAGTTTTTGCAACGATCATCGTTCCACGCTCATACTAAAAATGGCTGAAAAATTCAGAACTCTGATGGAGAAACAAACAACACCATTGCGTTCGTGGCAACAAGAGGTGTTGAATCCATATAAAATTTGTCAAAATCTGACAACATGAAATTTCACCCCTCCTACAAAATGTTGCCTCAAACTGCATGCACAGTGTCCTCCTATCCTGAAATTCGTGCCTACTCCTGGTTCCTCCAAATGTCCCATGCACTCTGCAAATGAAGTTTATATATAGATTACTGGGCGGATTAACCAATGAGTTCATTTCGCAGGTTGGTAAAGATCCCGAATAGTAAGGAGGAGGTCGGGTGTTCAAACATCGCCCCCTCCATTTTAATACATTGTTTGTTTTAAAAGAAAATTTATATTTTTTTTAACTCCCGTTGTTTGATGGTTTGGGTACCGTAATATTTATGGGGCTGCTTGCTCGGGGGCTAGCCCACATGGGTCGAGTGGGTTCGACCCCTGCTGGCCCCGAATTAATATATAATATATAGATGGTGTGTTGATGGATGGGGTTGGTGGCCCCCACCCCCTTAAATTATATATTTTTTTTGTTTAAAATAACAAAATGCACGTTTTTAAAATTCATTTTTCTAAGTCGTAGGAGTCAAATTAATGACCCCACAATTTCGCCCAGAATTCGACCGGAGTTGGCCAGAATTTGGTGGCTGGGTTCGGTCCAAATTGTGGCCTCCTTAAGCTGCCCAGTTATAAAAAAGTCAACCCAACTTTGATTGCTTCTAACTTTCGCATCCAGACTCAAATTGACGAACCGTTTGCACCGCCATGATCAGAAAGAAGAGATATATGCTCTAGTCTTGGTTAGAGCATAATCCAAACAATTTGATTTTTGAGCTTCCCTGAGTCCTCCTTGTCTTGTGTGTGTCTCTAGAGCCACATGGATCATTTTTCCAAAGCCTGAAAGATGTTGTATAAGGGTAACAGGAACAAATTATGCCTTAGGGGAAATTATAGTCAAGTTTTGATTAATTTTGTGAGGTGCTATAGGACGTTAGAGGTCTGCTACAAGATGCTACAAGATCCTCTATATTGCTACAAGAGTGCATCTGAGGCAATTTTGAGGGTTCTAAATGTGGCTAACTAGAGGAAAAAGGTAACAAGAGATTGGAAAATGAGCTGGAATACCTTTAGAAACCTAGAAATATTCAATGACCCATATTGTAAAAGAGGAAAAAGGTAAGCTAATAGTCTTTAGAAAAACTATGTTTCTTTTGTGCACAAATAGTTTTCGAAAAATGAGTGAAAATGGAGGCATCAAGGGAGATTGTGTGAATGAAATGGGGATGATTCCAATTTTTACTACATGCCAACAAAGTGAAAAGTTAATTTTTTTTGCTTGAAGATAATGTTAAACAAATGCATAAAAAGAACAACTATATTTTTGTGCATGTCCTTACAGAACCTAAAACCAAGCTTCTTAAGAGAAAGGACTGAGAAATGTACCAGAGAGAGGCTACTAGGGCCATGAAGGATGCACAAATAGGTAGCTAACTTGCTTAGAGGATGAGAAACACTTTCAATAGGGAGGTATTATGGGCCTCCAAATGAGCTATAATTTAAGGCTCGTCTAACCATCCTTCAACACATTAAACCTCTCTTTTTGGATTATATGACATATTTTTATCTTTAGTATGTCCATGTTGTCACTACGACAATGACCGTCCAAAATTTTTTCCTATGTTGGTTTGGAGACTACAATGATTGCTGTTTCAAGCCCCCTTGAGTCCTCGTGTTGTTTTTTTTTGTTATATATATGTTTTCTCTTATCGTCGAATCCTCTTAAGTCAATGTTTCCTAAGCATCATCACTTAAGCATTAGAAATAACTTGAGTAATTAGTCCATGGTTAGGTGAAATCGTCATATTTATAGACTTATAAACTTACGTTTTCACTATGCACACACTACAAAAACACTCAAAAGAATGAAAAAGAAAACAAAAGCCGTAAAATCTCTAATAAAAGAAAAAGTGCACTTTAAGTTGATGAATACATGCACTTGAGTTAAGCGCACTCCTTCTGGTTGAAGGAGTGCGCCCAACTTGAGAACACTCCTTCATGCTGAGAAAGTGTTCCCTACTTGGGCACACTCCTTCATCTCAAAGACATGCACCTTTTGTAGTTTCATGCATGAGAGAAATTGTTGCATGAGGGCACACTCATAGGAAATATGAGCCCCTTAAACTAACCCTTTCATGATATGACAAGTGAAACTCATGAATGGATTATTTTTTCATGATGATTTCTTTAAATAAAATTACTTAATCATTATTTTCATAATTATTTCATTTGATTTGAGCACACAATTGGGGAATCAATGAGCTCTTCTTTAAATAAACTTACTTAATCCTTCTATTGCAACTCATGATTTCCCTATCAAATCTTTCTTTTCTTGATTTAGATTATTTTTTTCAATTTGTTTGCTAGAATTTAAGTTGAATCTTCAGGTTCCATGTGTTAATCCACTATTGTGTGCAAGAAAATTTTCACATTCTTGAAATCTTTGATCTTCCACCATGCATTCGGTAGTAGATATAAAGTGTTACATATCATTCTCTTCCTCATCTTATCATAAAATCTTGTTGATTGAACTTATTTATGAGCTTCTAATAGGTAGAGCATAATCCTTGAGCTCAAAGCCCCATCATCCTTGAAAAAAGTGCCCTGTTTAACCAAGTTTTCTTCCTGGGCACATGATCGCATCAAGAAGGCACATATTATTTTCCCTCGACCATTCATAGTGCTATAGTGCACCCTCTTTTCCTTAGAGAGCATGAGCACATCAAAAAGGCATGAAGCCTCATCATTCAACCCTTTGCTGTGCAACAATATGCCCTCATTTTCCTTTAGTGCATGTGCAAATTGTGAAGGCTCAATGCCCTATTAACCTCATCCTTCATCCCTTTGGAGTGATACGATGTGCCCTATCTATCTCTTTGAGCACATGGGCACATAGGGAAGACCTGAACACTCCATTTTCCCATCCCTTGAACCCTTCAAGGAGGGATAGTTAACCCTTGTTGATTTTTATTCAGTTCTTAAGTGCGTGAGTGCACCAGGAAGCCCCGAATGACCATTAATGTCCCCTTCGTTATTTGAAAGCATGCCCTCCTAGTGTGCATGCCTATTTTATATTGAATGCAAGTTATTTTAAGTTGTCGTTCATAGGTTTTCATGATCTATCAACTATAATGTCTCTTTGAATTGATTCACAACTATTGTTTCATATTTAGGTTGTTTTAAGCTAATATTATCACTATGAGTGTGCTTCCCCAAATAGGTGTCCATGCTACAAGTGTTGAAACTTTGTCTTAATTTTTTGGAGACATGCCACCTTGAAAAGTGATCCCCAAATAACTTTTAGAAGAAAGTGTTAATGAACCTGAAAAAGTTACAAGGCCAAATGTTCCCATATATGTAGATACTCAATGCTTCATTGATAAAGGCACTCAGGTCACTTGGAGAAAAATATGAAACACATTCATGGAAGAAAGATTTCCTAGGTACGTATAATATTTGCATGCATATATCAATATCAAGAATTCTAGGATGCATAGGATCATATGTAGATTCTTGTTCATTCCATGTGCAAACATCATTGAATGGATCATTACGCTTATGAATGACTATCGAGTTGTGCTTCACAGTGAGTGGAAAAAATCTCGCCACCTATTGCCGTGAAGGTGTGAAGACATGTTATAAGATGGTAAAGCCCATTGAATATGTAAATGATAAATTTCACACAAAATGGGCCATCCTTAACACTATTGATGTTATCAAAATATGATTTTGATAACCTGTCAAGTTTCGCCATTGTCCATCTATAACTTATCTGACAAGGATCATCAGAGATGTCTATCAATACCTGATAGCTATGTATTATCATTTATATGGGCCTACAAATGCTGAGTTGTTCCAAGAGAATTGGATATACACACTCAATATAGTAGTGACCCATGGGAAGGTTTTCAATTGGGAGGATATCCTATTATTTGAGTTACAGTGTCAGATCCATAGGAAAAAGCATCTTTACGAGCGAACCAAGAACCATAATTCTACATTTCTACGTTTCTCTTAGATGGAATCTATGCATAATGTGCGTTCTCGGAAATGAACTAGAACTAGACACCTGAAGTGAATTTCCCAGTTTATTTCCACTATAAAGTGTTATCAGAAACAAAATTTAGAGGCATATATGTCAAATTAGCTAAACACTTCTTTGTCATCATCTTCCACATGATTTTTGAGATCGATACTCCTTACATGACAAGTGAAGGAGTCACTTCAATATATCATAGATTCGTTTGCAACTCCAGAGGGTACATATATCAGGTGCTTCAGTTTTCAGATATACCCTCATCTTATGTTGCGATATGTGACCAATAAAGTGGTCTTCTAAGAAGTTGCACATCAGCTCGACAGAGGATTGTCAAGGATTTTCCATAGGAGGAAGAAATCCCCTTGGCCTATCTTTCAATTTAGGATAAAATTGTGTGAATTAAATAGTCGCAAGACTACAACAACAGAGGCATAAGAGCTAAATCGCCTACACTTCGCTACTAAATACTTCCATGGATATGATCGTAGACGAATTGTTAGGTATAATTGTCAAAGGATCATTCATAATAAGGGGTATTCATATGTGTCCACAATAGAATATGGGAAGCTAAATAATTGGTACAATTCCAACATGAAGACACATCCACTATTGGAGGCTAGTTCACCCCATGATCCAGCAGCTCAAAATTTGCAAGAGCAAGAGGAGTAACATATAAGAACTCAAGTAAGGAAACTAGCTCCCAAGAAAAGGATCATATATTCCTCCACTATTGAATGTAGTAATAAATGGAAAGTTGGTCCCCTAAGATTAGGAGATCGACAAGAAGAGTAGGTGTTATAACATCATTCATCACTCTTGTAGTTTTGGTGCTTTGATATGGCCTTTGGGAGCCCTTTCTCATTCAAACTTGACCATTTATTAAAAAAAAATATTTTCAATTCCATATGTGACTCTGCCCTTTAAAAGCACATACACATGCAGGTACCACATTACTGGTCCCGTGTACAAAATTTAAAATATGAAAAAAATAAAATAGTTTGTATTTCTCGGGTGGGGTTTACCGGTTTCACCGAAATTCCACCTACAGGAGCGCATGGAATAACTGACTCCACTAATTTCTGGTGCTATTTATACACATCATGGGAAGGCCTAATCATAGAAGGCGATAGGATATTGACATTATAGTCCTTTTTGTCCCCAAATCAAGTCTATTTTTCCCTGTGCCTCCTACACTCCCAGTTATAGGAAACCCTTATTTCCTTACAGAGATGATCATCTTCCATTATATGGCATCCTTTTGCACATGCTTGAGAAGTGATATTTGATGATTGGGTTGGACGGATCCAAAGGAAGGTTTTGTTGGTGCCGTGATCGGATGAGTTTGTATCTTTCCACTATTATTTGCTGATATCTATAAGGAAGTTTTGTGTTGTTCCTAATATGATATGATCTCATGTTTTTTATGATTCATATCTAATATATCATTATATATATGTTTATGCTTGATGATATAACATGTCTGTTATGCACAAACTTTAAACTACTCACTATATATATGCTTCTTTGAACTGTGTTGCAGGTTTGATCACTTTAGAGGAAGAAGAGGCTTTGGACCCTACAAGGTTGATATCAAATGTAGGACATACACGTACTCCTCTCAAACCTAACTTTAGTAGTTTACATAGTTTTATTTCTTGAATGTTTACTTCTTGTTGATAATATGCCTTTGATCTCTCGAGGTTGTCAACCATTACCTTAGGGAAGTTATTCCCGCCAACAAAACTGACGACTCCACTGGGGAATACAATCTCACATTTCCTAGAACGGTTGTTTTTACTTGACTTGGGATTTTATTTTTTGTTTCTTGATTTTTCCAGTATTATTGATTCGTTTGTTGTCTAGGCAATCAATCTGATCTTCTGGATCAGGTTTGCATTTTTTATTTTTCCCTATTTTTCTACATACATGTTCTTTTTCTTGTATATGTAGGTTTTAACCCCGTATAGAAATTACCTGCATATGAATTCTATAAAACATAAAATAAACATTAGCGAGAGAATAACACATAAGAGAAATATACACAGAGACTTTCCCCACAATCCCAAAACCGGGACTAGCAGATTAATTTTTCATTAGGTTCCTTTCAATGTTACAATGAATATATATACATGATGAAGCATCCAATACCATCGACCTAAAACCATCACGCCCAAAACCATGTGCAAAACCCATGCACAAAAACATGCACAAAACCACGCACAAAACCATGCACAAAACCATGGGTCCAATTTTTTTTTTCCTCGGGGCACTACCACAAACCCCGTACAGGGGGGCTAACCACCCCCAACAAACCCCCCATACAAGCAGAGCTGCCACCCCCCCGTTACGCATCGACGCAACAAAGGGGGGGCTGTGCACCGCTCTAACCCCCCGGTCTTACTGGGGGGCTAGTCATGGAAAGAATATAACACAACCTAACAGTATACAAAAGTGTACACACGTGGTTTCTTCCAAAGAAACTCACATATAGGCGTGTTTCATTAGAAACAGTCGCGTGTAAATGTGACTCTGCCAATACACAGTCGCATATATTTAGGAAAATTTGATTTTTTTCAAATTTTTTACTTCAGTTGGGGGAGTAACATTATTTTCCTACTCGTTTAGATTCATTTGTAGTTTGGAATTGTTTTGTCTCTTGCTAGTGTTAGTTTCTTTGTGTTTTTTTGAAAAATATTTTTTCAACCTAGGGTTTGCAACTTTTTGAAGTTGTTGCATTCTTAGTTTCGATTTCAGACCTTTTGGTAAAGTGTTTGAATGATCTATGATTTAGGAACAATGAGTTAATTCTCAACTTGCATTATAATCCAATCTTTTCACTGCTTCACATCGGATTCTTGAAGTTGGCTCATTTTTTTCTTTTTTATTATTTGAGAAAGGTCTTTACAATTTCGGTTCAATGAAGGATTTTTGTTCTTTGAAACCTTTCTATTTCTTTGAATCCTTTAGGTGTCCTTCCGATGAAGTTGTTCAAGTGTTTTCATCTCTTATTCACTTTAGTCTTATCATCTTGGTGATTGTTTATGGCTTGTGAAGTTTGGAGTCTTTTCGCTTAATTTTGATCTTGAGGTGATTGATTTCTTTGCCTTATTGAAAATTTTATTTTTAGTCCTTCAAAAGAAAAAAAAACAATTTTTTTTCCATTTCTTTCTTTGGTTTTTAGTTTTTGACCTTTTAGTTTACCAACAAGTGTGTGAATCTTTGCTAGAGGTTGAAATTTTCTTTTCTTGGGAGATCTTTTCTTGGATATTTGTTTCTCCTTGTTTGGTCAAATTTTGACTTTATGTCTTTAAAAGAACACTTTTGTTTGTTTAGAGAATTCCATAGAATCTTGCATCTAGACATTCTAGTATGCATTAAGGTAGTTTTCATTTTAGGTATTTTAGTCTCTTTCGATAGACGTTAATGTTGATTTGTAGTAGCATTGCATGCACTCTATCCATGAAAAGTGGAGGAGAGGCGAAGGAACATAAGATATCCAAGACATGGAAATCATTTGGGGAAATTCCACTCAGTTGGAGAGATATTAAAATACTTAATATTTTTAATGGGGTTCCTAAGTCTGAACTTAGGAAAATTAAAATATTAATGTGTATTAATATAAAACTGGGAGAGAATGTTCTAAATGACATGGATCAAGCCAACTCTAATCTTAGCTGTTGATTAGGGACTTAATCTCAGCCATTGAAGAATCAACATGAAAAGTATAAGAGGAGGCTTGGAGGTCAGTTGGAGATACACCAAATTGATCAATCAGTTCAATTTTCTAGAGTGGGGTTTGCTAAGAGAATCGAAGGAGTGATCTGTTGCAGCGAGCAGTAGTTTGGAACAAGGCCAAGAATACATAGTAAAGAGGTAGATATATTTCCATGGAGACAACACAGAGCATGGGAATACTGATGCAGAGGCAGTTGGGACTTACGCAGAGGGTGAGGAACCCAGCATGGGTGACATAGCGGGCCAGAGGGCTGACAGAGAGAGACAAGAGGCTGATGCAGAGGCAATAGTAGATGCACATAGGCTGTTAGAGTTGATGCACAACCAAGAGGCAGTGTTGGGTGATTTTCATGGGGTAGACTGAGTACTGGTGGGCTGGGAAGGGTGACGTAGTCCTTGTAGAGTGATGCAGAATAGTAGAGAAGCTTGGAGCAACTTTCACTATCCAGCTAAGGAGTTGTCATAGTTGCTGTGGGATCGTTCATTTGGTGACTGATCAACCCGAATATCTGTCTCCGAGGAGAGGTATTACTGCCGAGGGAATTCTTTTTTGGGTGAGCCATTTCTAGCACCCTAGTTGTATTAAGAAACTGCATAATAATAAAACCCTGATATCTATTGCACAGGTTTTCCCGCATTGGGTTTCTGTAAGGATGATTTTCCAAAAATAACAGTGTCCCTTATTTGCTTGTCTCAGTTATGTCAGTTGCTAATATGTATATGTGCTAAGGTTGCATTTGTTTTTATTTTCAGTATTTATATCTATAAATAACTTGTTAATGAAAAGAACAAGTAGGAGAAAATAAACCAGATAATGCAGTAGGGCTCTTTGGCGTGTTAGAATTACAAATTTAAACATGTTATCAAAGGATTGCAGATCATAGGAGAACTGAAAGCACCAACAGTAATATGAAGAAATTTCAGTCGTAGCATCTTTCTCAAGAGACAACATTGTTCGAGAGTAGATGCAACATAGAAGAAGTGAGGCAGAGGGCCTGTGTCATCATTTCAAGCCAGGAGGAGGGTAAATGAAGAGGCAAAGAGGGGCATATCAGACCTACGCAGTGCCCAGTCATACTTCTCAACTAGGAAGGATAAACATTGTGGCTAGGAGGAGCCGATTCTGCCATTGTTGGGATTACATAGAGCCTGAAAGTCTCAATTTCGTGAGTTGTCGGGGCTTGGGGAGGTGTGTACAGATTGTGATTGAGAATCTGGTGGGGTGTTATTTCTATCGGAAGAAAACAATACCTAAGGAGATAGAACCAAGGTACAGGGAGTCACTACCTTGATGGATTTCTAGCAAAGAAATTTAGATCCGAGTTGCAGTTGCAAGGAGGATTGGAGAGGAGCAGTTCGATAGCTAGCTAGAGGATTTCTAGGAGGGAAATCATGACTTAGAGGGAGATTTATAGGAGGGAATTTGGGACTTAGAGGGAGTCCAGAAGAGGCGCTGAAATGGCAGTGAATTGACTAAGGGATCAAGACAGGTTGGACGGGCCTTCCAACTTTGTCATTTGGAAAGCTGGGATCCTGGCAATCTTGGATCAACATCGCATCAAGGACTTTTCCTTGAGAACCATAGTTATTCCAGTCGACCCAGCTAAGAATCAGAAGTATGAAGATGCAATGGCGAGGGCAAAGGGTATGATACTAGTCGGGGTCAAAGATCATGTCATACCACATATTGCTGAAAAGAACACAACAAAGGAGATGTGGGATACTTTGAAGACCTTGTATCAGGACACTTCTGTGTAGTGGAAGATGTTATTGGAGAATCCGCTGAGGTCATATCAGATGTACAAGGGAGAGAAGATAGATCCATTCCTTCTCAGGTTGCAAGAGATTCGCGATCAGCTTACTTCCATGGGGTCTACACAGGATCAATAATTTATGGTTAGGATTGCCCTGAATGCAGTCTCCAAGGAGTTGGAGACATTTGTCCAATGAATTTTAGGCAGGGCCACTCTTCCAGGATGGGAGGAGATGTGGAAAGTTCTTCGCTGAGAAGAGATCGGGTGGATGACCAAGGCGGGAAGTAGTGGCAAGGGAGGTAGAATCATGAAAGAGGAGGAGGAGGATGCAACTCTAGCATCTACTAGAGAGAAAGGGAAGAGGAAGAAGAAGGACATCTCTAAGGTGGAGTGCTTCCATTGGGGGGGAGCTGGGAAATTATGCATCCTAGTGTCCCAGGAAGAAAAACAAGGGAGAGGCTTTCGGTTCTAAAGCATCTCCAATGGGGGTGGAGAAGGCGGTCAAGACTGATGACGACTGTGCAATGAGTGCTCATGCACCTCTAGGGAAGAGGTGGGGAGACTACATCGAGTTGTAGTCAAGAGGACTATATACTAGGGGCAGGATCCTTGAGGTGCCCAAACTCTTGGATCACATCCAGCTAGGGGAGCCCTTAATGATAGTAGCATGATGACAAGTGTCAGGTGGAGGAAAGTGTAGTGGAGCAGCAAGGCAGTGCTTGGGTGCAGAAATTTGAGGTAGCACAGTAGAGGTTGGAGCAGTGTGAGAGGCACAGAGGTGTATGTAGCACCAAAGTGGCAACAAAGGGAGCATTGGATAGTAGCATAGGCAGCTTCAGCATCACGAGGATTCTAGACTGACTTGGATGTTAGTCTTTGGGAGAAGTCAATTACCTATTTCTTGGTAACTGAGTTGTAGTGCAATAATTAGCAGTGGCAATGCTAGGGGCAGGATGGGAAACATATTGAGATGGAGGTGTAGTATAGATGTAGTAGTGGAAGTGCTAGTGTCATGGGCAGTAGTATAGGGAGCAATAGTGTAGATGATGTGAGGCAGCAGGCCAAGCATCAACACGGGTATTGGTGCGGAGGATCAGTGTGATGTTTTCATGGTGAAGCATTACTAGAGCACATTCCTTGCTAAGAGGTATTGTTAATTTTTGGTAGCATCAGGTGTGTGCTACCCATTAAAATTGGTGGAGAGGTTAAGGTGCATAGGGTCTCCATGACCTAGAAATCCTTTGGGGAAATTCCACTCGATGGAGATATATTAAAATAATTAATATTTTAATGGGGTTCCTAAGTCTAAACTTAGGAAAAATAAAATATTAATGGGTATTAATATAAAACTCGGTGAGAATGTTCTAAATGACATGGATCAAGCCAAATCTAATCTTATCCATTGATTAGGGACTTAATATCATTCGCTAAAGACTCAACAGGAAAAGTATAAGAGGAGGTTTGAGGGTCATTTGGAGATACACCAAATTTATGAGTCAGTTCGATTTTTTGGAGCGAGGTTTGTTGAGTGAATCGAAGCAAAGATCTGTTGCAGCTAGGAGAAGTGTGGGATGAGGCCGAGAGTACATAGCAGAGAGCGAGAGATAGTAATAGAAAGACAATGCAGAGCTTGAGAAGGTTGACGCAGAGGTAATTGGGACTTATGCAGACTGACGAGGCCAGCGTGGGTGATGTGGAGGGCTAGAGGGATGATGCAGAGAGACAAGAAGCTAATGTAGAGGCATCAATAGCTGGACAAAGGATAGCAAAGTTGACGAAGGGAAAAGAGGTCATGCTGGGTGATTTTCGTGGGGCAGACTAAGTGCTAGTGAGCTGAGAAGGGTGAAGCAGTCCCTACAGAGTGACACAGAGCAATAGAGAAGCTTGGACAAGCTTTCGTTCTCCATCTAAGGAGCTTCTGTATTTTTTGTGGGATTGTTCATTTGGTGACTGATCAGCTAGAATATCTATCTTCGAGGAGAGGTATTACTACCGAGGGCATTCTCTATTGGGTGTGCCATTTCTGGCACCATAGTTGTATTCAGAAACTACATAATAATAACACCCTCATATCTGTTGCATTGGTTTTCCTACATTGGGTTTTTTTAGGAATGATTGTCCAAAAATAACATTGTGCCTTGTGTGTTTGTCTCAATTATTTCAGTTGTTGATTTGTATATGTGTAAAGGTTTCATTTGTGTTTATTTTTGGTCTTTATATTTATAAATAACTTGTTAATGAAAAGAACATGTAGAAGGAAATAAACCAAATAATGCAGTAGGGATTTATGACATGTCAGAGTTAGAAATTTTAACTATTGAATGTGTGAGTGTGTTTAAAAAAAAAGTAAAAGAGTTTTTTCGTTCATTGATTTCTCATAGAACCATGTAGAGATCACTTTTCATTGAAGAAAAATAAGTTGCATTTTCATGTAGCCTAGTTTTGTGTTGATTTCTTTTTACGTCAGAACATCATAAATTTCACTTTTGCTGCCTATGACCTAAATAACAACCAATAAAATGAAGCGCTTAATCTAAAATGAACTAGATTTTTCTTTTTCTCATAGATACATCAATTAGTCTAGGGAATTTAGGGCCTTGGACTAGGCATGTGGAGAGTAAACTCTCCAAGACCACTCTAAGCTGAAAGGTAGAAGTTGGTTAAAGAGTGCAAATCTAGTCTCGTTAAATTGTCGTGAAAAGCTCATCTAACACATGAGTTAAGAAGGAGGACAAGTGAAGACAAGGAAAGAGAGATACCCACTACCTAACTTGTTGGATCTTGCACACATGATTGTTGTGTTGGACTTATTGTTACAAATCGCTGACCTTAGATTCCTATCCTAGGGACCACACAGGTGACTACGAAGGGGAATACCTGTGGTACCTGAGACAGACGTTGCATCACTTTCATAGTACTTATGGAGGGTGTCCTTGTGAAGCTCTAGTACTTGCATCGACAAAGACTATTATCTGGAGGTCAACATAATTGTTTATGATACCTTCTCTAGTAGGATTGGGCCGTAATTATCCTAAACTATCTTTGTAAGGTCCTTATTTTCTTTTTCTTGTATTTTGGTGTCCAGTCCTAATCACCCATAGCATAAATACCTAGAAGATGCTTGCTTGGTTGTATCTTTAGCGACTTGTTATCGAGCGCTCTTTTTTCCTAGATTTACATATTTTTTTATTTTTGAGTCTTTAAAAGTTCTCTTTATATTTAAAAGTGGTTGATCGACAGATTCGTCGGTCTAGGAGGCTTATTGGGATTTCATTTGCGAGTTTCGAGCCTTCATATAGAAGGTGTAGGAACAATTCTACTGGTGGTCTTAAACCAGTAGCAGATCACACATTAGAGATTAATCCTACTTTAGGGGCTCTCATTTCATAGGGTGAACCTAGTTCAGTTCATAATTTGGACAGAAACTCTTCGGTCCTTGCTAGGGTGCTCTTCCAATTGGAAGATGAGATTGATATTGAGGGTGTCCCTAAGTCCTTCATGAATCCTTCTACACCTCTTCCTTCTCACCTTGTTTACATTGTATCATATGTGGTCACCCCAACTCACAGGTCGGTAAGCCCTCACCACTCTCCTTATTTTTTCCAGATGGCCAATTTTATTAGCATAAGTATTGCTACTAATACTTCTAGTGTGTAGAGCCCTCCTTCCATTCTAGGAGATGGTATTATTTATATGTCTACTTTTACACCTAGTACATTAGTTGTTGGCTTTACCTCCATTTTGGGTCTGAGTGGCGGCACCCAAACTTCCTCTCCTTTCACTAGTTCCTATTCTTTTGGGATTCCATCAAGTGGGATTCCTTTGGTTCCTTTAACCTTTCTATCTATTGTTTCCACATCCATGACTTTGATGCCAAGTGGTTCAACATCTTTTTAGGGTTTTTCTTTTGGAAGTTGTCATATTCCTTATTCAAATCCATTAGAATGTTAATCCTTTCCAAGGAGGTAAAGGATGGACAAATCCTTCGGTTAATGGTTTAGGTGTTGGGAAATTATCCCATTTATTTGGTCAGTAGGGGTGTATTACCTTCCATATGTTGGGACCTCACAAGTATTTCCTCCGCTAGCTAGTGTATGGAATCCTTATTAGGGGTTATCCCCTTCTTTCAATGTTCCACTAGGAGGAAACTATCCTATGTATTGTAACCCTATGGTAGGGAGTTGATACCCTCCAAATACTTCTAGGCCACAAGGATTTCCTTATGGTTCAGGTCCTTCTACGAGTAACCCATGGAAACTTGGTGCCTCTTCAAATCTAGGATATGATTTTCCTAATGTCAAAAATTCTTCTCTTGTTTGGTGTAATTTTTTTGTTCCTCCATGCTTACCATTCCTAGTATTTTTGAACTTGCCAGATATTTTGAAGTCGACAAATTATCTGATCTGATACAATCCGTCTCGACCTTTAGTTCCCAAAAACTTCCTTGTGATATTCCTAAATTTTTAGGGAAGTCTAAGGAGGATCTGGCTCATCATATAACCACTTTCCATTTGTGGTGCTCATCTAACTCCTTTATCAATGATTTGATCTGGTTGAGATTATTCAAACACACCCTAACTGTAAATGCTATAAAATGGTATATTGAGTTTAGAGGGGGTACATTTGCTATGTTTGGTGAATTGGATACTATGTTTCTAAACCATTTTCAATTGCCTTTCCAACATGATGCTGGAACTGAGCTTCTAGCTAGTTTTGAACAAGACAAAGCAACTCATATTTCTGACCACATCTATGAGTGGCGTAGAAGGAAGAGGCTCATCAAGGCATGTATCCCTGATGATTTCCTTCTCAAATGGTGACTTCTTGGTGGGGAGATGGCTACGATGGATAGATGATGGTTGGTTGGCTAGATT
Organism: Pinus tabuliformis; assembly: GCA_031772625.1. NCBI lineage: Eukaryota > Viridiplantae > Streptophyta > Pinopsida > Pinales > Pinaceae > Pinus > Pinus tabuliformis. The sequence goes on along the minus strand of CM062805.1, from coordinate 572,270,890 downwards.
GGTTATGGGGGTAGGAGTAAAGAGTTTGCTAGCTAGATTTTTCTATGTGTGTGGGTGGAGGCAAGTTAGGGTGTAGGAGATAGGGAGAGGTGCACAAAATGAGAAACCTATGAAACACACCATGATATATTCTACATGGAATGACCCCATATAGTTAGGTTATATGCTTCTAGGTTGTCGTGTCGCTAAATCATATTCAACATATGGTGCAAAATTAGATTCAAAAAAATGGTGCAAAAAAGGCACAAAAGCTAGTGCAAAAATATAAATGAAAATGGATGCAAAATTGGAAATAAAAAATGGTGAAAAATTGGACACAAAAGTAGAAAAATGGTAAAAAAAAGGCACAAAAACTGGCACAAAATTAGACACCAAAAAGGGTACAAAATTGGACATAAAAAATTTGCAACATTGGACACAAAAGTAGAAACAATGGTGCAAAAATGGGCATAAAATTGGCTCCTGTTTGGATGCAAATTGAGATACAACATTGGATGAAAAATGAGGTTTAAAACATGATGCAAAATTGTTGCAAAAATAAATGCAAAAGTAGATGAAAAAAATGGTGCAAAATTGAGCGTAACATTAGACACAAAATGGAATACAAAGGTGGATGTAGCACACAACTCAACATAGGATGCAAATTTAGATGCAAATTTGGATGCCCAAAAGGATGCAAATTTAGATGCAAATTTGGATGCGCAAAAGGATGCAAAATTGGATGCGATAAATGGTATTAAAAATGATGATAAATTAGGTGCAACAAATGATGCAAAATATCATGTAAAATAGAATGCAAAAAAGGGAGACAAATCAAACACAAAAGTGGATGTGAAAAATGGTGCAAAAATGGATGTAAAATTTGGCACTAAATCAAATTCAACATATCGTGAAACTTTGGATGCAAAAATGGTGTAGAAAAAGGCACAAAAACTTACACAAAGATAGATGTAAAAATAGGTACAAAATTGGAAGCAAAAAAGGGCGTAAGACTAGATGCAATGACTGGC